>CM053771.1:188377670-188408097 GCA_028658325.1 Potorous gilbertii | reverse complement strand
GGGCATTTTCCCAGACAGTTACTTGACTTCTGAGAGTCCTCTCCACCCCAGCCCAGATCCGCTCAGCTAGTGCTTGGAGTCTGAGATTCAAATGCTGCTCCCCAGCCTCAGGGCTTTCAGCAGCAGGCCTGGCTGCTATTCAATGGGAGCTTAAGTTCTGGTGCTCAGGCTGGGGTAGGGCCGCCTCCCAGGCTCAGTTTCCTCAGGGGGTTTATGCAGAGACCTTCTGTAATGGAGCTCCTGCAGAGCTCCTGCCTGCTCTGGGAGCCTCTGACCACTTGCTGTCTCTGCAGCTGCCTCCTGAGGGGGCCTGAGTTATGGAGACACCCCGCTCTCCTCTCAGCCCATCCAGACGTCTCTCTCACTGACCTGTGAGTCTGTGGGTGGAGGGACCTTCGTGGCCACTGGAGATTCCGTCCCTGAAGCCTGCTCAGATCTGTTGGATCTGTTCCTCTCCATGCTACGCAGCCAGTGCAGGGTTGGGCTCCGTTCCCATCTGGTGCATGACAGACCTTTAGGGTCGGTTTTTCAGGGCTCTCTGGAACGGAAATCTCCTTCACTGTGCTGCTGTGTGGCTCCACTGTTCCAGAATTTGTTGGGAGTTCTTTTTACAGGAGATCTATGGGCTGTAGGTTCGGAGCTAGCATATGTGAGTCTTTCTACTCTGCCATCTTGGCTCTGCTCCCTGGATATATATTTTTAATACAGTTTTTTTCAGGTTCACATTTTCTCTCCCCTACCCTCCTTCAACTGAGAAAGCAAGAAAAATTTTTTAAAAAATTTAAAACTTGTATAGTCAAACAAAACAAATCCCCATTTGACCATGTCTTTCTTCCCCTTTCTCCCCCAAAAAAGATAGATAGAGAGACAACTATGTCTCAAGCTGCGTTCTGAGTTCATCACTTTTTTCTATGGAATTATGTAGTTAAGTTCTCTGGCACTGTGCTTGATTATTGTGTTCCTAAGGAGTTCCTAAGTGTAAAAGCATATCTCTCAAGCTCAGCTTCCCACGGTATAATGGATAACTTTAGAAATTCAAAATACAAACTATAAACACAATATCCTTGTAGCACATTAGGAATGTTTCTATATAATCTTTTCCCTATCCTTCTTCCAAGACTTTCATCTCCTTTACTATTTTCTATTACCTTCAAGAGCAGCTTTAGGTGGCCTAGAGTAGTTCATGTATAAAAGAAAGCTCAAAATCTTGGGGCAGAAGAATTGGGAGGTTGGATATGCTACACTCCTGAAATCCGAATTATTGTCCTTTGCAATGGACTATGAGTAATCACATGTGCCATATCTCTATAGATAAATTATCTTGAGAATCTTCCCAAATCCACTGTCTCCATCCCCTCCCACCATAGTTGTGTTTTGTTTTTGGTAACCAGACTGTGGGGAGTGGGTTTTGAAGGACAGAATTACAGAGACTTAAAGATACCACATATATGGTGGTATGTGTATCGATTGTACTGAGAACCAGAAAGCCAAGGGAAACATTTACATATGAGGTGTATCTATTTGTATCTCTACCCATAGCTAGTGGTATGTACTTGGACATGGCATTTGATCTCTGTAGGACTCAATTTTCTCATCAGTAAAACAAGGATTTTGAATAAGATGGTCTCTAGTCATTTCTTGCTGCTCCAAAATTCTCTATTTGAATGGGGCAGGGCGAGGAACAATTGGAGAATAAGGAACTGTTAATAATAATCATAAAATTACACAAAACAATTGCTAACCCCCAAGGATAAGCCACTAAATATAAATACAGCTTACAAAAGTGATCAATGTTTTTTCTTCTCTACAAATATTAGCCAGACTTTCTAGCCAAGCTTTCTGTCTCTATCCTGAAATAATAAATCAAATGCAAAAGACAAGGTATAAGACTGAATATGTAACTGAAAGGAATCAGAAAGAATAGTCCAAAATGAGTTCTGTGTCAAGAGTCGGTGTATAATAGATTGAAGCTGTCAACTATCCTCATACTAATCTGGAAGATGTCTTAAAGGAAGTGTGATTTCAAGAGCTTTAAGTGACAAAAAGAAAAGACCACTTAGCAAGGCTAGAAGGATATGGGCATTGCCATTATAGAGTCCTGCTTTGGAAACAGTTTGGAGGTGGCACTAGATGAGCAGAAGGAATGATTTGTGGTAAGCTGGTGAAGGGCTTTGAAATAAAGTTTTAATAATAGTGATGGTGATAATTGATACTTGTACAGTGCTTTAGGGCTTACAAAACATGTTATAGACCTAATATCATTTGATGCCCCAAATCAATTGGAAACAAAGTTATGGCATTTACAAAAGTAGAATTATTTTGCAGGGTCAAGGGCAAAGTTTGGTAGGAAGCATACAAAGAAAATCCAGTCACAGTGACAAAAGATGACAGGATCAACAAGGGGGAAGTACTCTACTCAGTTCTAGTGATTACAATTATATAGCATACATGCAAAAAGAAAACCAGAGCATACTCAAATAGTATAATGTTTCTGTGTTTAGGGCTTTGTGGAACTAGCAGTTCAAATGGAAAGCAGACAAAAGAAAAGAATGAGAATGCGGAGTAGTTGAGCAATGACAATAATGACAAAATAGACCCTATATTTGAACTTGTAGCCTTGGATTATTTAAGCACTTTAAAATTAAGCATGCTCGACCTCATCCTGCTACCTTTTTAAATAAAAGTTTGAAGACAAAGACTGCTAGATTTTTTTAAATTTAACATCGGAAGATATTGGAAAATCATAAGTCATATCCACAGTCACTTGAATGCCTAAAAGTCCCTTCTAAATTATCCCAGAGTCTAGAATCCAAATAATGAGGCCTTAAAAGCACCCTGGAAATCTTGTGCATCATTATTCACCATTTTTGCATGAATTAACGTTGGAGGACTCACTAAGAAGAATAGACATTTTCATTGGCACTAAAAATGAAGATGTCATATTTATCGACATCTTCCTTTGGTGACTCATCTTGGCATAGAAATGACCCTGGGTTCTTGAAGTCTATACCAGTAAAATCCAAACCCTAACATGTTCTACCTTTTTTGGAGAGCCTTTTTAGTACATATTCTAGCATCAACAACAACAAAAAATGTCTTCTTTCTAAGGAATAGACCCTGGAGAGGCTCATCAGCTTGGTGATGAATCCTTTGGACAATAACAATGAAACAAAAAAATATATGAAAAAGGCCCTTGGCGGCCCCTTTCTTCTCCTGTAATGATAGCATCAATGATGGGAAAAGAGACAGTGTGCTAACAGTCACACAGTAGTTCTTCAATAACAACACTAAAAAATTTAACCAACGCTAAACAATTTAATCAATGCTAAATAGTAAATACTTCAATAAACATGATTTTAAAATGTTGATTGAGTGACTAAATAATTATTGTGAGATTATTAATTATAAAAATAATTAAAGTGAGATCCTTGTCCAGTGACCAATGACTAGCCATCATAATTAAGATTTCAGGATTTGGGTGGATTTTCAAGTTGAATGGGGGGGAAAATCGCATCTTTATTTTCACTCACCTCTCTCTGAATTTTATCATTTTCTTCAATTATGAATTTTTAAAAAACATTGTTCTGAACTCATTCCATGGGTTTCACTAGACCACTAAAGAAGTTCATGGCAGAAAGTGGTTAAGGACCTCTAATGGATTCCTAACCCTAACATTTTTATAAACGAAATAAAAAACCAGGTAAATTTACCCAAAAGGCAATGAAGAGGTATATGGTTGACCAGAGAGCCTGCAGCATATTAATTACAGAGTTAATTGCCCAGGAGAAGTAACATCAAGGATATTACCAGACTGACATAAGACTGAAAGGAAAGATCTGGTAGTCAGAATTGGAGGTTAAGCAATGGTTCCACACCCCCTTATACTAGTCTAATAGGGAGCTAATTTCAGTAACTCTAAAGGAAGGTCCTAATATAGTGGGTGAACTCCTGTTGAGGATTTAGGTGAGGACTTGAACAAGAGTCACACAGGTTGAGAAAGGGAGTGGGTTATGAACTGTACCCTTGAAGGGAGGACCGCATATATGAGATCACAGATCTGTTGAATTATCTGTTATCAGAAGATGATAGGATTTAAAGCTGGAAAGGAAATTTGTGATCCATCCCTTATTTTATACTTGAGGAAACTGAGGTCAGGGGAACAAGGGGTTAGAAGAAGTTGCCTAAATTCAGGAAAAGCAATAAAGAGCCAAATACTGAGGGCTAATTAGTTATTTGTGATGGAACAAATTAAAAATTCCCTTCTATTACCATACTTTTCAGTTCAATATATCATTTCAGAGTGCTGGGAATTTGTAAGTGAATAAACTAGTGTTCTTTTGGAGTTGAAATCTTTAAAAGAAGGAAATGGAACAATCAGTGTCTTACAAATCCAAGAAAATCGAATATTCTCAGGTAATCAGGAAGCAGAATTTCAATGAGTTGGTTGCCATTTTGAAGTTGAGAAAGTTTCCTGTAAGAGTCTTAAAGAAAAGTTAGGAGAGAGTCCATGTAGCAGCTAGGCTCTGAGACTCAGAAAATTAGCTTCTTAAATGTTGAGTTGTAAAGCCCAACCATACAGGGACAGGATAAGAGGTCATATGCCATTTATTTGTTATTGATTTCATTTAGTACTTTACGAAACCTTGTATAGTTAACGAAAAGTTATTTTTGTTAAACTTCCTAAATTGTCTGTACCATTTTGTCAGAGTTCATAAACTTACTCAGACATGGACTCATCTTCCTCATATTGGCAACTGAAAGCCTATACGCTAAGCCAGCAGCTATTTATTTTATGGCATTTTCTAAGTTATGACTATTAAATAATGCAGCTTTTGAATGCATTTCTCACTGAGGCTATTGATATTGTTACTGTAGCTTTAAATGCCAGATTGGAGCAAGAGATTCATTTTCTTGTGTGAATGTGAAAGCAATTCCAAAAGGTGAACAATGAAACTGTATTATAGAATAGGTCACCCTCCCAGGGTCCCTACTTTGAAAGTTATACCACTCATTAAGATGCACAATTCTAGGATAATTTTTTAAATTTTGTTTTGTACTTACATCTCATTTTGAATGAATGAAAAATCAATTATTAAGCATGCTTTTTGTTGCTCAGTCGTGTCCGACTCTTCGTTGACCCCATTTGGGGTTTTCTTGGCAAAGATACTGGAGTGGTTTGCCATCTCCTTCTCAAGCTCATTTTAGAGATGAGGAAACTAAGGCAAACAGGGTTAAGTGACTTGCTCAGGGTCACAGTTAGTAAGTGTCAGAGGCCAAATTTGAACTCAGATCTTCCTGACTTATAACCCAATGGTTTTTCCACTGCATCATTTAGCTCCACCCCATTAAGCATGCTTAAAATCTGTACTGGGTATTAGGAATACAGTTGTAAAGATCAGATAACCTTTGCCCTCAAAGAATTAACATGGTAATAAAGGAAATCAAAAACGCCAAGCCCTGTATTGGCCATCTATTAAAAGTGGTCTCTAATGATTTCTTTCTCGATTATGACTGCAGGGGCTGGGCTGGAAGCAGGTCTCATGGATTTTTGTTGTTGTTGTTGTTGTTTGTTTGTTGGTTGCTTTGTTTTTTTTGGAAGGAAATTGCTGCTTCTAAAGCTCTTGGTTCTAGGATGCATAGCGTCTGAAAAAAAATAGATGGTGATCTAGGTGGTGGTGTTGGTTGTTTAATGCTATGCGGCTTCCTGTCCCTCCCTCCTGTGCTTTGCTGCTTAAGGGGATAGACCCAAGATTCTAGGAAATCTCATTTTTAAAGATAGGTTTTGTATTGTAAAATTCTACCGGGGAAGTAAGTTCAAGAATAAAACTGACAATACAATCAATTTCAATGAGAAAGAAAGTGGGAATTACCTAAATAGACTCAAATGAAAATGCAAGGAACTCCCTGAGATCTAGCAGTCCTACCCCCCAAGGAGATTAAAGAAAGTGAGAAAGGACCTGTTAAAAAAAAAGAGAGAGAGGGTTCATAGTAGCAAAGAACTGGCCATTAAAGAGGTGCCAACCAACTGAGGAATAGGATATATGACTGCAATGCAATACTGTAAGAAGAAACATGAAAAGACTTACATAAAATAACATAGAATTAAGTGAGTACAATCAGGAGAAAGATTTATGCAACCTTGCAAATACAAAGAATTTTGAACTCCTTAAGAACTCTGATCAATGCAGTGACCAACCAGAATTTCAGAGGACCAGTGACGTAAGATCCTACCCATCTCCTGACTCAGGATGCAGAATGAGGCATATATTTTTAGACATTGCTAACTTGGGCATCTGTTATGCTTGACTATGCATATTTATTATAGGGTTTTGTAATAGAAGGTGGGGAAGGAAGGAGAGAAAATAATTTTTTGTTAAATGAGAAAGAGAAATGAAGGCAATTTAAAAATAGAGCTATGTTTTAAAAAAAAAAAGAAAAGAAAAGAAAGGTATGCAAGGAACTCATTGACCGATTCAGATTTTTAAAAGACATGTACATATAACCTATATCAATTGCTTACCATTTTAAGGAGGGGGAGGGAGAAAATTTGGAATTCAAAACTTTTTAAAAATGAGTGTTAAAAATTGCCTTTACATGTAATTGGAAAAAATAAAATGCTATTTATAAAAAATAAATAAAATAAAAGACGTACATAAGGTGGAAATAAGTACAAGTGACATAGTGAATACAAACAAGTAGCATAGTACTGTAAGAATGTCAGGAACGTTAAATCCCTGAAGGAACCCAGATATATGATGAATGCTAAGAATAACAAAAATGCCGTTTAGGTACATTGGGGTAATATGGAGATTTTTTTTTAGAAGGATAATTGGACTATTATAGTGATGGGATAAGGTAATGACAATGGCTGACTGACCAGAGAGATAGCAGGACTATTCAGCAACTTTTTGGTGTCATGTAGAAGAGGGAGGAGACTTGCTTTACTTGCTAGCAGTGGATAGAAGTCTCAGAGCAGCAGAATTCAGCTGAATTTAAGGGGAAAATCCCTAACCACTGGAAATGCCTCCAAGTGGAATGGTAGCTAATCTTGGTAGATAGTAAATTCCTAATCACCAGAGTTTTTTGAGCAAAGACTAAATGACCTTTGTTGAGAGTATTCTAGAACTGGGGTTCCTGTTGGATTA
Organism: Potorous gilbertii; assembly: GCA_028658325.1. Lineage (NCBI taxonomy): Eukaryota > Metazoa > Chordata > Mammalia > Diprotodontia > Potoroidae > Potorous > Potorous gilbertii. The sequence goes on along the minus strand of CM053771.1, from coordinate 188,400,952 downwards.
GATAATTTCTAAGGTTCCTTCCAACTGTGCGATTTTATCATTCTGCAATTTTATAAATTTGGAGTATAAGCATATATTTGAGCTATTTTGTTGTAGTGAGAATACCTTTGATAAATTTCCTATTTTTGCCATGATATTGATTTTTTAAAATTGCATACTAATTAAACTTCATATTAATTTTACACATGAGGCCTACTCTCAAATTCAGGAAGGTCTGGGTTCAAGTCCCTTCTGTGACACTTTGGCTATGTGACCTTGGACAAGTCACTTTCAAACCTTCACTACTCCAGGCCTATATAGGACCATAAGTTGAAGGGAAGATGTTTGTTTACCTTTTAGTGGTAAAGAAGTTTTTCTCATCTGGGAGTTTCCTATATCAAGGAAATCATAGGTCTAGGCTCTGTCCTTAATTGACATTGCTTCCAATGAGAGAAATTGATGGTCTATTCTATATCTCCTAATCTTTTGGCATGAGGATTCTTACAAATAAGAAAAAAAAAATCTTACTTTAAGCTCTGATGTTTAAAAAGTTTGAGAGAAGTAGTTTATGGGTAATTAATCATTTTATTAATAATGCTAGCACTTTATTAATAAAAGGAACGGTCCTTTAGCCATCCCTCCTTGACTAAAAAGGACCTATGGTAGTGGGCTCACATGACATTTATATGCCCTTGGAAGAGTGGGTATTCGTGAAGATGACAATCCACTCTGATTGGTTAACAATTAATGAGAGAATGAATATTACAGTGAGAGACAGACCCCATCCAGTGATGGGTTGGGGGAATATTACCTTGATTGTGTCATTTACTTCTAAATTGTCCAGGCTTGGGAAATCTAATCAAAGAATTTATCCCCACCCAAATCTGAGCAGAACACACTGGGCAGGAATTCACCAAGATAAGGTATGGTAAATTCTTGGCAGAGGTCAGTAACGTCCTTTGAAGGCTGGACTTCGGATAAGAAAATGAAGACTTTAGAAATGTCCTCCCCAAATCAGTAGGTTAATCATTTCTGTCAAAGTAAATGAAAAACAAAAACTAAATATAAAAGCTAGATACTTTTAATGAGCTGACCACAAATATGAGCACAATTTCAAGGTTAAAAATGAAAGTCAAGGAAGAGAGTGAAGGGTAGCTATGAGGAGGCAAAGCACCACAGGCAGGTCATGTAGTCAATGAAACCGCTGTGCAGGGATCCAGAGGATTTCTGAAAACGAACGAAGATCATTTAATGACATTAGAGAAATGTGTGACAGAGATTTTTTCTGATTTATTAGTTAGCAATTGCTGGGACATCTTTGTCTAGTGTTCTTCCAAGTTTCCATCTGTGTGTTTTGTCATCCTGAGCGCAGAGGCCAATATTTGCTTTGTTTCCTCCCTTGCAAAGGACAACAGTTTCTTTATAAATATAGTTGATTGGCCAACATTTTTCTGTGAAGGAGAATGTCAAAGAGTAATAAAAATATTAAAAGACAGCTGTTTTCATAATCAAAAACTATTACGTAAATTATAATTAATGAAGTTTACCAATGAATGAAAATGGTCAAATAAAGAGGGAAAACATGATTATTTGTATGAAATTGTTGTGTGTAAAACAAATCCTTTGGTATTTTTTAGCAGTAAGTGTGCATCACTTTGAACTGTTCCTTCTAGAGCAGAGTGTTTTGCTTGGCTCTATTTCAGGCTAAGCTTCTACACAGCTCCCTTCTCTTTCGCTATCAGTATACTGAGAGTCTCCTCATTTCTTCCTGTCAGTGTTCTCAGCACATCAGTGTTCTGGTCAGGTTAGCTGTGTCTGAAATCCTGAAACTACAATGCAGTAGAACTTTATTTCCTAGAATATATCTTTTCTGGGAGCTCAGTATTCAGTGTGGTGGGTTCAAGGACAATGTGTTTGCTGACTTAGCTTGAGATGACTTCCATTAAGATGCTATCACCTCTGTCTATACAAGGGTATATTTATTCTAACATCAAGAACTGCCCACTACAAACCAGGTCCCAAAATGACATTAAGTGATGGCTATTTATAACCCTTCACCTTCCCCACAAAGCATGGGCAATAGGTTTTAAGAACTCCTCAACTCCTGACATCAGGAAGTTCACAGTTCTAATTATTTTCATCTAACTGTTATCAGAGTGTCTAAAAGACTATAATTTTATAGTTTTAATTTTTTTTCTGACTATTAAGAAAGAGAATGACCTCTAAAATATTTCTGTCTGTGATGGGGGGAAACCATTTTACTATGATTCTTTTGGGTTATATATGTCAAGTGACATAGAATAGTTAGTAGCTCCTGTTTTGGAGAGAAAATGGTACTAGAATTGCCAGATACACAGAATAAAAGTGTGGACAGTAGGAATGAAATGAGCTAACCATCTTGTGTATTGTTCTATGCTCCTAGATGACTAAGAATGGTACCGTAGAATCAGAAGAAGCCAGCACTCTTACATTAGATGACATTTCGGATGATGATATTGATTTAGACAACACAGAGGTAGATGAATACTTCTTCCTGCAACCCTTGCCAACAAAGAAACGAAGGGCGCTGCTTCGAGCCTCTGGAGTGAAAAAGATTGATGTGGAAGAAAAACACGAGCTGCGGGCCATCCGCTTATCAAGAGAGGATTGTGGCTGTGACTGTAGAGTATTCTGTGATCCGGAAACTTGTACTTGCAGTCTTGCGGGCATCAAGTGCCAGGTAAAGATCTGTACAACAGGGATTGGGAAGTAAGGAGATTAGAAATCCACCACTAAACAGGCAATTGTATCATGTGGAATGAATTGGTAAATGTAGAAGGAATTTACACCAATAGACAGGGTGCAAGGGCAGGGATGGGGTGTGAAGGTGATAGAAGAGATTAATTGAAACAAACCTAATAACTGTGGACACCTGGGAGACATATCTATGTGGAATATGGCTCTAAATATTCAACACAACACTTGGCAAAGTTTCGACTACATTTGCTACTGGTTGAATTATAATTTACAGCACCTAAGAATTTCTCTTGTGTCTAAATAGTAGCCTGAGAGAAGATAATGGCAATCCTAATCAAGTGACATATGAGACAATATGGTATAAGTGAATAGAGGGCTAGACTTGAATTGGAATTCTGCCTCTGATCCTTCCTAGCAATGTGATCTGGACAAGTTGCTTAACCTCTGTGGGACTCTGTTTCCTCATTTGTCAAATGAGAGTGCTTACCTCTGATCTTTGAGCCTCTGATTCTGCTGCTAATGTGTCTGGTTGCGCAACATTCCCTGTAGTATGCAAGTGCTATTTAATTAAAGCTGTTGTATTTTAATGGAAGTAATGCTAGACTAGGGATCAGTAAACCTGGATTTTGGTTCAGCCTCTGCCACTATGTACGTGACCTGGGATTTATTCCTTTCATTGATAAAAAGAGAAACTGGACTAGATGCTATCCATCTCTGTCATGGTTATTTTCTGTGGTCATTTAACTCAATTTCCTGAGGAACCTTGACTTCCTCAATAGGAAAGTTCCTCCCTGCAATAATGTGAGGGTAGTTGCCATATTCTGAGCCTACTTCCCCACTTCAATCAATAAAAGATGACCTTTAATGCTACCTGAGGGGTAGAGAGGAGAAACCCAGATGTGGGAGAAAAAATAGGCAATGAAAATGGATTTACTGGTAGAAGTTAATTTGGTTTTTGCTGCAGCAGAATGACAGGAAAGGAACTTGTTGCACTTCCTTTCTCCCAAAAGAACTTCAAAATTCTGGCTCCTGCCTCCTCATCCCACCACAGGTGAAGTAATGACAACCAAGGCCACATTATCATTTCTTCTCTTCTCTGGAAAGCTGAAGTGAAATATGGAACCTTGTCAGTAATATACACTGAGTTTCTGGCCCCCAGTTTGCTTATCTGTCAGATGGGGGAGTTGGGCTAGGTGGCATCTCAAGACGCTTGCAGCTCTAGGTCTATGATCAGTGACACAGAGAAACAAGAAAAAAGTAAATTTAAAGAGTAGTTAGAATCTTACAAAGTCTTAGGCCTTGAAGAGTTAAACTGTCATTTGATGTTTGAGAACTCTCAGTGTACAGATGACTATCTAAAAATCTTAGGAAGTTAATGAAGTGGAAAAATTCTTGACTTTGAGAAGCTTTACAATGTGATAGAGGTTAAATGGTAGAGAGAGAAAACAAAACAATGACATTCATGGGATGCCAACATGAATACACACAACCACAGGTAGAACTCTGTAAACAAACACTAGGGTTGAGGACCCAGAAATGGAGAAGAAAACCGAGGGAATATTATTGGAGTGAATGAAGTCAAGTGGTGTTCATTTGGAATGTGTCTTTAGTTAAGTTACAGAGGAAGGGAAAAACAGGGAAGAGAATGCACCAAACAAGGGCACTGGCATGTTGTGATGAATCAGAAGAGTAAGAAAGACTGTACAAGAGGCAGAGCACTTAGAGAAAGGATGAAGCACTGAGAAAATAGGAAGGATGGTAGGAAAACATTCGGAGCAAAGTGGGCACCTGGTGTTTGGGAACTAGCTAACCAAACTGATAGATATTAAATGGAATGTTATAAGAAATTATAAAAAGTAAGGATTCAGAGAAACCAAAGGTAGATTTGAAACAATGCAAAGTGCAATAAGCAGAGCCAAGGGAATAATCCATGGGAACTACAAAAATATAAATGAAAAAAATACTGAAAGGAAGTCAGCTTCTATGTGGAATCTTGATCTTGATCCCAAAGAACAGATCATGCAACATACTTTCTCCTCTAAGTAGAAATTAATGTGAGGTGGGCCATTCTTGAGACTATAAGTATTTTAGAACAAGCCATGAATTTGGAAGTAATTGCTATTAGAACAAAAAACCTGATTTCATTCACTTTTAAAAATTGAGTTTTGGTTTGCCAATCACCTACTTCAGTATCATTTAAATTCCCTGAATCAAGACTCACTCTCAATCATAGAAAAGACCTGAGCTATTGTTTTACCAGTCATGTTTTCATAATGTGTTTTCTCTCTCTCTCTTTTTTTAAAGGTGGATCGGATGTCTTTCCCATGTGGTTGCACTAAAGAGGGATGTAGTAATACAGCAGGTAGGATTGAATTTAATCCTATCCGAGTCCGGACTCACTTTTTGCACACAATAATGAAACTTGAACTGGAGAAAAACCGAGAGCAGCAAATGCCAACACTGAACGGCTGCCACAGTGAGATAAATGCTCACACTAGTTCTGTGGGCCCTGCTGGCCACCCTGTGGAATACTCAATTGCAGAGAACTTTGAGATTGAAACAGAACCCCAAACAACAGTGATGCATTTGCAGTCTGCAGAGGAGTTGGATTGCCAAGGGGATGATGAAGAAGAGGAAGAAGATGGGAGTAGCTTTTGTAGTGGAGTTACAGATTCCAGCACACAAAGCCTAGCACCAAGCGAGTCAGATGAAGAGGAAGAGGAGGAAGAAGATGAAGAAGATGAGGAAGATGAGAAAGGAGATCATTTTGTGGAAGGCCTGGGCACCCATGCCGAAGTTGTACCTCTTCCTTCAGTTCTCTGCTACTCCGATGGCACTACAGTACATGAAAGCCACTCTAAAAATGCCTCTTTTTACACTAGCTCTTCAACTTTATATTACCAAATAGACAACCACGCCCCAGGCACCACGAATCAAATTCCTGAGAATTATTCTGAAAGAGATACTGTTAAAAATGGTACACTTTCTCTGGTGCCTTACAGCATGACATCAGAGCAGTTTGTTGACTATGCCCGACAAACAGAAGAGAGCTATGGCAGCTCCCATTACCCAACTGCAAATCCCTCTGTAATAGTACGCTGCTCTTCAGCAGAAAATGATAGCCATGTGCCATGTAATAGCTTATATCCTGACCACAGGCAAAACCACCCTCAAGTGGAATTTCACTCTTATTTGAAAGGTCCCTCCCCAGAGAGATACGTTTCTACTTTGAATGGCGATAGTCACATAGTTGAGCATCCTGCTGAAAATTCCTTAAGCCTTTCGGAAAAGAATAGATTGCACGAAGAATGCATCAAGTCATCAGTGATTGAGACCGTCCCCGTGTAGTAGGCTAAGTTGTCCCAAAACCACCTTCTTATATATGAATGCACTGTAATTTAATCGGATTTCCTAGACTCAGCATTGTTTTAAACTGTGGACCAAGAAAACTTGGACTATGGTTAACGTTCCAGATGCTTTTGTTTCTTCTTTCTAGCTTTTGGGACAGTGGCATTGCACAAAAACAAGTTCATACAAGGATTTTGAAATAAATCAGACGTTTTTGATAAAAAAAAAGAGCTAAATTTAAAAATGCATATTTCAGTCACTGACCCATCAAACTCTGTGAAACCTGCCAACCTGTATAGATCAAAGCTCCAAGTTTTTTGATTATCGGGCCTGTGCAAGATTATTAAGTAATACTTGGAAATGACCAGATTTAGAGTCCTAATTTTCAATCTATCTGAAGTTGATGGTGACTTTTTAATGTAAAAGTTATTATTGTAAGAAAAAGATTTAATTGTTCATATGTATTTTATTTATGGTAGTTTAGCAGATCATGTTTTGATGGAAATTAACCTATGTTCATTTAAACTTAAGAGCCACACCAGAGCATGCCCACATGGATTGCATCTAGCGTTCCATCTACATTTTTATGAACATTACTAATACGATCTGCAGATACTTTCTTAAAGGTGAACTAGGCCTATTTTTTCTATTTTGAACAAATAAATGAATCTATTTGTGCAGGTCCATACACAATTTTCTCTAAAGGTAAGGGTTAGGACAATCCTCCTGCTAGGGTCTGGATCAGTGCCTTCCCACAGTTAGTTCCAGGGAAGGAGATAAAAGGAATTGCCACTTTAGAAACAAAAACAATATAAAAATGGCATTGTCTTTGTTCTTAGCTTGTCTGGTAGCACCTTTGAGCCCTATGCCCCCACATGGAAATGCACTTTAGTGCCCTTGGCAGTACCTGCTAAGGTGTAGGGACTGTGAAAATTTTAGGGGGTTGGGGCTGGGGTAGAAAGCTGTAATTATTGTGGGGTTTATATGATACAGTAGTCTTAAAATAATATTTTTTGTGAAAGAACAAATAAAGGTTTTCCTCAACCAGTTTGGGAATCTAAATCAGAGGTCACTAAGAGCAGAGCTATAACGCTGTCGGCTTATAAGAAGCTTGAAACGGACATGGATGGAGCAAGCAACTCTTTTTCTATAAAAAGACCAATCTTTGCAAACTTGATGTATAGAGAGATTTGAGTTTTGTAATTAACAGTTTGACTAGGGGCCATCACCCAAATATTCAACTAGGCCTTAAGTTTCTGAAGCATTATGAATTTCTCTTGCCTGGGACAATTAGCAGGAAAATCCAGAATGCACTTTTTGCATTCTCATTACCTCATGTTCCCTTAACTTATTAAAGGAACAGACACATGGAATACATGCACTCCTGGCCTTTAGATTATCTGCACTTGGTTTGCTGGAGAAAGATTTCTAGGATCCCATTTTTTTTCTGTAAATTGACTTAGGTAACTAAATAGCGTGCACTACCTTACTTTCAATGCAATATGACACTTCACCTGTTTTGGTATTTTGTCCTATTGATATGAAGTATCTATGTTGTATGTTGGTTTAAAATGTAGATTTGCCTTGCTGTTCAATGACTGCATTGCTTCTTAATTTTTATGTCTTTCAGACTTAGGTGTTTAAGGATATGGATTTAAGCATATTGTAGAATTTCAACTCTGTAGATTTCATTCGGTATCTCTCAAATATGCTTGAATTTCATTGGAAAACCCTTGCTCAGATTTGGTGAGGAAGGGAAGGGCTAGGCAGTTTGCTCACTTGGCAGCTAGTTCTTTGATAATTAAATTATTTCTCCCTCTTCCTCACTCATTGCCCACATCATGCCCTCCACAAACACACCCTGACAAAGGACCTTTGAATTTCTTTCCCAAGCAAAGAAGTAACGTAGGCTAGTGGTATCCCTTTAATAATCCACCTAAACCATTAGACTTCATATTTTTATGGCATCCATTAAATGTATTTAGTGAGGTTTCAGTTGATAGTGACTGATATCTTTGTTTTCTCTCTATAGTAAGAATTTAAAGAGTGAACTTCCCAGGAGAAAATGAAAGGGGTCCCTCAAAGGCAAAGGTTCCTCAAAACACAGTATAGAAAAGAATCATGTTTAATGTATTTGTGGGACTGTTGAATACACTTTTTAATCTAAAAAAAAAAAGAGAGAAAGATCTTGAAATGTCCACAGTACAGCAGCCTAGGACTAGTCTTTTGAAAGAGCCATAAAGGAGATCTGTGATCTGTGACAGGGTTGAAGGACAAAAGAAGGTTTGACTTCTCACCTGAGAGCTATTTATAGAACCATTTGATTTAGTGAGAGTTAACTTTCTGAGGCAGCCACCACATCTGATGATTTTACCCTTATGAAGAATAACTGGCTTCTGTCTTAAAGCTTTGCTTCCAAAATGATCTCAAGCTCAGCAGCTGCTTATTCTCATAGGCAATCAGGGGAGAGTGTGCAGTGACCCTACATATAGGCAAGGGAATTATGCCTTCCTATTCTCCAAAAGATTTTCCATATTTTCACTATCTATCCTCACTCTCCTCCATATCTCTCCCTAAAAAAACAAAACCCAACAACATGCACTAGCAGCTTCCTGCCACTTTCTTCCTTTTCCTCCTCCAAAGGGTGTACTGAGTATCAGATATAAGACTGGTTATATGCAAAAATATACTTTCTCCTTAAATTCTATTTGGATCTCATGGTCTGCAAAATATGGTAAATTTTATGTGGATTAGAATTTTTTTAAATATATGATCAAAGATGTATATATATATATACATATATATATAGAGAGAGAAAGATGGTTACGTATACAGATATACATGTATATATGACACTGATATACATACATAGATATGTACACATATACCTATGTACATATACAAACATGTATGCATGTATATCTGTACATCTTATCCCTATATATGTATGTGTATGTATCATTGGGCCTGTTTCTATTTTGCTTTTTTTCTGAGTAAAGTTGATAAAGTGCAGAATTTCCAGCTGTCTTTTCCATCCATCATTAATTCCTTTATTCAACAGTAACTGCCCACATGCCAAGAAAGTTAAATATTTCTTCAGTTTAAAGCAGGGAAGCTTCAAGTAGGAGCCAGCCAATTGGAATATATTTGTCAGGTCCTTAGAACTGAGACTTAATAACCTGACCAATATTCGTTGTATTGCCTCAACAATTGTGACTCAGTCTTTTTCAGCTGTGTCTGACTCTTCCTACCTAACCAAATTATAGGCCCTTTTGCCATAGAGTCTTTAATTATTCACAAGCTATTGTAAAGCCTCTTTCTCCAAACCTTGTTTTTACCTCCAACCCTGTGCCTTTTACCTCTCAGTCACTGGTTGAGACTGAACTGATTAACAAGTCAAGTGGATGAAGCAACTTGCTATTACCATTGTATTTGGTGGTTCCTGGGGAAGAGGGGAAGGAAAATATTGTTTTACTCTTTCTTCATTTCATCTCTTGACCATTGAGATATAAATAAAACTGGTTGGTCTATCTCCTATATCCTGTTAGATGAGTAAGAAACCAATCATTTTATCCTAGTTAAAGAAACTATCTGTTCCCAGCAGGCTAGCCACAGATGAGAAGGAAAGTACCTGAAATGGAAAATTCCCACTACCAAGTGTGATCCAAGAACCCATTCTTGTATTTTAAAGTACCACTGTTCATCTGAACATACATAAATCAAGAGATGAAGAAATTATGTTTAGTTATTGTACTGTTAGACAATCTACCCTTAGTACCATACCCTGAATTCCAGTTTATCAGTCAACAAGCATTTATTATAGGTTTACTATGTGTTAGGAATTGTGCTAAGTACTAGAGATACAAAGAAAGGCCAAAATAAAAAGTCCCTCCCTATCATCATGGAATATACGCGATATATACAGAATATATGGAAGATAATCTGAAAGGGGAAGTGGATCATTAACAGCTAAGCGGGAGGAGGAAGTCTATTTCTGATGAATTTCCAAGAAAATCAGAGGACAGAAAGTCCTCTTCAGTTCAGAACTTGAGGTTTTATCTTTCGCTGCTCTTATCTTTTACTGTTTTTCGGTTGTTTCAGTCATGTCTGACTCTTCCTGACCTCACTGGGGGTATTCTTGGCAGAGATACTGGAATGGTTTGCTATTTCCTTCTTCAGCTCATTTTACAGATGAGGAAACTGAGGCAAACAGGATAAGTGACTTGTCCAGGGTCACACAAACTAGTAAGTGTCTAAGGGACAAATTTGAACTCACAAAATTACTCCTGGTCCTGCATTCTATCTATTGTACCACCTAGCTGCCCTTTTCTTAGGTTTCAAAAAATGAAAATATTAAATCTGACCTGGAAGACTAAAGATGTCTTCTACCAAGTTTACACCTACCTGGTATTGCTATCTAGTACTAAATGCTGAAAGGATTTGTTGAGTTTGTTTCCAAGGGAAATCTGAGGTAGAGAAATTCCATGAAGTCTATCATGCAGTTTTTTTTATTATAGCATTATTATTTGAATAATTTTACAAAATGTGTTTTAATGAACATTTTCCTTAAATTCTGTGCATATCTTAAAATGATGCCTCTTTAACGTAGAACCATCCATGGTACAAGTACAGAAAATTCCCCTTCTCTTCTCCCTTTGGGAAATTTTCATGAATCAAATGTGGGTGCATAGAGAAGAGTTAGGACAAGTCAAATGAAAAGACAAAAATGAAGAGAAAGCTATTTACTTTAATGTTAGATCTACATGTGACTAAAATAATACAGACAAACCTCTACTAAACTGTCACAAATAGGTGCTGAGTCACACACAGCAAAAACCCAGGAAAACTTCCAGGAAATCTCAGAAACACTTTGGAACATTTTGAAAACATGCTGTTTATATAGCACTCACTGAAGGTAACAAAATTCTTGTTGTTTTACCCTCTCCCATTTGGCACCTACTAGAAGGTGTGTTAGAAGGTGACAGAAGTCACATCTGCAGGGGCTGTATCCCTGTACCTGAAACCCACCTTTTAAGAATTATAGAAAAGCGTCCACTCTGCCTATTGGGAATGCCGGGTTCTCCTAAAAACAAGCGTTATGCAAATAGCAACCTAAGATATCCAATGGTCAGGGTTTTCCTAGTCATTGGAATGTTTTATTGACCCTAGAAATAATCCGAAATAAGTTGTAGACGTCAAGAACTCACTCTGGAAATGCTTTCTAGGCACTTGGCATGGATCTAAAGGCTTTATTCTTAATCAGCCTTAAGAAAAGCCTTGATCCCTGGAAGTTCTGTTACAATCCTAGATGACTTTTTTTTTTTGTAGGGGTAAAACTTGTAAATCCCCAAATCCCAAATCATCCAGTTGTATGCAAACAAGCAGCAAACAAGATGGCTGCTCTGATTGGATGCTTTTTTACATTTAATTGGTTTTATTGAGCAGGAAAAACAATATTAGAAATTTGAAAAAAACTACAAAATTAGTAAAACAGTGCCTTGGGTGAAAAAGCAAACAACATCTTGCCCTTCTGTAATCTATTAAGAGTCATAAAAAGAGCCTGGCAAAGGCATGGTGGGTTTGATTCTTATTCTATACATTAAAGCCAGGTCTTGAAGGACTGAAGCCAATATGCAGAAGTGGTTCATTAAAAGGTTGATATCAGAATCACAGAATGTTGGAGAGAGAAGGAATCTCAGAGTTCATTCATCTAGTACAATTACTCAGAACCCTGAGTTTCACATCTGCTTCTAAGCAACCATCTCCTTTATTTCCTGCTACTTCAAATCATTTGATGATCAATTTTAAAACATCAGAAAGACTATGACATGTTGCTTAAATGGTTAATGAATGACTAGTGGAAATTTTTAAGAGTGCTTTCTTCACATTTTGCCTACTGATTCTCCTCCTAAATTGGCACCCTAAAAATTACAGTTTGCTGACCCCATAATTTTTCAGACTTGTTTCCTAGAAAAACCCAAGTGATTGACAATTGTGGTGAATGTAAATATTTTTCTCAAAAGGCTATGCTCAAGGACTCCATGTGGCCTGAGTTGTATCTAGTGTCAGGCACCCTTTCACTGGTCTAAATTTCTGCTGTTCCTGTGAGCAAATACCTACCTTTTTTTTTTTTCACTCTAAGTAACGAGGCCTTATTGGACAGAATCATAAAATAAAGGGCAAGAAGGTGCATCAGCACAGGGTCCAAATCATAGGCAAGTCTGAATTGCTTTGCCATTGGTGGTGGGGTTGGGGGAGCAAGAAATAAATTTAGAAAAGCTGGACTATGAAGCAATTAAAAGAGCTTACGTCACTTTTGATGACTCATTTTACTAGTGGTATCTAGAGGTCACCAACAACTACAGGGTAATTATTTTTATTAGATAGTTTAAACTTCCTCGTAATTCAATAGAACTATTTTTGTGGGATTATTTTCTTTCATCTCCAGTAAAAATGCTGGTGGAAATAAAGAGGCAAATGAATGGTAATTAAATTCATATTTAATATTCAGTGTACTAATTATATAATTCCTTTCTTCAGTCACTTTATCCTTGTGGTGATAGGGTAGTTAGTGGGATAGCACATATTTAAGGTTGGATGAGAGGCTGTTAAAATAATTAAAGAATCAAAAGTGAATTAGAAAAAACCAAAAGAACATGATGAATATAGGTTGAGAATTGGTTTAGGTTGTAAGTAATTCTAGTTTGAGAAGAGATTCTTTGTTGAGTCTTTCTCCCCCTTTTTCCTTTCTTTGGCTTCCTCCCAATCTTCTCATCTGACCTGGGATTTTCTGGAATTATTTATTAATGAGTGTACAGAAGAAAACTGGCAATCACTTGGCCAATTTAGAAAATTTGGCTGCAGAAAATTTGTGTGTATACCACAATCACCCAATAGGACAGCAGGTCACCTTGTCAACCTTGTGGAATTTTTTTAAAACAGGAAGAGACCCTTAAAAAAGTTCAAACTCCCAGTTTACAGAGGAGGAAACTGGGGGTCACAGGGGTTAAATGACTTGCTCATGGCTATAAAGCTAATACTGTCAGATTCAGGATCCAAAACCAGTTTCCTATGGCAATCCCCTGATTTTCCCTCTCTCTCCCCCAACCAGGCTTTCTCCTGGAGACATTTAAAGAAAGGACCTTAAGATCTTTGGTCGTGTATGTACCATTCCTGTTGGCAGGTTTTAGAGCTTGGCGACCCTTGTTTGACTCCTTGGGTCCTACCTTGGTTAAATCTCTTCACTACTCTGAGCCTGTTTCCTCATTTGCCACATGAGGATAGTAATACTTGAATTACCACCTACCTCACAGAGGGGTGATGAGGAAAAGGTTTTTTTGCAAACTTTAAATTGCTATATAAATTGTTCTTATTTACCATTACTGTTATCACTCTTTGACTTCATTTAGTGGCACTGGCTCTTTTCCATCCTAACCTGTAAATTTCACCCATGTAGCCATCAATACAGATACTAGATCTTTTAGAACAAAAATTCAATGTAACACCATCCTTAGGATTTAAGAACTATTGACAACCCTGTTTTGTTTTGCTTTTTCACATAGAAGTGAGGAGAAAATATGCAAGCGTAACCCAAAACTACATTTTCCTAAAAGGGAATAATGAAAAAAAAAACCCAGAATCTTTAGATGTGAGAAATTAATTGCCTGGTTTAAAACAAAAAACAGTTTAGGCTCCAGTAACCAAGCCTACGTCTGTGTCTTGTTCTTAGATGGGTTACTGGTGGCAAACTTTGTATTTATTATATAGAAGATGGTTGCTGTTAGTCAGGAATAGCTATGTATTTGTTAAAGTCATGTCTCACAATCTAATTGTAGTTCCCCTATCAATCAAGTTCAATTATTTTTAATCTTGATTAATTAGACACTGACCATGCCACAGGGGCATCTTGGAATAGTTTGCTTTTTCCAGGTTGCACACAATGGCAGGCTGCGTGTGAATAAGGGACGATTGGAGCTCTTTGATACTCTTCAGATCTGAAGTCTAAGACTGGAAGAGATTTCTAGAGGTCATCTGGCCATCCATCTACCTCCAGGGAAGACTGTCTCACAGGCATGCATGACCCTAACAGGATAGATACCCATCTATTCTTACAGATCTCTAGGGAAGGTTTCCTTGGTAACCCAATCATTTTCCGTAGTTTCTTCCTACAATTGGAAAGTATCTTGGCAGATCTTTATGGACTAGGCACCTGGCAACAGTTGTGCTGATTTGGCCCATTGTATCAGAGTATTCAAATCTAGCTGTGTTTTACCCACAGTCATTTTAGGATTCTACAGAACTATTAAGAGTTTCAGTTTTTCTCCTAATAAGACATGGTAGTGTTGGGACAATGGCTGGTGATCTCAAGTTCTTTCAGCAAAGTTATTGCCATTTGATGATTGGGGAGATGTCAGGAAGAGTGATTGTTCCAGAACCCTAGGGGGAAGTCCGCATCCAAGCCAGGATCAGGTGGCTTGACTTTTAAGCTAGACTGTTTTCTGAGACATTACAGACACAAAGACTGAGCTTTTCTTGGCCCTCAAGCTATAGAATAGGTGCTCCTTTATTAACCTCCCTTTCATCTGAAACAATAATTCAGAGTTTTCTCTCTCCTTGGGAGGCTAGACTAGTTTTGGAGGGGGGAAGGGGAAAGAATAGAAATCTCCTGAGACACAGCAACCAGCTAGCTCACTCAGACCCTTTGTCTCCAAGTTAGTTAAACAGCAGCAGCCTGCCTTCTCAGGGTTCTTGGAAATGATTTGAAAAGCTGTCATGTTGATGAGGGCTGAAAAAGGAGGAGAGAGGTGCCTAGAGAAAACCAGGGTGGTGACTTTTTTGTCTACATGATTTGACACATGCATTCCGGCATGTTTAGAGGTACTGTGATAAAAATGTTCAAATTTAGTCTCAACATGTGGTCAGGCAAGGGATATTCCTTTTACAAAAGTCACATTAAAACAGGGGTTCTTAACCTTTGTGTGTTGGACCCCTTTGGCAATCTGGCAATCTCAGACTGATATTTTTAAAGACAAAAAATAAATTATATAGGATAACAAAGAAAAACAATTATATTGAAATAATTATCAATTTTTTTAAAGTTCATGGATCTTAGGTTAAGAACCTCTGTGTTAAAAACATGTTTTCCCATTGAAATGAAATTCTTCCATTGTCCCTCCCATATTGGACATACTTAGAGATCTATCTGGAAAGAAAATATTAACATTGGTCAAACCATGGCCAAGAAGAGAGAACCCCCATTCCCAAAGTAATGGATTATTTCCCTGCAGCTGCATCTCTTCTCCTTCCCCACTCCCAAACATCCTGGTGCCCTTGTGTGAAAATAGCCACAGCTCTGCTTTGAATACCAGTGCACACAAACTACCTTACCTGCTTAAAAATAGAAAATTCTCTACTCTTTGTGTAAAGGCTGTTTAATGATTTGGCCCTTGTTTTAATGGACTGTAGGCACTTCTCTGGAAATATGTCTGAAGTATAGTTTGTGAAACATGTTCAAAGGTGTTTGATGTGAAATAAGCTCTAGACATTTACAGTGCAGAAATAGTCAAAAAGCTGTAGATTGCAACTCTGGTTCCTAAGAGCCTCTGCCGTTATTGTGTCTTAGTAAAGTTGATCTGCTTTCTTCTTATTTTCTTGCATTTCTTGTGTAATAGCCTTTTAAGATAAAATTATTAATACATATGTACTGGTTAATGCCTGTTAACATGGAACATGGCATTTTGTTATTTCCATGTGTTCCACTCAGCATCACAGGGTATATAAATATCAGTTTGGTAGGAAAAGGTCACCTGCCATTGATCTTCAAAAATGCATTTTCCCCCCATTTGAAAAGTATCATTGGATGTATGAACAAATGTCAACAATTGCAGTTGTTTTATTTTGTTTTTTTTTACCTTCAGTGGTCAGATTTTAAAAATCAGTAACGTTTCTGCATTCAATCTGGGGTGGCAGCTGTTGTCAAGGGATTTTCCTAGTAGAATGTACCTAATAGTAAATCAAAGAAAGTCACTGTGGGGTCTCCCTTCAGTCTATAGAAACCAGTCTGTCACTCGGACTTTAGGCACTATTTCCACACAAGGGAAGTCTTCTTTTCACAGAATAGGGTTATTTGGTGGAAAATTGGTGGGTTTTGGTTTTTCTGTGTGTATGTTTTATACACACACATTGCTTTTTCCTTATAACACAACCAAAAACTAGAGTAAATAAAGTTTTTGCCATTAGGATTGGATTGGTTTTCATATGTTTTTCTTGTTACTGTTCAATTATCATTACTTCTGTAGATAGAAATAGTACCACAAGATCTGTTTTCATTACTGTTACATAAAACCTGCTGACTTGTAAGAGGTGAAAGGGACAAATGTTAAAGAAAAATCCATACCGATAGTCATTTTACACTAGAACCTCATGTTATATGTTATACATTAGATTGATTTCTCTTGTGCATAAGCTATAACATCAAAGATGCCAAAGGGTAAATGAAATAAGCTACAATAATATTCAACAGAAGTTAACCTGGACCTTATGTTGTAATAATTTATTCATATTAGCTGTAGTCTTCTGTATTTATATTTTCTGTATTTATTATGAATGATATGAAAAATTGATGTATTTATTGTGGCTTATTATTGCAGTGTATATATTACAAATAAGCATTTTTAAGTATTAATCTGATTTCTTTTGTTAGTGGCACTTGTATTATGCTGTACTTTTTATTATATATTGTACAATATATTGTCCATTTGTTTGCAGCAAAGTAAAACAGGTTTCTACATTATATCAAATATTGTATCTCTGAACTTTGCATCCTTTGTAACTCACTCCTAAAACTGCATCATAACACTCCCACAAGGTCACCTGCAGGCATACTTCCCTTTATGTAAAATTTGTGGGTCAATTCAATTTGGGTCAGTAGCAAGTGATTTACATCTAATTTCAGAAATTCTTTGCCTTTTTTTATTTTTAATTAACAAGTGACTTCATTTACCCAGAGCTTCCTCCAGCTTTCCCTACTATCAATTGATTAAGCCGTAAACAAAGGCACAAGCCCTAGCCTAGCTTAATTCTCAACTTCAAGCTGCCTCTTCAGAATTTATTTATTCAAAACAAAATGCCCCAAAAAGCAATATGAACAATCAATCCCTAATTTAGTTATCTGATGAAAGTACTGCTAACTACACATTCATATTGTTATAATAATAGATGCCAACAAGTTGGTTGCTTATTGTTCAAAAAGCAGTCATTCAGGGGCAGGTCTAGGGAATGAATCACTTTCCTCAAGAATTTATAGGCGCATATATTTGTAACTAGTTTTGATTTTCTTGCCATCCAGTGGGTAAGGGAAGGAGAGAATTTAAACTGAAAACAAAATAAAATTTTATTTTTTTTAAAAGAATTTAGTCTTAAGTGAAGAAGTGGGGTGTAAGCTTATGTCGATAAGTATCACGTATGAAAATAACTGATTGAAAAGAAGTGACAAGACTTTCAGAAAATAGAGAGCAATATGAACAAAAGTCTTAGCAGAATTTCTTCATTTTATCCTTACAACCAACCTTGGGAAGTAGGTGCTATTTTTGTCCCCATTTTACAAATGGGAAAACTAAGGCTGAGATTAAGTGACCTGTTCGGGGGTATACAGCCAATAAAATATGAAATAGGATTTGAACTGAGGTCTTCCTTACTCCATGTCTACCTCTCCATGCACTGAGAAACCTAACCACCTAACCTAGGTAACCAATCTCTGCCGTTATGGAACGTATAGTCTAGCAGAAGTATGTGGAGACACATACAAAAATCGAAGGGTTTGTCTGTGAAGCGATAGAAGTTATAAGAATGGGGAAGGGAATGGGTGTTTGTTAAACACATTCTATGTTCCAGTGCTCTATGCTGAGCACTTGCCACATATTCCATTTGATTCTTACAACAATTCTTCATTTTACAGTTAAGAAAACTGAGGCACATTGAGCATAAGTCATTTGCCCAGGGTCACACAGCTAGTAAATATCTGAGATCATATTTGAACTTGGGGCCCACTGCTGTATCCATTGTACCACCTAGAATGTTAGAAAAGAACAGAAGCCCAAAAGCCCATGAGTCTTGGGGACGTATATGTTCGAAATAGGAAGGAGAAAAGAAAGGACAGCACCTCTGAAATAGAGGCAGGAAGTCTTGGGGGCTAGATGAGGAGAGGGTTACTGTGTAATTTTAAGATCCTATGGTTAAGAGTAAAAAGGAAACGTAAGTCCTTTCTGAAGAATTTGTGCCTGGCCCCTCTTTAACAGGATCCATGTTGCTTATTCTTGCTTTAAGGATTGCATAAGTACCGTTATGCAGAATGAATCATTCCATCATTCTTTAGGAATAATTTTTCTCAGCACTCTAAACTTCCAGCTGGCTTCTCCTTTTGGAGGATTGGGAACCAGGGAGGTTCCCCTGTAACCACTACAGGATAGGTTATTGGCCATCAGCACTGGGCCAGTCAGTCGTGGTTTTTGCCTCTTTAGAAAGCCAATTACCTGGATCATTCAGATGGAAATTTTATTTTTGCTTGAATTACCCAGAGGTTTGATGCAGAAGCAGGTCTTTGCAATTGAATGATGGAGATAATTACCTCACTTAACCAGGAGAGACTGGCAGTGGAGAAAGTGAGAATGGTCTCCCACGCACATTTGCCCAACAACACCTGACTTTCCCTAGGGACTTTCCTTGGCCATGTGGCCCAGCAGGAACAAGTTTGACTCTTGCTCCGTCTTGGGTGGGTAATAAAGGCAGCAGGCAAACAAACCCTCTGCTTCACAAGAATGTCTTTGTCCAGTTTTCTTCCCTTTCCGGTCAGCTCTGAGTTTCCTCAGGACATGCTTTCTGGAAGGCCCTGGAATAAGAAGGGTCAACTTATGTGATGTCAAGTGAGAATCAGGCCCAGGTGTATGAGAATAGACAGGTCTAAGAAGATGAGTTTTAGTGAGAGATCTGGGTGAGTAGGTCGCCTTGAGAAAAGTCTGCCATCCGGCATCACCATCTCCACCATCATCATAGTTAACATGGATAGAACACTTAGTAAGTGCTAGGCACTGTGCTAACAGCTATTGTCTCATCTGATGGGAGATAGCTGCTACTATGATCCCTGTTTTACAGATGAGGAAAGTGACACAGGCAGAGGTAAAGTGACTTGCTCAAATCCTTTGACTGCAGGCCTGGATCTCTATTAGCTCTGCTACCTGCTGCTTCTGTGGCATTTATTATAGGGCAAGTCAAGAAAGAGACTAATAACCAAGGCCATAGCAGTCAGAGGACAGATAGCAATGTTTTTCTCAGTGTTGGTCCTATGTAAGAGAAGTTTATCTAATAGTAAAATAAATCATTCATATTTAAACTTTAACTATTCACCGATGACATTATATACACAGGGAATGGAGAGATTAGGAAATAAAATTTTGTAAACATTTAGAAAGGCAGATAGGTGGCGCAGAAGATAGAGGGTGGGCCCTGGAGCCAGGAAGACTCATCTTCCTGCGCTCAAATGTGGCCTCAGACACTGGCTGTGGGACCAATTCACTTTGTCCTGTTTGCCTCAGTTTCCTCATCTGCAAAATGAGCTGAAGAAGGAAATGGCAAACCACTCCAGTATCTTTGCCCAAAAAAACCTGAATGGTGTCACAAAGGGTCAGATGCTACTAAAAATGACTTAATAACAGATATCTTGTAAGCATTCATTGCGTTCACAACAAAAGAAATGGATGCTCCTGTCTCAATTCTATTGAAAAGTTTATACCTGGGAAACACTAGTAATAAGTGAGCCAAAAACAGAAATTTAGTGACTAGTCCAGTGACCAGTTGTAAAATGCAACCGAAAACTTTGTTTTCATAGTCTTTGTTAGATTATTTTAATTTTGCAATGGCTCCCCCTCCTGGACAATTTTCTGAATTTTCTTTAGAATTCAATCCTAAAATGCAATTTTTTTTTAAAAAAAATGATCATATATTTAGATTTAGAAAGGTTAGAGGCCATCTAGTTCAACCTTTCCATCTTACAGATAAGAAAATGGAGATCCTAAAAGGTTTAAGTGACTTGTTTGAAGTCATGCAGGCAATGAGTACAGAGCACATATTCAAAACCAGATGCTCTAAATTCTGGGGGGAGGGTCCCCACTATACTATACTGTAAAGATTTAATTAAGATGAAGACAAAGGGGCTATTTAGGTTTTAAATTTATTTTAAAGAACACTTATATTTTAATAATGTCATAATAAAATACATTTGGTGTTCAGGACAATTAAAAAAAAGGGAACTGAGCTTGAAAAAAAAAAGCTTTAGTTCACCAGAATTCATTTAGTTTTGTTTTTAATTATAACCAAAAAGTGCTTTAGGGATATGCTTTCTAACAAACACACCAAGAGGTCGTAAGTCGGCTATGGTCTGGACTAGAATGACCTGTGGGCTTCCTTCAGACTCTCAGGTCTGATGAACTGTGTGTGCCACAGAATCTGAGAGCTGGACAGAACTGTAACAAGCTCCAAGTCTGACATTTACACAAAAGGAGTCCTCACTACTAACGTACCGTGCAGGCGGTCATGCGGCCTCTGCCTAAAGACCTCCAAGGAAGGGAACTCCGTCCAGTCCACCCCACTTTTGGATAGCTCTGATGAATAGTTGGGAATGATAGGACGTTTCTCATGACGTCTAGTCTGGCCTCTTTGTAACATCAACTCATTGTTCCTAGTTCTGTCTTCTGGGGCCAGACAGAACAAACGTGATCCTTGCTCTGTGGTCCATCCTCTAAAAAACTTGAAACAGCTATCATGTTCACCCTGAATCTTCTCTTCTCCAGGTTCAACACCCCCAGTTCCTCCACACAATCCTATTTCCTTCCAAAGTATTCACCCCATAGAAAGGTGGATACTCGGGACAGGGACGATGATGTTTCTCCCTTTCAGGAGAATTCTTTAGAGTCTTTAGAGACACAGTGTTTGGTCATGGCGGACCTTTGTGCTGCAATAATTGTTTTGATATTTGGAAAACGTTAAAAGTAACTCCGAGTTTAGTCTGGTAAATAAATAAATGAAATTCTAACAAACCAATTTGAGACTCTCTAGCTGCAGGGGGCTTTCTCCGATGAAGGGGGAGCTGGGACACTTCTCCAGGTCTAAATTGCAATGCCCTCCATTAGCAGGCTATTGAATAAAAATGGGAACAAGTCCTGGAGGGCCAGGATCTGGCCTTTAAAGTATCTTTAGCATAACAGCTGGCATAATAGGCTAGAACAACAGGATCAAATTGAGTAATTGATAATATATTTGGAAATAGTTGGAAATACCACAGAGTCAAATCTGATAAATATAACAAGCAATCAAATTAAGTCATTTTTTTTTATAAAACTAAATATAATCATAAAATAATGTAGGGTTGTTTTTTTTTTTGTTTGTTTCGGCATGGCTGATAAACTAGTTTGTTTGCAAAAAACATTTCAAGATTTGAGAATAGCATACAGCCTCCCCAATATCTTCTGAGAGGGACAGCATTTATTTGAATGTGTGTATGAAAGGCAGCACGTCATAGCAGAATCACCTTGGGAGTCAGGAAGAGCTAGGTTCAAGGCCGGTCCACCACCTACTAGATGTGCAACCATGGGCAAGTCTCCTCCTCACTCCTCTGGGCCTCAGGCAACACTCAAAGACAAATTGCCAACTTGAACATGCCACCATCACCACCACCACAGCCACATTTATCCAGAGCCTACTATGAGCCAAGCACTATAGCAAGTACTTTACAAACAGTATCTCATTTATTCCTCTGAGAGTTAGATTACTATAATTTATCCTCATTTTGCATTCAAGGACAAATGAAGTAAACAGATTAGATTATTCGTCCAAGTGATGGGGTGCAGACTCTGGGAACCTCCTTG
This sequence comes from Potorous gilbertii, assembly GCA_028658325.1. Lineage (NCBI taxonomy): Eukaryota > Metazoa > Chordata > Mammalia > Diprotodontia > Potoroidae > Potorous > Potorous gilbertii. Next base: position 188,378,972 of record CM053771.1, on the reverse strand, counting down.
AACTCTCGAATCTTCCCCCTTTATCAGGCTTTTCACACCCAAATCTGTTCCCCTTAACCTAGCCTGGCCCTCCACTGTCAGTTACCTCTGGATTGCCCAGCCTGCTTCCCACCCCCATCCTCCATTGTCTATCTCCAGCAGATTCCCCACCTCGATCACATCAGAATCCCATTCTCTTGATTCTTATCTGTAGTCACCCGGGTCCCATCAAGATCTTCCTTAGACTCCTCCTCAAGACCCTCCTCTCTTGGTCAACCCTAGATCCCTCACACAGTCTATCTGGATATATGATCCTTCTTGTCTCCATGAAAGTGCTCAGAGATTCTATCTGGCCCACTCTTCAATACAAGAGTCACAAAGGGTAAGGCTTCTCAAGAGTCAATCCTATATGGAGAATCTTTAATAAACTTTGTTTTACTTTGATTGAAAGAAGGCTTGGGTTGAATTCATTTGGGCAGGACCCAGGTGTTGGTATTTTGGGGTCCCAAGCACCCCAAACCTCAACACTGTGGTCCCTGACCTCAATACAAGGTTGCACAGCTAATATCTGAGTTCACATTCAAACTCAAACCTTCTTGAGTCTAGGCTTAGCACTATTCTGTGCACCACCTAGCTGTCTTCCTCACACCAGTAAACTCATAGCAGTCACGTCAAACTCAAACAGAAATGGGGCCCATAGATCCATACATAAAGAACCCTGCAGGTTGTACCTGTATTTTAGAATATTTTATTATCAATGTTCTATTGTATTTTTATTTTGTTAAATATTTCCTGATTGCATTTTAATCAGGATCACTTGGCAGTATTGTAGGCCTCATGTGGGTGGATTTTTGTTGTCATTTATTCAGTCATGTCTGACTTTTCGTGACCCTTTTGGGGGGTTTTCTTGGCAGAGATATTAGAGTGGTTTGCAATTTCTTTCTCCAGCTCCTTTTGCAGATGAGAAAACTGAAACAGAGTTAAGTGACTTGCCCAGGGTCACGTAACTAGTGTCTGAACCCAAATTTGAACTCTGGAAAAGGAGTCTCCCTGACTCCTATGGTGGCCCTCTATCCACTGTGCCACCTAGCTGCCCCCAATTGCAGATGGAGTACAGGAAATGGATCAGGAAGACCTCAATTCAAATCTCACTTCTGACATTTAATAGCATCTGAGTGACCATGAACACATAAATTGCTTAACCTCTGGGAGCCATAGGCAACTCTGTAACACTTTATTATAAATGAATTGTGATCTTCAAACTGACATGTTTGTTTTTAAAAATCAGTCGTATAACTTTATAGTCAGGAGAACATCAATAAA
>CM053771.1:188349623-188374670 GCA_028658325.1 Potorous gilbertii | reverse complement strand
GCGTTCTTCTCCTCATTGGCTTTTTGAACCTCTTTTGCCAATTGAGTTAGCCTATTTTCCAAGGTGTTATTTTCTTCAGCATTTTTTTGGGTCTCCTTTATCAAGATATTGACCCATTTTTCATGCTTTTCTTGCATCTCTCTCATTTCTCTTCCCAGCTTTTCCTCCACCTCTCTAACTTGACTTTCAAAATCCTTTTTGAGCTCTTCCATGGCCTGAGCCCATTGGATATCTATTTCGGATGTTTGGGATACGGAGGCCTTGACTCCTATGTCTTTCCTTGATGGTTAGCATCGGTCTTCCTTGTCAGAAAGGAAGATAGGGAATATCTGTTCCCCAAGAAAGTAACCTTCTATGGTCTTATTTTTTTCCCCTTTTCTGGGCATTTTCCCAGCCAGTTACTTGACTTCTGAGATTCCTTTCCACACCCACCTTGTCTCCAGATCAGCCCAGCTAGTGCTTGGGGTCTGAGATTCAAATGCTGCTCCCCAGCCTCAGCGCTTTGGCGGGCGGAGTTGCTATTCAGGGTAAGATTAATTTCAGGTTGTCAGGTGGGGGCAGGGTCACCTCCCAGGCTCAGTTCCCTCAGCGGGTCTATGCAGAGACCTTCTGTAATGAAGCTCCTGCCTGCTCTGGGAGCCTCTGGCTGCCCACTGCCTCTGCTGCTGCCTCCTGAGGAGGCCTGAGTTATGGAGATACCCCGCTCCCCTCTCAGCCAGTCCAGAAGTCTCTCTCACTGACCTGTAGCTCCTGTGGGTGGAGGGACCTTCGTGGCCACCGGAGATTCTGTCCCTGAAGCCTGCTCGGATCTGCTTGCTCCTCTCTTTGCCGTGCAGCCAGTGCAGGGCTGGGCTCCGCTCTTGTCCAGTGCCCGACGGACCTTTGGGCTTGGTTTTTCAGGGCTCTCTGGAATGGAAATTTCCTTCACTCCGTTGCTGGGTAGCTTCCACTGTTCCAGAATTTGTTGGGAGTTCTTTTTACAAGAAATCTGTGGGCTATGGGTTCGGAGCTAGCATATGTGAATCTTTCTACTCCACCATCTTGGCTCCTCCCCCCCTTAACTGGTTTTTTGTTTTAAATTTTGAGTTCTAAATTCTATCACTCCTTCTCCTGCCCCTCCCCTCAGCCTTACAGGAATCCTTTGCAATAATCAACAAAGGCCACTTTAATGGCAGGCTGGGAATTGATTTTTTTTTTCTCTCAGACAAAGTCAAATGTAAGGATCTGAAAAGAGAATGAAGACGTCATGAATGAGTACACAGTCAGGACTCTTGCAAAAACCTCTTGGCTTTACCCAGGGCCTTAGGTCTTGGCTTTACTTTCCTGGGGAGAAATCCTGTACTAAAGCTGTGCTGCCTCACTAATGAACTAGTCTCCTCATTAACCACATGAACTCCAGTCCTTCCTAAATCCCACATCAGCTCTGCACCTTTGCCTCCCAAATGCCACTATAATTCCTGGATGCCCTACAGGAGCACCTGCCCCTCTTTCCATTCCCCTTCCTACCCAGCTCTAAATCTATCTAATTCAATCTGTAAAATCTACATTAAATACATACTACATACTTCAGGTGCTAGGGATACAAACTGAATTCATGAAATTGAAATACATTTTGTTTGTATTTTTTAAGTACTTGCCCTCAAGGAGTTTATAATCTGCTGGGAAAATATAACAAAGAATCAAAATTATTGTAATTATTTTACAAATGAGAAATAGGGACTCAGAGGGATTGTGACGTGCCCAAAATCACAGAAGTGAAAAATGTAGCAGAATCAGGCTAAAGCTCAAGTCCTCTCCCTCCAAGTAGAGCATGCTTTCTAAGCACACCAACCTGCTTCATGCACCCAGCTAAGGATGCAGGCAATAACTTGAGGAGTGGGGAGAGAGGGGAAAGATTTCTTTATAGGAGTGGCACATGAGCGAAGCCTTTCATGGCTCTAGGGAGTCTAAGAGGCAGGGTTGAAGAGTTCATAGAAGCCTTGGGAGGGTTTATTCGCTAGGGTAGAGTTCATCCATAAATAATCTGCATGTATACAAGGAGTCGTAGACCAGAAAAAGCATTCTCAACAAGGGATCCACTGGTGGGCTTTAATCTTGTTTGTCTAATCTTGGGAGGTTCCCCTTCCCCCACCAAGCTCCATCTGGGTGTCAGATTGCACACCCAATCTGTGATAGTTTATCATGGAGAATCACTGTCATGTAACCTCTGCTTTTTGTAGCCAAATGATTATTTCTCTTTCTCAGAGACCTCTGCCAGCTCTGGATCTGCCTAGCTTCTGGTCACATTAATTTATCCCACAGACATATTTACTATCCTGACATTCAGCCAATCAGGGGTGGCTATCACCCTGAGCTAATGGGGAAACAGTGGGAGGTCACTAAGACCTGGCTGTGCCTTGGCATTTTGCCTGACTGTTCCCGTTAGACATTGATTCCTTGGATCAAAGATTGCTACATCATTTACATGAGTGTTGTTAAATTCAGAAAGAATTGGACCATTAAATCATATCTAAAGATCCCTGCTGACAGCACAATGACTTAGAAAACCACATATTAACATTATCCATGCTCTATTGTATTTTTAATTTTTATTACATTATTAATTGTTATTAATAATATATGATATTATTATTTTATTTATTTTATTAAATATTTCCCAATTGGGCAGCACTCATGAGTGTTTCTGGTCAAGTGTTGGATATCTCTGGTTTACTTCATCCAGAGAAGGAGGGCACAATAATCACATAAAAAAATTTACATCCCATCAAGACATATGTAATTTTCTCATAGACACATTTAATTCAATTAATTTAATTAACAAATTTATTGAAAGTAGACAATGAAACAGATCTTCAAGGGTTTACTCTGGGGGGGAAGGACAGATCACGAACTCCTTGAGGGCAAAGATTGCTTTGTTTCTCTTTGCACCCTCATGCCCAGTGTGATACCTGACATACACTAAGCCCTCAGCAAGTGTTTGTTGGCTGACACAGCATGTATACAGATAAGTAAAGACAAGGTAATTGGAAGAAATACTGAGGGGATTAGGAAAGGCTTTTCCTAGGAAGTGGTACCTTAGCCGAGCTTTACAGAAACCTAAGGATTATAAGAGGTGGAAATGAGTAGTTAGTGCATTCTAGTCATGTGCAAAGACAAAGAGATAATACTGAGTTTTAGGGACAGGCTAATAGGCTAGTTTAGCTGAAATGAAAACACATACATGAATAATATGACATAAGGCTGGCAAGAGAGGTTGGAGTCAGATTGTGGAGGGTTTTGAATGCGGATTGAGGAATTTGCATTTCAGCCTAGTGGCAATAGGGAATGAATGCATACTTTTAAAAGATAATATTTTATTTTTTCCCAATTACCTGTAAAGATAATTTTGACATTCATTTTTTTAAAAATTTAGTTCCAAATTCTCTCCCTTCTTCCCCTCCCTGGGAAATAAGCAATTTGATATAGATTATACACATGTAATCATCCATGCATACCGTTTAAGGAGGGTTAGTAACATTAGACCCATGCCTTACTTCACCAATTTCTTCCTTCAGACATCAAATAGCACAGACTCCAAGATGCAAAAGAAAGCAATATGTTACCTTTCTGATTTAGCCGAAGTAGAGTGAAACAGATGTACTAGATTCCTATTTAGTTCCCTTTGGCTTTTCTTCTATAAATGGTATGAGCAGTTCTGAAGGCCTCACTTGAATTGCAGCATCTTATCTCTGGGTCTGAATGGGGTTCTGTTCAGTTTCTAAAAATGTTACTGAGGCATACACTGTAGATGCTCTCCACAGGGAGCTTGGGCAATGCTGCCTACTCACACATTTTCTACTTTAATGTATTTTCTATCCTTCCCAAATCCCTGCAAATGGCATTTTTCTTAAACAGGGTGAAAAGAAACATTTCTAATATCATGTTTCATTTTTATAAGTACCCCCCACTATCAGGCTGTAAATGGTTTTCCAGTTGCTTTTCCCCATCACTTTCTCTCCAATCCCATCATTTCTGACTCGAATAATAAAATGTTACCTTGCACTTTTTCTTTAGAGAGGTTGACTGTGATCCTCAGTACAGGGCAAGGTACTGCAGAAGGTGAGTTTGAGTAGGTCCCTCCCACAGTAGGATTAGAAAGTCAAAGCTAGAAGGGAATTTAGAGATCATCTTGTCCAATTATACCATTTTACGGATGAGGAAATGGAGGCCTAGAAGGACCAAATGATTTTCCCAAGGTCAAGAGCAACAGATTCAGGATTTGATTCCTCTGTTAACTGAGATTTTTTCCTCTTTAGTTGAAAAGATATCTAGACTGCATTCAATAAATCTGCACCGATCTCCATAAAGTTTTGACTTCTCTGAGGCTGTTATATCAGCAATAATAATACTTTCACTGCCTACCTCCACAGGGTGTGGTGTGAGGGAAATGCTCTTTGGACATTGCAGCACAATATCCCTATGACAACTGTTAATAAATAATAGAACAGGAGATTGTATACGGATCTCTGATATTTGTCCATATGCGAGGGCATTAGACCACACATCTAGCCCTGAAAGGGATCTCAGTTCAACACCCTCATTTTACAAATGAGAAATCCAAGGCCCAGAAAAGTTTGGTGACTTGACCAAAGTCATGCAAGCATAAAGGTCAGGAATTGAACCCAGATTCTGAAGGTCTTTTTTTAGGAGCAGAGTAAAAACATTGGTAAAGGAAGCTGACTCTTACGTAAAGCGGGGGAGGGGGGGGTTATGGTATAAATTATACCCTAAGCAATAGCTTCATCAGACCTAGTCAATTATAACCTCCCCAACGCGTCCCTCTTTTCAGCTCACTGACCTGAGGGTCTACTGAAAATAAGTTACAAATAGTGGGCATGAGAACCTTCACACACACATACACACACATACACACACACACACAGAATTTGAGAATGAATTCATCCTTCTGGGGCAGTTAGGTGGGCCCAGTGGATAGAGCACTGGCCTTGTAGTCAGAAGGACCCAAGTACAAATCTGATCTCAGACACTTACTTAAAGCTGTGTGAACCTGGGCAAGTCACTTAACCCCAATTGCCTGCAGAAATAAAAAGAATTTCCATCCTTCTGCAAAATCTAATGTCAGCCCAGTACTCTAGGGCAAGTTAGAAGATGGATTTTAATTGTTTCACATAAAGGATAGATGTAGGGGAAGGAGCTTCTAGAGATAAATTCTTCTTTCCCTGGGCAGACAAAATGGCCTAAATCATAGGTCAGAAGTGGGGGACCTGTGACCTTGAGGTCACACGTAGCCTTCTAGATCCTTAAGCGCAGCCTTTTCACTGTATCCAAATTTTACAGGACAAATTTATTCAGTAAAATTTAGATTCAGTGAAATGGCCGCACTTAAGAATCTAGAAGGCCACATGTGATCTCAAGGCTGCAGGTTCCCCCGTCATAGATCATTAAGTGATGCTCCTGTAGCCTTCCAGCTAATAGATCCCCCCACCACCCACCTCGGTTTCCGGAGAAACTCTGAGTTTGAACATTAGCATCCAGGTCTTAATCGGCCTGTCTGGGGTCAGAGAAAAATAACCTTGGGGTTGAGGGGCTTTAAGAATGAGAATTGAGTGGTGTTGTTCAGTAATTTCCTCAGTCATGTCTGACTCTTCAAGACCCCATTTGAGGTTTCTTGGCAAAGAAACTGAAGTGGTTTGCCGTTTTCTTCTCTAACAGATTTTGTAGCTAGAAAAACTGGGGCAAACTGGGTTAAATGACTTGCTCAAGGTCACACAGCTGGGTCAGTCTCTGAGGCCAGATTCGAACTTAGGAAGATGAATCTTCCCGACTCTGTGCTGGGCATTCAGGAGATTAATTTCTGGATCTTTCATATTTGAGCATGGCTCCATTATACATAGGACTTGACAATACATTTTCACCCAGGGATGGTGGGGCTTTTTTCACACACACACACAAGTTCATATTTTTATTTTCTATTCCATTTTTCTTCCAATCCACCAAACAGGGGCAAGAAGATCCCTGCTAGAGATTTCTACTCCCATTGCAAACTCTGCTGAGAGAGAGAGACTTTTCAAGCATACCAATGAATATATCTTATAGGTTTTCTAGATAACGTGGTTTGAGAAATAATATTTTGGCACAGAAAAGATTGGCCTAAGGCCAGGGGTGCATTTTGGATCTCTAGGACAGGCAGCTCAAGATGGAAATTCCAAGTTTGCTATGGAGTGGGAGCTGCCAATGACAAAATGGGCATATTTCCCTGTTAAATGTCATGATTCACACTGCAGAAATTATGTATCTATCATAAATGCAAACACTTTTTTATGCCTAAGTTCTTTTCTTTGCAGTCTCAAACTACTCCAAGAGCAGGGAGAGGGTCCTGCTGCTCCCCACAAGAGTCATTGTGTGTGTTGTGTACGTGTGTATGTGTGTGCTATTTTCAGGTTCAGTTCACAGATGTGAAACAAATGTACCTAACCAGATAGCTCCCTAGTTACTGCACAGGTGCAGCGGCTGAATGAAATGATGTTGCCAATAATGCTGGCACAGATCACTTTTGCATGAAAAAAAACCTGTAATTGGTACCCTTTCTTCTGATGTTTTGAAGTTACTGCTGTGATGGTATTGGCCTTGTATGTTCATCCCCACATTGGGGACAGACTACACCTCTTTTGGGGCTTCTGCCAACACAAATGTTAATGACATGCAGATCTGCCCTTTCATCTGATGGTATCATCCCAGCTAAACTTGGGTTTCCTGTGGAGGTTGCTAAGACAAATACATAAATCTTGTCAGGTTTCATTAATATGCTGAGTGGATCAGACATTATTATATGGGTGCTTATCAAGCCCTAGATCTACTTTCTGGCACAATCTTTCATATGTTTGTTGTTTCTTTATTTTGTTAATCATTTTCATAAAAAAAAGAAAAAATAGAAATATTCCCAATAATTGTCATTTGTCCATCCCTGGGATGTCCTCATTCCAGTCAAACGAACTATGTTCCTCTCAAAAATTCAGGTGAGTAGAAAAAGGACTTTTATTTATTTGTATCGTTCTTGAAATTAACTAGACCCATTTCCTAAATTCTCCCCTTCATATCATAAGCTCCTTGAGAGCAGGCATTGATGTTTTTTGCCCCTTTTCTTTTTTAATCCCCAGTGCTTAGCACAGTGCTTGGCATATAGTAGGGACTTAATAAATGCTTATTGACTGACTTTATGTGTGTAGTCAACCTCACTCCCTTCAATTGGAAGAGAGGGATAACAAGAGTGATGTCAGAGCAAGCCTATGAAATTTAGATTCCTTTTTCAGAAATGATTGCTGAAGTAAGCACTCAGATACTTGAGAAATGGGTTGTATATAAAGACTCCTGAGAGACAGCATAGTATAATATCTACTACGGTCAGTATCTACAGATAGAGGGTTGGGCTTCAGTCAGAAAGACCTGATTTCAAATTCCATTTCAAATTCTTACAAGGTAAGCCCCCCTAGTCAAGACATTCAATTTATCTTAGCCTCAATTTCCTTTTGTAACATAGAGCTGACTATAATAACTATGTCACAGAACTGTTATAAGGGTCAAATGTAATAATGTACATAAGGTGCTTTATAAACCTTAGAGCCATATATAAATGTGATTTATTGTTACAAATTGTTATTTTTTGGAGCATACAATCACTGGGCCTTCACTTCATGCCATTTGACATTCAGGTCCAGAATCAAATCTTGTAGCTGGATTTCTAACTTGCTGCTTTCTATCATCTGTTTTATGTTTTCTATGCCATCCATCCATCCACCCATCCATCCATCCATCCACCCATCCACCCATCCACCTGTCCATCCATCCATCCGTCCATCCATCCACCCGTCTATCCATCCACCCATCCATCCATCCATCCACCCATCCATCCATCCATCTGTTTAACTTTGGTCGCATCTGAAATGCATTGTGGTAGAGTGGACACAGGGTCAAATCCAGAGTCAAGAAAGAGCTGGTCTGAATTTTGCCCCTTCCATTTTGCTAGCTGTGTGACCATGGGCAGGTCACTAACCTCTCCGTTTCTTAATTTCCTCCTGCGTACTTTGGGGCTAGCAGTCTCAGCTCAGAGAGTTGTTGTGGGGATTAAATGACTTAAGCCATTAAATGCTACTTATTGCACAAGAGAGAAATCTTTCCTGGAGCCAGCTGCATTCCTGCTTGCACCCTAATTATCCTGAAAAGCTCAATGTTCTTTATTTTATACCCAAAAAAGAAATTCATAGTTTTTTGGTTTGTATTACTTGACAATTCTGTGAAAGCTCATTCAAGGAAGGCCACCAATTTAAAGATCTATGTAACCAAAGAGAGGGAATAAATACAGGATTCAGTTAATTCAGTGACCTTGACTCCAGAATAGGGTTCTGTAAACTGATGGGGGAAAGATCCTCTTTTTTTTCTGCTTTCCAGGAGAGGTGTGAATGAGCGCTCCAGCAGGAAGAGTTTAACCACAAAACAAGCATTTACACAGGAACACAAATGGAATGTGTTTACTCTGACCTCCTCTTTTATCTTTTTGGGTCAGGGTTGCAGTTGGAGTGAATAGTAAAGCGGCTGGATCACAATGAGCTGCAAAGTGCTCTGGGTAAAAGCAGCCATGGTCAGCCTAGAAAGCTGAGATGAAGGTAGCCACCTACTAATTCCTTTTGAAAATGTCCAGACAAACAGATCTGTACAAAAAGAATACCTACTAATGGAAGAGAATGGATAGTAACAAGCCTATTCCCAGCTAACCATCTCATTCTCTGCCTGTTTTTACATGACTCTTTGATGGAGAAATTTCAAGAGATGAAGAGATGGGAGTTCCTGTAAAACAGAACACCTATGTGCATACACACCAGGCACATTCATCTGATTCTTTGCTAAGTCAAGATTAACACAGCATCTATTCAGTTCCGAGCATACAGAAAACTATTTCCTGATAAAGGCAAAACATATAACACAAACAGACCTTGCCTATAATATCTACCCAGGGGATCTGTCCAAAGGAGGGGTGGAGGCCGGGTGGCGAAGGGGTCAACTTGCTTCCCTCCTCTCCCCTTCCTCCCTCTTTCCACTGCTGTCTCGAGTCCACCAAAGCTGTTGAGATAGGCCTAGAAAGACAAAGGGAAAGAAACTTTGTCAAGGAAAAGCAAGCTCTATCCCATTATACATGATGCTATTTTGAAGAAGGGTGACCAAGGCTAGCTGTCAAAGTGATCACCTCATTATTTCCTTTCAAAATCCAAGTCTGAGCTTTGCACGAGCACATGGGGGATATCAACAGAAATGGAAATGATGCATTCATGAACCAGAGGGGCTGACTGTAGTACTGACTTGAAGGACTCCATTAGGATTCCAGGATGGAAAAACAAAAAGAAAATACTCAGAGAAAGATGAAAACTTAAAAAAATGCTTACTAAACAGATAAAAATAAGATTTGGTTCAATGTACTTTGGCAAGCCTTTATTAAATGCTTAGTGCTCTACCACTCTCTACCTGTATGAGACACTGATTGGTCTACGTAGAAATTAGGGAAGCAAAAACAAAAAGAGCTCTTGGCTTCAGGGAGCATAGATTTTACTGGGGCATGCAACACAACAAATTAAAGATAATTTTAAAAGGGAGAGAACGCTAATACTCATATTCCTTTGAATGACCTCAAATATAGCAAGATTTCATACCTTAGGGATAAATGTAATTTGGGGAAATCACCAAGAGTTAACTTGGAGTCCAGTCTGGTAAATAAGAGAACTGACCTAGACTGGAAGCTGGACTAGAGTTAGTCCTATCTTCTGCATGCATAACAGCTATGTGACCTTGGGCAAGTCACTCAAGCTCTTATAGCCTCAGGTAACTTGAGCAGATAGGTGCTAATCTGCACTCATAGTGGCAATCCTCTGTTTCAGTGGAATTCCAGGCCTCTTCTAAAGAGGAAAAAAACCCAACTTTTAGCAGAATCAGTGTAAGTGTTGTGGAACAGAACACTAGACTAGAGTGTCTGAGTTCAGAATGGTGTGTGTGTGTGTGTGTGTGTGTGTGTGTGTGTGTGTGTACGTGTGAAGTGTCAAATCGAGTTAACAACCCAACATTATAAATTCCAAACACAATATATTCAGGCATTTTCACTACAAAGAGGTACTTCTACCTAAGTCCAGTTCTGTCATATCACTGTAATGTGCTATGACCATGGGTTTTCAAGGATAAGTCACTGGAAGACAGTCTCTGGCAGGTTCTATTATGGAAAACAAGGCCTGGAGACAGACTGTACTTGGACATATGGCACATGAGGATCAATCTTGCTGAGCTTGAAAAAAATTCAAGCACAGGATGACTGTTACATGATGGGTCCTTTTGGTCACAGCAATTCATAAAGATTATTTACTGAGTTACAGAGGGGTCATGATTTGCATCAATAGCAGGAGATCTACACTGACAAAAGTGATGTATCCTTGAAATATTTGAGTGTGACCTTGAACTTCATCTCTCAGGGTCTCTGTTTTCATACCTGTAAAATAAAGGAGTTTAGGAGTAGGTCTTTTCCAGATGGAAATGTATGATCTCATGAGACATAAGAAATGTTAAATCAGCTATCACTATAGAGGCATAATCTTACTTAAAAATATATTTTGGGGAAGTCTAAATTACATTTCCATAAAATGAAGAACCATAGATTTAAAGCAAGACCAGGAGAAAGGTGACCTTCCTAAGGAAGTAACAGAGAAGCAACCCTCCTGTTACTCCTCTGGTAAAATAAGCAACTCCTCACTTTATCTTGTACGTAAATACAGCTGATGGTATAGACGATAGTGTTGGACCTGAGCACAAATCTGATCTCCGACCCTTAACTAGCTGTGTAACTCTGGGCAAGTCACGTTGCCTTTGTCTCAGATTGCTCATCTATAAAATGGGGGTAGTAAGAGCACTTACCTCCCCCGGGGGGTTGTTTCCAGGATTAAATATGGTAATAATTTTTTTAAATATTTAGCATAGTTTTTGGCATGTAGTGAACTATATAAATGTTAGTCACTGTTATTATCTAGATTTTTAAATATGCTATTTTAAAAAATGAAGTCTATTTACAGCAAATATTTTAAATTCTGTAAAAAAAAAATTCAAATTGAGTGGTTTAAAATGTTTTAATAAAATATAATATATTGACTGTAGTCCACAAAGAGAAAAATGAATCAAGGATCATTTACATTTATTGATCTGAAGTACATTCAATAAAGTAACTTAGATAATAGTAGCTCATCATTGTTCCTCTTTCATTGACTAGAAATACAAGTTTAGTAACCTTTAAAAACTCAGGTAAAATTCATGGAGTAAATTACGGGACTTAAACCACTATGCAGACATTCTGACAGTTTGGGTTAGTGTAGAATTGATCATTTCTTAGCCGCAAACAAGCATAGAACACATTTTCTGGAAAAGCATTCTCAAGTGAGAACATTAAACTTGACATGAGTGTGGGGTGACACCTAGTGAACGACTTCAGACACAGACCCGCTGCCAATCGCCATCTCCAACAGTACTTAGCCTGCCTTTCCTCTTTCAGAATATAATTGTGGATATTTCTTTTCCTTTCACAAAAGATTCAAGTTTCTCCAAAATTACAACAATTGTAGAATTTCCTAACCATACCAAAGTAAACATTTTCCCAGTGTGCTGGATGAGTAATAAACCAGACATGTCTCCTAGATTTACAATGAGAAGCTGGCTTCCACCAGCCCTTTCTCCAATTACAAAAACATAACCAGGGTTTCAGTTTTCAGATGGTAATTCCTAGCTCACTCGATTAGTTTGTAGCGGATAGGATGACTCCTATTTTTTTGCTAAGTTTGGGATATAATTGAATCTTACTTTCTCAGACCTCTTTCGTGTATCCTCTATTAGGAAATGGAAAATGGTCTCTTCCCTTATAATATTGCAATCTAATAAGAAAGTTCTGACCTGAGAGGTTGGGAGAAGGGGGAAGGGGTTAGTCAAAATGGGAAGACCCAAGAATGATAACTTAGGGATTTCATGGACAATTACTTGAGTGTGTGTGTGTATGTATGTATGTATACTGTGTGTGTATATATATATATATGCATATACATGTAGATTATACATACCCTAAATGATTATGCAACTTGCACTACATTCTAAAATATTTAATCAATTCTAAAAATGGATTAAATTATATGTATATATCAATATGTATACATATATGTATACTGGTTTGGGAATTTGCAAAGTGAAGTTAGAAGTAGAATCAGAATATATATTTATACACACATATACATATAAGCACATACAAACATATGCATGTCTATCTGCCTATCAGAGGACCTGGGTTTTAATCCCCACTCTTACACTTCTGTGTAGTTTCAGGGAAATTACTTAATTTCCCTAGGACTCAATTTTCTTATGAAAAAAGAATTGGACTTGAATAGCCTCTGAGGGTTAGTCTAATTCTAAACCTATCATCCATTCATCCATCCATTCATCCATCCAATTTACCTATCTACTTCCCTATGTCTATTTTGGGACCAGGACTCTGATTCTTCCTTATTTTTGTTGTTGTTCAGACGTTTCCAATTCTTTGGGACCTTATTTAGGGTTTTATTGGCAAAGATACTGGAGGGGTTTGCCATTTCCTTCTCCAGCTAATTTTATAGATGAGGAAACTGAGGCAAACAGAATTAAATGACTTGCCCAGGGTCATACAGCTAGAAAGTGTCTGAGGTCAGATTTGAACTCAGGAAGAAAAGTCTTTCTCATTCCAAGTCCAATGCACTATCCACTGTGCCACCTAGCTGCCCTTTTCCTTCTTGAAACAAATAACTAAAAAGAGCTTATAAATGCTATTGACGTGTAATGTTAATTAAAGAGATCTTCTCTACTCATTGATGGGCCTGCCCATTAAGAGAAGCTTAATTAGGGGAGGCCCACACTTTTTTTAAATTTCTAATGCCCTGATTCTCAAGGGTTCTGATAGCTTCTGGCTCTGAAAAGTGTATAAATACGCTGAAAACCCAGATATTGATGCTTCTGTCTCTGGTAACTATATAGGTAGGTATGGTCAGACAGTTGGAAACCCTGCCTGTTGATTATCATTTCTTTGTATTTTCTCTGAAGTTCAGAGTGCTGACATTTTCCCCTGAATTAAATAAATGATACATGTGCTAAATGTGCTAAAGTGATTGTTAACCCCTCAAAAGTTGCTTTCCTTTTAGAAAAGCAGATCTAAGAACCTGTATAGTTCTTACTCCTGCATATGTCAAGGTCCTTGTTGATACAAGTTGTAATCAGGACTTAGAAAGGGAAGAAAAGGTGAGTCTTTTACCCATATCTACTTATACTCCATGTTCTCACTCGCTCTCACTTGCTCTCACATCTCCAAAATTACCTTCATATCATATAATTTAAAATGGTGCCCAGGTCTCAGCCTTTCCTAATCTCTCCAAACTATCTTATATTTAACTATTGTGTATGTACATACATACATACCTGACATTGATGTACTAAGTAACTTCATATTTGTACTATAGATTTTTTTTTTACTGTACTTACTTTCATTCCCATTAGAATATAAGCTTCTTGAAGGGAGATAGGTTGTATTTTTTTTTGTACTTGTATCATCAGTACTTAGCAAAGTGCTTGACCCACAGGCTACTTAATAAATACTCAATTTTTAGGATATCAGAACTTTTATTATGTAGAAATCTGGTCATGTAACAGCTTTAATTTTTAAAAAAACTTTTGTGATTCTCTGTTGCCTATTGGGTAACATTTAAATTTTTCTGCTTGATGTACAAGGTCCTCTGTGACCCTGGGCATGTTTTCTAATTCCTCTCATCCTCAGTTTCCTAATCTATAAAATGGGTATAATGTTAGTACATATCACACAGTACTTTTGTGAGAACCAAAGAAGATAATACACATAAAACACTATTGCCAATTGTAAAGCTTTACATACTCCTGTGCTATGAAGGTCCAAAACACTCAGACACACCTGACATTTTTGCCCTTCAAGGGGTAAAGACTAGGCCATTTGACTGGAGTGTAGAGTAAGAGGCAAGGAATGAGGTGACATTAATCTGGCAAAAGAGCAGGGATTGTGTCTTACCTTTGTATCTCCTATAGCACCTAACACACAATAGGTACTTAATAAATATATGTTGAACTGAAGTGTGAGGATGTTTGTTGTCTCATCCAATTTTCCCTTATTGTCTCCAATTAGATGAGAAAATATTTCCCCAAGTTTCTCGGTGAGACTGAACATCCATAAAGTAACCATAACCCTTGAGTCATCTCATTTATAAGGGTTCCATCATAGTGCCCATCATTGATGGCATTTGGAGAAAAAAGTACATTTTCAGATTGCTGGCCTGTAATTTGGTGCTTTCTTTCTGCAGAGCAGAACTATGAACTATGAATTAAGAACGATGAAACTGTTCATACACTTTAACCCAGAATTTTCACTTGTAGAAATTACCCAAAGGAAATAATCTAGAAGGGAAAAAATTGTATGAAGATGTTCATAGCAGTCCTACTTATAATAATAAAAAATTGGAAGCAACCCAAATATTCAACAATAGGCAAATGACTAAATCAACCATAGTATATTAACTGGAACAATATGTAGCTATTCAAATAGCAGGAATATGGATTGTGTTGATATGTAGAAATGTGTATATAAAATCATGTTAAATGAAAAAGCAGAAATATGCAAAAGAATTCTGTGGTCCCTTGGGCACTTTTGTACTCAGTTTATTTCCTATCCCTGAAATGCCCTTCACCTAACTACCTACCTACTTGAAACCTTTCAGTCCTACAAATCTTATCTCAAATTCAGCCTCCTCTATGAAGCCTTCCTTGATTCCCCCTCATTTTGAAGTTATCTTTCCTTCCTTGGACCTCAAATAGCACTTTTTGTGCATGTAGGACCATAGGATCATAGATTTAAAAGAGCAATAGAATTTAAAAGTCATAGATCATTTTACAGATCAGGAAACTGAGGCACCAAGTAGACTGAGTGATTTTCTTAGGGTCATATAGCAAGATCTGAATTAGGACTTCACTGTCCATGTCCTTGCCTCCAAGTCAAACTCCCTAACCACTGCACAATACTGCTTCTGAATGTGGTTTTCTATGTTATATTATAGCCATTTTAATACTATAAGCTCCACAAAGGTAAAGATCTGATTTGTTTTTGTATTTTTTCATGTTGTTGTCCAGTCATTTCAGTGGTGTCTAACTCTTCATGCCTGCATTTGAGTTTTCTTGGATAGGTACTGGAGTGGATCCTTCTCTAGCTTATTTTATAGAAGAAGAGTTAAGTGACTTGCCCAGGCTCACACAGCTAGTAAGGGCTTGAGGCCATATTTGAACTTAGGTCTTCTTGACTCTAGGTCTCATGCTCTATCCAGTGTCCCACCTAGTTGCCTGCATATGTTTGTTAAATTGAATTAAATAAAAAGTACTGATTATAATTATATAAAGATAAATAAGAGAGGAATGTTTTATTTTCATTATTTTTTTTCTATTAATTTGATAAAAATTTCCAATTTAAAAAAACTCTGTTTCCATGGGAGATTATATGACAAACTCTTGTACAGCTACAGAGATACAACTTGTGACTTCTGCCTGGTCACTTGCTTTCCTGCCTATTTTAGTTATGATCACTGGAGAAAATAATAACTGCTGCTGCCAATTACACAGTTGTTTGGTCAAAAAGAATAAGATCCTGTTGCTTTGGTATTTTGAGTTTCTAGTCAGTCTGTCTAACTGGCCTTTCAGGCAAGTGGAATAATCAATCTCTTTGACTTTCTTCGCTGCCTCCATCCTTCTGACCTGGGGCTACTAAGCCCAACCTCTAAGTTCAGGCTTATGTCTCAAGGTCTGGGACCAATCCCTATTTCTTGACTAGAAAGGTATAGTCCAGAAACTCCACATCAAGTCCCTGGTTTTAGTCCTTAGCTCACTGCTTGCTCCCCTGCAACCTCACTTCTAGGAACCTGGTAATTCCCTCCCTTTGTTTTGCCTCCTCAACCTTGTTCCTCCAGAACTGGAAGCAGGAAGATAATCCTACCTTGAATCAGAGTCATTTCAGATGGAACACCCTCCTGGCCTTAACTACAGGAGTAGAGGGGAAAGAGGGAGTGGGGAAGTTCTTTTCTAGCTGAGGAGACAGAATCAAATTAAGTCCTCAAGAAGCATGGAGTAAGTGCTGCATAAAAATAAAATTCAGAAAATGACACTCCCTCTCCTCAAGGAATTGACAACCTAAACAGGGGAGGGCCAGGGAGAAGGTTATCATAGGACAAAGGAGACTTTTATGGGATAGAATGGAGATTGTCTCAGAGGGGAGTCGTTCCCTCTGATAAGGATAAGGGAAGGCATCTTGCAAAAATGAGATTTTTAGCCGAGACTCGAAGGAAGAAAGCCAGTGAAACCATGAGATGGTATAAGGAAGAAAGAGAATAAATCACATTGAGCCAGGAGGTAGAGTGTCCTGTGCAAGAAACAGCAAAGATGCCATATGACAGATAACAAAGTATGTACAGAGGAGTAAAGTGTAAGAAAATCGGAAAAGCAAGAAGGAGTGAGATTATGAAGGGCTTTCAAAGACAAACAAAATACATTATGTTCCTGGACATAACAGGAAGCCATGGCAGTTTACAGAATAGAGGAGAGAAAGAGAGGAGAGAATGTGTGTCTGCATGTCTCTGTGTGTGTGTGTGTGTGTGTGTGTGTGTGTGTGTGTGTGTGTGTGTGTGTGTGTATGTGTGTGCTAGGGATGAGAAAGTGAAATGGTGTAAGATAAATAGAGGAGGGCTGCTAGCACAGGTTCACTCTTGATCTGGTCAGACAGAAAAGACACTAAGAAGGGGTTAATAATCTTACTTTATTCTAGTCTAGTTTTCTCACATGGTTACTGGAAGAACCAGCTCCTCCAGTATTCCTTAATCACCCTTCGGGGGCACCTACCCTTACATCTCGATGGGGTCATTGGAGACAAGCATAGCTTGTCCTTCTTCTAAATCCCCTCAAGCCTCAATGGGGGCAAACTGAGGCAAACACAGATTCCCCCCAAACCTTGATGGGGTCCAATCAAGGCACACGTAGCATTCCAGCTTGTTCACTCAACCCTAAGACTCCCCTCAAGTATCAATGGGGGTTGGTTGAGTCACACACAGCATTTATGCATTCAACTCTAAGGTTCCCCCTAAGATTCCCCATTCCCCAACCAGTGATCAGCTGCTTTATGGGGCAGCAGACAAAAAAAGGCATATTGCCAGCAACAGCCTCCTCTCTGTATCTTACTGTGCAATCTCAATGGATGTTTATATTATATCCTTATATAATGCTGTGCAAGTGTGGTGGCGATGTTTTGAACCATAACTGTGGGAACTCATATCTAGTACTTGGGAACAAGAGACTGTTATGGCTATGGATCCTGGGAAACTGACCTCTAAGAAATAGTAACAAAAATCTACTTTACACACACTAAAATCCATCTTACACTAAAATTCACCTTACATACACTAAAATACACCTTACATATAGGTCAGACCTAAGTTTTAGGAAGATTTCTTTGATAGCTGAACAGAGAATGGACTGTAACTAGAGGGGGGGGGGTGGAGGGGGTGGAGGGGCGGAATGTGAGGCAGAAGACCAACAAGAAGGCTATTGAAACAGTCCAGGTATGAGAAAATGAGGACCTGCACCAGGGTGGTGACAGCGTCAGAGGAGAGAAGAGAGCATGTACAGGTGATATTTTGAAAGTAGAACTGACAGGATTTGGCAAAGGATTAGATATAGAATGTGAGAGAGGGAGAGTGAGAAGGTGAAGATGAGACCCAGTGTGCAAGCCTCAGTGACTAGAAAGGTGATGGTAATTCTCCACAATAGTAGGGAAGTAGAGAAAAGGGAGGGCTTGGGAGGAAAAGATAGTGGGTCCAGTGTTAGACATATTGATTGTATTTAGGACATCCAGTTGGAGATGTCCTCTAGGTAGTAAGAGAGGTGACTGGAAAAGAGACTCTTGAGAACCTGAACACAGAGGACCCAAGAAGGGTCAAGCTGGTCATGTGGATGAGTAGGAATCTTTACAGCTTAGCCAGCAAGTACCCCCAAACAAGGAATGAGGCAATGTAACAGCAAGGACACCAGCATACACAAGAGGGTCTATAGGTTCTTAGATCTGCTTTTCTGAAAGGAAAGTAACTTCTGAGGAGTCAAAAACCTATTTTAATCAAGCACATATATCATTCACTTAGTTCAGAGAAAAAAATCAGCACCCTGAACTTCAGAGAAAATACAAACAGAAATTATGAGTAGAAATTACAAAGACCAACAGACAGGGCTTTCAACTGTCTGACCATGGACCATACATACATCATTACCAGAGAGAGAAGCCCCAACACCTGGGTTTTCAAAGATAGGGAGCTCCTTAGCGGCTACCCAGAGTCTCATCTGACACGCAAACCTTCTTCCAAAAAATAAGCCCAAAGTAAAACCTCACCTAGGAGACCTTTGCTTGACATTCAATGCCTTTCATAGCCTAGCCCACTCCTACAGGTCCAGTCTTCTCACACCTTACATCTCCACCCCACCCCCTCCTGTACTCTCCAATATGTTGACATTGGCTTCATCTGTTCCTCAGATAGGACACTCCATCTCCTGGACAGAGGCATTTTCACCAGCTCTTTTCCATGCCTACAATGTTCTTCCACCTCTTGGCTTCCTTTGAGTCCCAGCTAAAATCCTACTTTCATTAGGAAGCCTTTCTCAATCCCCTTTAATTCTAGTGCCTTTCCATCTATCTACTACCTCCAATTTATCCCGCACATATCTTGTTTGCGCACAGTTGTTCTAATGTTTTCCCCCTCATTGGATTGAGCTTCTTGAAAATGAGACTGACTTTTGCTTTTCTCTAGCACTTACCACAGTATCCTGATACCTGCTTAATAAATGCTAGTTGATGGACTGACTGCCTTGTTGTGCCTCTGTCAAATAAGCAACACTTGTTCCAAGAGGGACAGAGCACTCCAAATCACACGCTCATGCAAGTTTCAATAATGGTCAGAACTTCAGTTTAGGAAACAATATCTCCGACAGTATTACTACTTTCAATAAGAATTATTTCATTGTTTTATATTACTAAAGATCTACTGAGGATTTCTTGAGCCTTTAGGGAAAGTGGCTCAATAAATCCAAGAAAACAAATGGTTAACACAGTAATATAAGTGCAGGGAGAGAAATTACTTCTGCAGTTTTGCTGAGCATTTTCTGCCTCAGAATTACAAGTAACCCCTAAGGGATTCGCTAAGACAATGATTTTGCAAACATAATATTAAATAGACCATAGCCTCCAATTCCCTCCCCCTGCACATACAAAATTCTAAATGAAAGTCGGTGGTAGTTTTATATGAGTGAGGAAGCTGGGGTTGGGAATAATCTAA
Organism: Potorous gilbertii; assembly: GCA_028658325.1. NCBI lineage: Eukaryota > Metazoa > Chordata > Mammalia > Diprotodontia > Potoroidae > Potorous > Potorous gilbertii. The sequence continues at coordinate 188,355,201 of CM053771.1, read as the reverse complement.
TAAACTCATATTAGAAGTTATTACTGAACGTTCCTCTCATGACTGCCCACTTATTAGCTGCACAAACACAGGGTCTTGTGTCTTGCTGCCGCATCTTGACTTACAAAGTGGGTACTTAAGGCTTAACAGTGAAAAGATATTAGGGTACTAATATCAAAGCTTCCTCCACAGTAGAAGATGTAAAGTATTTAATTTTTCTTCTTCCATTCTCCAAGATTTACATGCTCTTCTTGACAATCTTCATTGAGGAATAATAGACTTTGAAGTTCTCCTGAAACAAAAACTTTTACCCATTAGTCTGATTTCAAACACTAAGTGAAACTACTGCCTTGTTACTAAGATTGAAAGTGATGAAATTTCACTGAAATTTATATGTAGTACCTCTGAACCCATGGGTTTATTGGAATAGTCTTGTTTTAGTAGAAACAGTCTACCTCCCTTATGGTAGTTATTCAGTTACTTTGGAACAGGGTGTCAAACACTCCACTGCCATTTGATAAAATAGATAGAAATACAGCAAAACATAGATAACATTACATTTTAAAATTGTCAACATGCAGCCTAAAAGGATCCTTATGTATGGATTAGTGGCCCATATAGAAAAAAAAATGAAGCATCCATTGAACTAGTGCTTTGTAATTGAGGGCACATTAAAAAAGAAGGTTATAGCTCCTTTCTTTGAAGAATTGGTAGGCTATGCGTGCAAAATGTTACAAAACAGTTGCATGTTGGTTGGTTCTCCAGAACTCCCTTTTTCTTCTTTTCAAATATTTCATTAGAAGGCAAGTCTTGCTTGGATTAAGAGAGAGAGGAGGAATGTATTTGGAAATGAAACTAATGTAAAAACAAAATATATCAATAAAAATAATTTTTTTAAGAGTGATTTCTATTAAGTGCTGAAAAGGCACTAGACTTAGAGTAGGAAGGACAGGACCTAATCCTAGCTCTAACACTAACGGTACAGGGTGCTACACACAAACACAGACTGAATAAATTTCTTAACCTTCAGAAACTCAGATTTCTCAGAAATAAAATGTGGATAGTGATACTAACATATGATATGAAGATTGTTTTTAGGAAAAAAACCTGTAAATCTTGAAATGCTGTTTGTTACTGTTGTTCAGTCATTTTGCTCATGTCGATTCTTGACTTCATTTGGGGTTTTCTTGGCAAAGACACTAGAGTGGTTTGCCATTTCTTCTCCAGCTCATTTTTTTTTACAAATGAGGAAACAGGTAAACAGGGTTAAGTGACTTGCCCAGAGTCACACAACTAGTAAATGTCTGATGTCAAATTTGAACTCAGTCTTTCCTATCTCCATGGCAGTGCTCTGTCTACTGCATCACCTAGTTGCCCCAAAGTGCTAATTGCAATTTAATTATAATAATACAATCTGGTATCTTCATTCCTAGTTAGTTAATTTTATTCTAACAGTTTTCTAGGAAATTAAGTTGATTAAAAAAACTGAAATAGAATAAATTTCAAGTGTGAACTAATGTTACTCAGCATATCACCTTTGTTAAGTGGCACTACTTCTGCTTTACAGGTAAGAAAAATCAAGAATTTCACTGTTTTATGCTAAATTCTGTAAGAAAGTTATTTTTTAGACACTATTAGTTGGACTCTGTAAATGGACTTGATTTCATCCATGTTGCTGTTTCTTTAAAGTACTGGTTTAGTTCCTAGGGTTATCAGATGTAGTTGTTGAGTCATTTCAACTGTGTCTGACTCTGTAACATCATTTGGGTTTTTCTGGGCAAAAATACAAGAATAGTTTGACATTTCCTTCTCTAGCTCTCTTCACATGTGAAAAAACAGAGAAAAACATATCTATCAGATATTATATTTTATCAAAACAATCCAAGTTGGGAAGTAACTAGGGTTTTCTATTAGATAGTGCCTAACTTGGACAGAGTAAGATCTGAATTTTAATCCTGCCTCAGACACTTAGCACCTGTGTGACCATAGGCAAGTCTCACTTTTCTCGTCTGTAAAATGAAGATAATTATAGTATCTAACAGGATTTTCATGAGGATAAATGAAATAATGCATATAATATATTTTATAAATTTTAAAGTGCTGCAAAATATCTGGTATTATTAAATTCATTATTTAATTGTCACTTATGCTTTCTGTCCCTGTGTTTGGATAACTGGAATTTTAGAATTAGTAATTCTTATGTTGGAGCAGCTAAACTTAGCTTTCTATTGATCGTTATTGAAAATATCATTTTAAGGGAAGGGAATTTTATTTTTATTATGTAAGATAAGTACCACATCTCTCTGTTTTGAATTCTACAGATATTAAAGAAAATGATAAAATTGTAAATATGTTCAGTAGGAGAGCCTGAGATTATTGAAATTCAGCAGACTGGGAAACACAGTAAACAGAATTAGGTCTCAGTGGATTATTGAATTGGCAAGGGCAAAACTATAAAACTTCATGTGGTACGTACGCACATATACACATCATGTACATATATGCAAACGGGTGCATAGAATATGCATATATAGATAGATAGATATGAAGTAATAGTATAACTAACAAAAGTCCTAATATGATGGATAGCTCTTACTTTCAAAAAAAAGGTTGGATCCCACTAGATTTCTAGTTATGTTATATGGTAGATAAGAGACAGACCTCAAGGGTTCTGTGACAAAGCAATATATTTCTGATCATGCAAATATGAGAAAGAAGCAACAAATGGTCCTCCCGTTTAGTTCCCACACTGGTAAGGAATATGTTTATTGTTCCATATCTAAAAGCATCTTGAGTTTTACTATAATGACTGTGTTTGAACAGTTTAATGACACTACAAATGACTAATCTTCAAATTAAATTAAAAACAACTAAATGGCACATAGTCTTGTTGAATGTATTTAATATATTTATTAAATTATCATTCTTAAAGTATTTGGTTTTTTTGGAAAAACAAATTTTTATAGCAGTGAATAATATGAATTATTAAATGCATGGTCATTTTCCTCTTTCTTCAAAACATACTCCTTCAAAGGAAAAATAGTTTTAATTATAATAATAATTAGCTTTTTAAAGATATTATTAATTTTAAGGAATTGTACATTTCTCTCAGGGTCTTTATCTGTAAATTTAGTACATGTAGCAAGCTCTCCTCTGTTGAATAAGATAACATATCATGGATGTGGTCCTTTGATCTCAGGGCCCAATTAATGAAATACACAGTTGTCAACCTAATCAATTCCTTTGATGGATCAACATTTCTGTTATAAAGAGAAAATGTATACCACCGAGCAGTATCCTCTTCTCTGCAGACCAAAAATTATAGTTGTCATGGAAACTGCAAAAAGTGGAAAGCCAGTCATGACCTAGCTGTGGCATAATGGAAAACATCTGGTGGGAAATCACTCACTAGCACAAGGTCTTTGGTAGGAAGTGCTTGGGAGAATTTAACCTGAAAAGATTTCTTCAAATCAAATATCAGCTTTTCTTGTTGTAAATGTTTACAACGTTGCTATTTTTGCCAATGTCTGTGGAATACATTCTGCAGACATTAGCAAAAAATATATTACATAAATATAATATTATTTATATATTTTGTATATAATTTTACATTTATATGTTATAAAATATATTATGTTTATTAATTTTATAAATATGCATTATATGTGTTATGGCTGATCCACTATCCATAAGTTTATTTCAGGAATTGATTGGTATTCACCTTGGATTCTTATGAACTAGATGCTAGAATTGTTTATCCTAAAGTTGAAATGATCCAATATAGAGACAAAAGGCTAGACAAAGAACTTATTCGATGTCATATAATAAAGGATCTGACTTCAAATCCTGAAATCATCACAATACCAGAATGACCTTGAGCAGTTGTTTGAGTCACAGTTTATTTACTTGTAAAGTAAAAGTTTTGGGGGGGACAGAGCCAAGATGGCAGAGTAGAAAGATGCATATACTCCAGCACTTCCCCCACAGCCCACAAAATACCTGTAAAAAATGACTCTCAAAAAATCTAGGCAGCAGAAGCCACAGAACAACAGAGTGAAAGAGGTTTCCAGCCAAAGGTAACCTGGAAGGCTGACAGGAAAGGTTTATCTCACAGGACGCTGAGCAGAGTGGAGCCCAGCCCTGGTTGTGTGGCACTGGGAGGAACAAGACCTGAAAAGACATCTGGGACAGAATTCGCATCAGGGAAGGTCCCAGATCTCTGAACCCACAAGTGACAAAGAAAGCTCCAAAGGATAGTGTGGGAGAACTTTCCCCACTGGGCAAGAGGGGAACAGGGTCCCCCAGCACTGGCCCCAGGCAGCAGCAGAAGTGATAGCAGAAGCAGCAGGCAGTGGGCTGCTACCATGGCAGCAGAAGCAACCTGAGTGCATTGTCCAGGAAGCTCAGCTTAAAACCTCTGGGGGAATTGAGCAGCTGATCTGAAGGCCACCACTGAGGCCCCACACCCAACCAAAGTCCCTGGAGGAATTGAGCAGCTGATCTGAATCTCAGCCTTGAGCATGGTAATAGGGGGAGGAGGAGCAGTAGGATCCTCCTCTTGACAAAGGATTCAGAAGTCAAGTAACTAGCTGGGAAAATGCGCAAAAAGGGGAAAAAAAATAAGATCGTAGAAGGTTATTTTCTTGGTGAACAGGTGTCTCCTTCCATCTTTTCAGAGGACAAAGAACATGGCGTACTGTCAGAGGAAGTTAAGGCTTCTAACTCCAGTATCTCCAAAATAAATATGAAATTGGCCCAAGTCATAGAAGAGCTTGAAAAGTGAGTCAACAGCTTGCTAAAGGAGAACCCAAAAAATGCTGAGGAAAATAACACTTTTAAAAATAGGCTAACTCAATTGGGAAAAGAGGTCCAAAAAGCCAATGAGGAGAAGGAGACCTTAAAAAGCAGAATTAGCCAAATGGAAAAGGAGGTTCAAAAGCTCATTGAACAAAATAGTTCTTTAAAAGAGTGTGGAGTTCAGGGAAGCTAATGACTATGAAATAAACCAAGAAGTTAGAAAACAAAACCAAATGATTGAAAAAATAGAAGATAATGTGAAATATCTCATTGGAAAAACAAGTGATCTGGAAAATCGATCCAGGAGAGATAATTTATAAATTATGGGACTACCTGAAAGCCATGATCAAAAAAGAGCCTAGACATTATCTTTCATGAAATTATCAAGGAAAACTGCCCTGATATTCTAGAACCAAAGGGCTAAATAAATAATGAAAGAATCCATAGATCACCTCCTGAAAGAGACCCAAAAAGAGAAACTCCTAGGAATATTGTGACCAAATTTCAGAGTTCCCAGGTCAAGGAGAAAATATGGCAAGCAGCTAGAAAGAAACAATTCAAGTATTGTGGAAATACAATCAGGATGACACAGGATCTGCCAGCTTTTATATTAAGGGATCAAAGGGTTTGAAATAGGATATTGCAGATTTCAAAGGATTAAAATCAAGAATCACCTACCCAGCAAAACTGACTATAATACTCTATTTTATTTATTTATTGAATTTATTAATATAAATTTATTTATTTAACTTTTTACATTCATTTTCACAAAATTTTGGGTTCCAAATTTTCTCCCCATTTG
>CM053771.1:188229458-188349123 GCA_028658325.1 Potorous gilbertii | reverse complement strand
AGAAGCATGAAAAGGTAAACAGGAAAGAGAAATTATAAAGGACTTTCTAAAGCTGAACTGTTTATATTCCTACATGGAAAGACAATATTTGTAGTTCTTGAGAATTTTCTCAGTATTTTGGTAGGTGGAGGGATTATACACACACACACACACACACACACACACACACACACAGAGTACAAGTTGAGTTGAATCAGAAGAGATGATATCCATAAAAAAGTAAAATTAAATTAAGAGGTGAGAGAGGAAAATACTAGTAGGAGAAATGGAATGGAGCAGGCTATCACTCATAAAAGAGATAAGAAAAATCTTGTTCAATGGAGGAGAAAAGGGAGGAGGTGAGAGGGGAAAAGTGAAACTTATTCTCCTCACATATGGCTTAAGGAGGGAATAACATGCTCACTAAGTTTGGTATGAAAATCTATCTTACACTATAGGAAAGTAGGGGAGAAGGGGATAGGTGGAGTGAGGAGGATGATAGAAGGGAGGGAAGATGGGAGAAGGGAGTAACTAGAAGTAAACACTTTTGGGAAGGGACAAGATCAAATGAGAGAATATAAAAAAGGGGGAGATGGTAGAAGGGAGGGCAATATAGTTAGTCTTATACAACATGACTATTATGGAAGTCTTTTGCAAAACAACACATATATAGCTTACTTGCCTTCTCAGTAGGGATGGGGAGTGAGGGAGGGAGAGAAGTTGGAATTCAAAGTATTAGAAACAAATGTTGAGAATTATTATTGCATATAACTGGGACATAAGAAGTACAGGTAATGAGGTATAGAAATTTATCTTGCCCTACAAGAAAAGAGAGAAGATGGGGATAAGGGAAGGGTGGGGTGTGATAGAATGAAGGGTACATTGAGGGAAAGTATTATTGGGTGGGGGGAGGAGAGAGATGGGGAGAAAAATTGAAACTCAAAATTTTGTGGAAATGAATGTTGAAATCTAAAAGTAAATAAATTAATTAGAAAAAGTGTGGAACTACATGAGACAGTGGATTAGGGTGCTGGCTCTGGAGTCAGGAGGAGTCTTCCTGAGTTCAAATATGACCTCAGTCACTTATTAGCTGTGTGATCCTGGGCAAGTCACTTAACTCTGTTTCAGTTTTCTCATCCGTAAAATGGGCTGGAGAAGGAAATGACAAACCGGTATCTTTGCCAAAAAGAAACTCAAATGGGGTCACAAAGAGTTAAACATGACTGAAGCAACTGAATTACAACAATTTCTCTTCCAGGTCTAATTCAATAGATTCTATGAATGAAAATTGGACTAAGAACTAACTTAAGTACTAATGTGATATAGAAACGAGGGGGAAATCAGGTTCATTTACAAAGTCAAACAGAAGGATGACAGGCAGTATGGGCCACCTTTTGATATGGCTGGCTATGTGACTGTGAAATAATTACCTACTCTCTAAAATCATAAATTACAAATGAGTTATTGATCCACATTGGTGAAGGGAGTTTCTATAACTGGGAGTACCCCACAGTGATGAAATTGCAGGTCGGAATGAATTCCATCCCCTTCTCCCCTTCAAAAAAACAAAAATCTCATAATGACGTATAAGAAACAGTTTTCCTTATAGATCTGAAGATTAAACTATAAATTCTTGATTTTTTCAACTGTGCAAAGGAGATAATACCACTAAATAGGGGGATGATGTACTTAATTTAGGATTCTAATTACTTTATTAACAATTGTGTGAAGGCTTAAGCTCTATGGCAATTCTTCACTTAATTATTATTATAAAAGTTACTTGGATATTTATGATTTCTTTTGTGAAAAGCAGCTGTTGAGATCAGGAAAGGGCATGGCATTAATAGAGGAGAGGGGCAGAAATTAGAGAGTACTAGAAAAGGAAATGATTAGAAATGGAAATTTTGGTTCAATGCAGCTGGATTTTTGAGTTAATAGAGCCAAGGTGTGTTAAAGGTGAAATGTCAATTTATTTTCTGCTTTTTGTTCCATCAATCATAGATTTAAAGAATTTTGGAATGGAAAGGGTTCTCAGAAACCCCTGAAAAAAAAAGACTCCTTACTACAACATACCTGACAAGACTGGATCTGGTTTCTGTCTGAATACCTGCAAGATAGGGGACTTCGCTACCTCCCAAGGCACTCCATTCTATTTTTTCCTCACATAAAACATCTAATGCCACATGGGTTTGGGTCCATGAACTTCAAAAAAAAGTTTTTTAATAAATGTATTTTGATACAACTGGTTTGCTTTGCAATCCTCTTTATTTCTTGTATTTAAAAACACTGTTATGAAAGTGCCCATAAGTTTCACTATACTGACCAAGGAGCCCATGACACAAAAATGATTAAGAAATCTACCACTTTCTGTTGCTGCCTCACACTCAGTCTCCTTATGTGAGAAGTCTGCAGACAAATATGAGCTAGCTCCCTGAGTCTTCCATCTCCTACTGAACCCAGTGTGCCCCCTGAGGAAATGTTAGGGTTCAGTCTGGGCATCTTCCATCTGCTCCAAAGCAAGAATTTCCATCTATACCAGCACAAGACATCTTCCACCCAATGTTGCCAGACCAGTCTCCCAAATGGAATGTGGAGAACCTCTGGTAAATCCTCCCTTTTGACTGAAAGCATCCATCCTTTGTAGATAGAAGAGCAACATCCCTTCATCAAATAATGAACATGATCATACATTTCACATCTCAGTGACTCTGAACTCCTGTAGATAATGAGCCAAACCCTGTTCTACATCCCTTAACACCCAGTTCTTTATTCCTATCCCTTTCAACTTTCCTATTCTAAAGTTTCATGCTACCTTCATCCAGTCCTTCCGTTGTGCTCTCTGGAATGCCTGTTCCATAGGCAACAAACTTCCCTTCATCTTAAATCATTTCCTCTTCCCACTTCCTCCCTTTTCCCTGACTCCCAATTTCATTTTATTTTTTCCACTTAATAATATTTTCTTTTTTTCCAATTACATGTAAAGACAGTTTTCAACATTCATCTTTGTAAGATTTTGAGTTTCAAATTTTTCTCCCTCCCTCCATCCCTTCCCTTCCCCTTCCCCTTCCCCAAGACAGCAAGCAATCTGATACAGGTTATACATGTACAATCATGTTAAACATATCTCACATTAGTGATGTTGCGAAAGAAGAATCAAGTCAAAAAGAGAAAATCACGAGAAAGAAAAAACATAGAACAACCCAAAAAAGTGAAAATAGTATGCTTCAAACTACATTCAGATACCATAGTTCTTTCTCTGAATTTGGATAGCATTTTCCATCCAGAGTCTTTTGGAACTGTCCTGGATCATTCTATTTCTGAGAAGAGCTAAGTCTATCACAGTTGATCATCATTCAGTGTTATTGTTACAGTATATAGTGTTCTCCTGGTTCTGTTCAATTCACTAAGCGTCAATTCATGTAAGTCTTTCCAGGTTTTTTTGAAATCTGCCTGCTCATCATTTCTTATGACAATAGTATTCCATTACATTCATATACCACAACTTGTTCAGTCATTCCCCAGTTAATGGGCATCCCCTCCATTTCCAATTCTTTGTCACCACAAAAAGAACTGCTACAAATATTTTTTGAATATGCCTCACCTTGAATTTTAGAATTTTATTGCAACTCAATTTTAGAATTCTAGCAACTCAGTACAATATTAAAAATGTTCTTCTCTACCAGCATTTCCACATGCTTTTCATGATATTTGAACATAATTACTTTAAATAAAGTTACTTCTTCCTACTTTTTCCCCATGATATTCCAGTTAGAAAGATGCTAATTTCTACAATAGTTTTCCAGCATATCTTTGACCTTTTTTTTACAGTTGTTAAAATTTTTTTACAATTGCTAAAAATTGGCTGAAACACTAAATTTTAAGATACACAATCTATGGCTTAAGATAAGATTAAAGAAAAGTTTTTTTTTATTGTACAACCTTAAATTTTAAAAATGTTTTAAAATAGGTTTTACTGCAACCTGACTCACCCCTGATAACATAGCTCCCCAGTCACTCTTTCTAATACAGGCTGCTGTCTGGTCAAGGTGAGGGAGTTGGAAGACTCCTTGTTCCCCATTGCCACTTCCAGGCTTACACCCTTCCTCCATCACTCAGTAGCCTCTCCCTTTGATGTTCATGATATTCATATCTACCACCCAATCAAAATCCTGCTATCTACTGTCTATAGAAACACAGCCCCTTCTCCCATATGACTTCTTTCTTCCACAATAAGATCAATACTTTTCTGACAATTTTTCTTTTTTTCTCAACTCCTGCTCTCACACTAGGGGACTTCATCATACACATTAATTCTCCCTCAAATGCCCTAATCACTCAGTTCCTCAACATAATCACCTCCCTTGAACTATTTCTCCATCCACCCTCAGCCACATACAAAGATAGCCATACCCTTGATCACATCATCACCCACAAATCTACCACCTCCATGTTCAAGAATTTTGAAATCCCTTTATGTGATCATACTGTATTAAAACTCTACACTGTCCATCTCTCTTGAATCCCTAGGACCTTTATCATAGGACTGATGATATAATTAAGCCTCAGCTTTGGATCACTCCCACCATTCTTCCCCTTCACTCCTATACACATGCATCTGAAAAAAGGTACAGAAAAATCACACAACCATTCTGACTGAGTCCACTAAAAATTTATGTTACCCAAGTTCAACTGGGCCCTCACTGCTGCTAGGCAATCTGACTACACATTCTTCATGAACATATTATCTCACTCTCACAAGGACTCTTCCAAATCTTTTCATCCCTCTTCAAATTTCCCATGGTTCCCCCTTTCCACCTCTCTCAGCTGAGAACTTTGCCTTATATTTTACAGAGAAAAAGTGAAGACATTTATTCAACTCCCTCTTCATCTCCTGTCACTCATATACCATTCTCCACTTCTGTCCCCTTCACTCCAGTCTCACATGATGATGTGTTCTTACCTTTTATCAAGGATGACCACTCTATTTGCTGAAGTGATCCATCTCATCTCTTCTAACAGATTGCCCCCTCTGCCATCTCCACTCTATCACTTATTTTCAGTCTCTCCCTGTCTGCTAACTCATTTCTTATTGCCTGCAAATATGCATGTCTCCCTTTCCTGAAAAAACCTTCACTTGATCCTTCCATCCATGCTATTACGCTATCTCTCTTCTGCCATTTGTAGCTAAATTCCTTGAAAAGGCCAATTACAATCAATGCCTCTACTTTCTTTTCTTTCATTCTCTTCTTAACCCCTTAAATCAGACTTCTAATCTTATCATTCCATCAAAACTACACTCTTCAAAGTTATTAATTGCCTCTTAGTTGCTAAATTCAATGGCATTCCTCATTCTCCTTCAATCTTCTGCAGTGTTTGACACTATTAATCACCCTTTACCCCCTTGATATTCTCTTCTCTCTAGGCTATGACCATTCTCCCCAGGTTCTCCTTCTACCTATTTGACCATTCCTTCTCTGTCTCCATTTTTAGACTCTCCTCCAGGTCATGCCCTTTAACTGTAGGTATCCCTCAAGGTTTGTCCTGGGTCCTTTTCTCTTCTCCCTCTATGCTGCTTCATTTGGTGATCTTATCAGCTCCCATGGATTTAATTACAATCTCTATGCTAATAATTTTCAAATCTACCCATCTTCATCCAATCTCTCTGGTGACCTTCAGTCTCAAATCTCTAACTGCCTTTCTGACATCCCAAACTGGATATCCACTAGAAATCTCAAATGTAATATATCCAAAATGGAATTCACTATCTTTCTCCCTATCTCTCTTTCCCTATCCTACTTTCCCTATTTCTATAGATGACAGCACCATTTGGGTCCTTGTTCCTCAGACTTGAAACCAAGGAGTTATCTTTGATTCTTTACTATCTCTTACTCCTCATATCCAAGCAAGACCTATGTTCCTTTTGCAAAATCTCTTGAATACATGCTCTTCCCTCCTCTGACACTGCCACCACACTAGTGAACTTCATTACTTCGGACCTTGATTATTGCAATAGCCTACTGGTGAGTCTGCTTGCTTCAAGTCTCTCCCTACTCCAATCTGTCCTCTGTCACCGACTAAAGTGATTTTTCTAAATTACAGTTGAACTATGTCATTACCTTACTCAGAAAACTTTAGTGGCTTCCTATCACTCCAATGAGCAAATACAAAAGACTCTGTTTGACATTCAAATCCCTTCATAACCTAGCACAACTGCCCTTTCCAAACCTTTCTGCACAACATGTACTCTTTGGTCCAGTGACATTGGCCTTCCAGCTGTTCCAAGAACAAGACACTCCATTTCTCAACTCTGGGCATATTCTGGGGCTGTCCTCCATGCCTGAAATGCTCTCCTTCCTCCATTCTGATGGCTGACTTCTCTGGCTTCCTTTAAATCCCAATTAAAATCCCATTTTCTTCAGGAAGCCTTGCCCAACCCCCTCTTAATTCCAGTGCCTTTCCTCTATTAATTATTCCTATTTATCCTATATATGGCTTGCTTTGTACATATTTGTTTGCATGTCACCACTTCCATTAGATTGTAAGCATCTTGAGGGTAGAGAGTGTCTTTTGCCTCTTTTTATATCCCCAGTACTTAGCACAGTGCCTGATACATAGCAGACATTTAATTGATGTTTATCAGTTGATTGAAGAATCTCTGGATTGGCACAGGGTCTCTGATCCTAAGCATTTGGGAGAATTTAACTGGAAAAAAATCCACAAATCAAATCCCACGGCTTTTCCATTGCAAATATTGAAAGTGGTGCACACAGTACATATCATTGCACTAGGCGTTTGAGTAAAATGCAAAGAAAAAGTAAACAATTCCTCTTCCTCAAGAAACTTAGAGATCAAGTTCAGAAGTTAATGTGTACACAATGATTTGTCATTTCTAACACCCTGCACCCATCCTATCAATTGTGGTGCCATGTTAATAACCAAGTGGGAAACATATCTTTACATTAGAAGAAAATATAGTGTAAGAATAGATTTTTGACACTTTTCTATGTCACTGATAGTGCATGCTGTTCCAGATATATACAGCACTGACATTATTTGCTCTTACAAAGGCAGAAATAAAACTATCAGTCAGGAAATGTTTTCCTTGCAACTCTATCATTGCCAGGAGAATGGTATTCCTGCTGCCTGTTTTGTCATTTGGGCTTGAATAGAATCTTCTGTTAGCAGGCCTCCACTGAGATATACCCATTTATTCATAAATTCTCCCATTTATGTACAATATTACTCTTTCAAATACGCATTGTGTTTAGAGGATTATTTCCTGCCTGTGGTCCACACGCTTGTTCAAAGTGACCTTGGCCTACACAAAGTACATGAATCGAGTACCAAGCTGTGTACATTGTGTCCCACAGTTTTTAAGCAGGTTTGAAGCATGAAACAAAAGAAACCACTGCTCTAATGGGGTAGTTCCTTCTTCCAGTCTAACGTGACCTAGAATATAGAAGGTACTAATTCACAGAACAGGAAAACTCTGTCTGAACAACGCTGAATTTTGAAAGAAGCATTTAATTTTGGGGGAAGGTAGCAAAGGCTCTCTCAAACATCTCCCATATTCATATCTTAGGGATCAAGGATATTTCTTAACAATTAAATTGGAGAGATGGTATTTGATCTCTCTCACACACACACGTACATAATTTGTGTCTAATGATAGCAAATTCTAGGGCAGGAGGGGGAGAAAAAAAGAAAAATATTTACATCATAACTATTATTTAATAGGAAAAGCAAGTTGCATATAATAGGTTTGCAGTTTTATGTGCAATTATCTTTTTATTATATCATGCTTTGGAAATGCTTTTTTGTTACATAAATTAAAAAGAAAATAAAAAGAAAACTGGACATCAAACCCTTACCTGAATAAGATTCTCCTCTATGACATCTCTAGCAAGCAGTTGTCTAAATAGCACTTACATATCACCAGAATAAGAAGCCTCATACTCTCTGAAGCAAATCATTTCACTTTAAAAAAGCACTAAATGTTATTTTGCCCCCTACCTATGGATTTGAAATTTGCTTCTCCGTGACTTCCACACAACAGGCACAAATAATACTTGAAGACAAGGATCATGTACTTTTCCTTTTTTCTATAGCGCTCACTATATGCAGATACTGTGCTAAGTGCTTTTCAAATATTATCTCATTTGTTCCTCATAACAAGCCTGAGGACTGGGGGCTGTTATCATTCCCATTTTACAGATGAGAAAACTGAGGCTAAATGACTTGCCTAGGGTCATAGTAAGTGTCTGAGTCTGAATTTAAACTCAGGTCTTCCTGACTGCAGGCCTGTACCACCTACCTGCTTTCTATTTGAGTTTTACATTTTCTGTCCTGGCCCGCAGGACAAGAGCGGGGACCTGGAGAACGAAAAGAGGGGGCAGGGGACAGGAGACTCAGAGAATGGAGATAAGACAGGCTTTCTGATCAAGCCTCATTTATTGAAGGGCAGAGCAGCAGTAATTATAGTCGTACTAGAGGAAGGGGAAGAGTTTCCAGAGGGTAGAAGCAAGGAGGGGCAGTAAAGATTAAGATAACCGAGGAAAGATTAGGATAACCGAGGAATGTTCCAGATCTGGGGTGGCATGTCGCAAGGCCAGATATTTGCTGCAATGGGGTAATCCAGATAGCTTTTGGCTTCCCACAATTTTCAGCTTCTTCCTGAACATTTCTACCCATATCCGTAAGCCTAATTCATCACCTTCCCTCCCAAAATGGATCTTCTTGACTTCCTATACTTTTCCCCTCCCCCCAGTGGAGTCACCTTTAACTACTATGTCTTCCCATATCCACTTAAAAGATCTTATTCATTCTCTTTTCTCAATTTTCCCCATAGCTTTCACCTGCTTTTCCAAATTTACCTCTCTCTACTTTCTCACATAAATCTCACATTATAGCAAAGCCAGTTTATATGTCATTCCTTAAATTGTCCTTCAAACCACTTATCTCAGTGCCCTTTCTTAATTCTGTTCACATAGATGGTAGATAGATAGATAGATAGATAGATAGATAGATAGATAGATAGATAGATAGATAGATGATAGATAGATATGAGACAGACAGAGACAGAGACAAAGAGACCGACCAAGAGAGATAAAGTCACTTAACCTTTCTGGGGCTAAGTCAAATGAGGAGACTTGAATAGATGACCTTGGTATTTGTGGGGTTTTTTTTTTTGGAAAAAAATGTATTTATTTCATTCTGAACTAAAGAAATAAAATAAGCATTTCCATCACATAGTATAATGTAAAGATCTTCCCCCCATTAAGAGGACTCAGGTGGAGCCCATTAAGGGAAGCTTGATTAGGGGAGGCTTGTTTTGAGGAAGGCCCACACCTTTTGTTCTTTGTTAATGAGGCACTGGGTCACAAGGGTTGTGCCCTCCAACTCTGAAAAGTATATATATATTCTGAGGTGAGGTTTTGCTTTGGAGGCTTACTCTTTGGAAGAAGGTTTATGTGCCAGACGAGATTCTGGGTAGTCGTTAAGGAGCTCCTCCAGCTTTGAAAACCCGGCTGCTAGTGCTTCTCTCTCTGGTAACTATGTATGTATGTAATGGCCAGACAACTGGATCTGTCTGTTGATCTGTGATATATGTATCGCTTACGGTCAGACAGTTAAAAGCTGTCTGTTAGTCTTTATTTCTCTGCTTATATTTTCTCTGTTGGTGAATGTAATTAAAGAAGAGTTTTGATTCCTCAAAAGTTGCTTTCCTTTTAGAAAAGCAGATCCAAGAACCTATGCAGTAGGCCCTCCTGTGTATGCCAGCGTGCTTGCTGCTACAAATAGAATGATGATTGTATGTGAAACTATAAATCTATTATGTACAACTCGCTATTCCTTTTAAATATATAATAAAGTTATATAACCTTTTCCTCCTTTTTTCCTCTCTTCCCTCCTCCTAAATGTCTACCATTAGAAACAAATATACACACAAACATACACATGTAAAATCATTCTATACACACTTCTATTTATCAGTTCTTTCATCTGTCCTTTGTAGTTCATTTGGGTATTTATAATAGTCAAAATGACCTAGCGGCTCACAGTCGTTCTTAAAACAATATTGCTGCTACTGTATACAATGTTCTCTTGATTCCACTCATTCTGTTCTCCCTTATTTCATGCAAGTGTGTCCCTGATTTTCTCAGATTGTGGAAATTATCGTTTCTTATAGCACAGTAATCTAAGGTTCTTTTCAATCTAAATCTATGATGGTATGATAAAATGAGATAATATTTATAAAATGCTTAGTTCAGTGTTTGGCACATCGTTAACACTATTTAAATGTTAGCTGTGGTTAATTATTATTGTTCTATGTTATTAAATATTATAGGACTATGGTACAGTCCTAAGATCTGAGGTAGAAAATAAGCTCTTACAAATGCTAAGAGGTAGAGAAGTTACTAGAAAGAAATTCTATGTTCATTTTTCACTTGGTTGTCAGAGGATAAAAAGTTACCTGACACTACCTCCTCAGAGACTTGTGGCATTATGGGCCAAGGCTTAAGGGGTCAAGTTTTGCCTTAGATACATACTATCTGTGTGACAGCATGTAACATTTAACCTCTCAGTAGCCCCGGCAATTCTCGAAGACCATGAATTGTATCCTAGTAGTTACCAGATTGCTTTCCATGGGAAAGTTGAAGCAGAGTATCCCAGATATAAGGTTGCCTGGTCTTCCACAAGAGGGAACAGTTATATGTTAACCTGAATATTTGATAAATTTTTATTAAGTGCTTACTATGTGTTGGGTACCATGTTAAT
The DNA here is from genome assembly GCA_028658325.1 of Potorous gilbertii. Taxonomy (NCBI): domain Eukaryota; kingdom Metazoa; phylum Chordata; class Mammalia; order Diprotodontia; family Potoroidae; genus Potorous; species Potorous gilbertii. Next base: position 188,338,365 of record CM053771.1, on the reverse strand, counting down.
CACTGAGGATACAAATGCCTGCCCCCAACAAATTTCTATTCCAATAGGAGAAGGCAACATATAATGCAAAGTTGGAAAGGATTGAGAGAGGAAAATATGGTGGCTGGTCTAGGGGAGGTAATAGTTTGACTCACCTATCAGATCCCCACCTGGGGTGAAATCCAAGGTTCCAATCAGAGTTGGGAGGAAGATGATAATGCTGGCCAAAGTGCAAGAAGCATGCTGCAGAAATAGGAATTTCCAGGCAGAGATGCTGATATTTGGGAATATTAAGTATTTGAGTAAGCCATGAAGCTCTTTATGTTGAGGGAATCAGTCTTGGTTTCAACATTCAACTACATACCATAAAAACAAGTCGGATTTAACTGAAGCAAGCAAATTCAGTCACATCCATTCAACATATTGTTTTCATTTATTCATTAAAAACCCTATTTTCCTTATTATTTAATTATATGAGCATTAAATAACTTTCTGATTTTTTAATTCTCTAAGCTTGAGGACAAGAATAATATCAGAACCTGACACATGGGTAGTTTATCCATTTTGAAATCTGGTTTTGTCTGTCATGCTTTGTTACAGGAGATGGGAGTCCAAGCTGTTTGTAAGACTATTTCCCCTTAAAAACTGCCACTGAAAGGCACTTGCCAACGGCATTAACTATAGAAATCAGCCTAGAATTCCCTGGATGAGTGGAACATTTTTACAATATCAAAGTACTTCTGTGGTTTCTAGGTAACACATTCCCAAGCTTCAAGTACAGTCATTCTCTTTCCTTTAACAAGCAGCTGTCATAAATATTAAAATGGAATTTGCTCTATGTATGTGACCAGTAATTAGGGACAAGTTCTGCACAATGACAAGAAATGTTATATTTCTCAATGAAAGGAAATATTTGAAAAAATGAGAAGGGCCAAGATTCTCTATCCTTAAATGCTTTAAATCCCTGAGACAGCATGATCACTGAATTTCAAGTCAGAATATCCTGGTTCCCATCCCAGTCTAGACACTCACTTTTGATCTTAGATGACATCTCAAGAATTCCTTTGGCAGTGTGATGAAGCCTATGCACCTCTTCTCTGAATTATGTTTGTAAAGATATATAATAAAATGCAGAGGATTAAAAAAGAAACTAAAAATATCAAGATATAATCATTAAAATTTTTAAAAATAGATTCTAGGATCCTAGGTGAAGAACTTAAGTCCTATTGCTCCTGTAATAAAATGCAAATTCCTTTAGCGTATGACATCCTCCACCATGTGGATTCAATTTAACGTTCCAGTTTATTGCACATTTCTCACCTTAGAATGCTCTGAGTTCTAGCCAACCTGACCACTTGTCATTCCTCATAAAAGACATTCCCTTACCATTTCCATGACTTCATTCCATGAGAGGAATACTCTGTCTTCTCTGCATCTTAAAATCCCTAGCTCCCTCCAGAGCTCAATTCAAGTATCTCCTTCCACAAGAAGCCTTCTGGATCACCTTGTTTTTAGATAGCAACCCTCTCCCCCACTTTGTATATGTGTATATAATCTGCATACACATTGTCTTCCTCTGCCCCTCCTGCTTCCTCCTCCCTATCCTGAGTAGAGTGTTCACTTCTATTTTTGTCTTCGAATCCCTTAGCACCTGGGGCAGTACCTGGAACATAGGTTATTATATCTAAGCATTAATGCTTACTGATAAGATCATCTCTCTTCTTTTTCTCTCATCCAAAAAGATTAGGGAGTTGGATAAGTCAGAATACCTTAGTTCAAATTCCAACTCTCCAAATGACAGACTATGTGACCACCATGATTCTGCACTTGGCACTATAGGCAAGTCACTTAAAGACTGACCTTGAAATCAGGGGCTGTTTGTGTGTGTTTCCCTTTCTTTTTATCTTCAGTTCTTGACATATAGTAGATGCTTAATAAATGCTTGTTGACAACTTCTATGGGTTTCAGTTTCCTAATCTGAAAAATGAATGGGTTATACTGCATTGCTTCTAAGGGTTTTTCTAGCCCTAGATCTATAATCCTGTGGTCTCCAGGATCCCTTTTGAACTTTAAATCTTTTGATCACTTACACAATAAAAAAAATGCCCTGGATTTAGAATCAAATGACTTGAGTTTGGATGCTAGTTCTATCACTTACTACCTGCGTCTAACATTGAGCAGGTACCATAATTTCTCTGTGTCTCTGTTTTCTCATCTGTGAAAAAGATGTGTGAATGTTTTCACCCCATTGTCCCTTCTGGCTGTAAGTCTGCAATCCTATGAACTTCTTAATTAGCCTATATCTTTCTTAATTTATTTTTTTAACAGACTTCTCTGGCTCTAACATGAAGAGGAGGAAGTCCATTAGTGTCAAAGTGAACATTTGAACCCCATCTTTGAATTTCAAATCTAGTGTTCTTTTACATTATACCATTTGGATAAACTCTTATTAAAGTTTACTTTTTTTTTCCCAGAGTTCATCACATTAAATTCCATGCCCCAAAGGGGAGCCACATTTAAACCGTAACTTTCTATTTAGTTTACTTTCAGTAAAAACAACCTCGTTATCTCTAAAGCATAAACAAATGAAATAGAACCATCCAAACCATTTCTTTTGTTTTTGTGGCTCATCTTTGAACTCAGTGGAAAGATTAGATGTTGAAAAATGTTCTTGTCACTTAATCCTCAATTGTCTGAACGCAAATTACTTTAATGTTGGTAATATTTTGTATAATCTTTTCCAAAAAACTTCAACTAAGTACTTGGGTTTTTAAGAGTTTCAGAACATCTCCCTAAAAACATCACTTTTGCTGAGTTTATGAGAAGGCTGTCTCCTCATTTTCAATCATCCATCATCAGTGTTCCAAAATGCAAGGTGGGTGTGAGAAACAAGCCATAGTCAGTCAGTATTCCCCATTGGTATGTTAGACTAGAGACAGACTGACCATTGTTGACTATCACGGGTCACGTGACAAACAAGAGGGAGTCCACAGTGGCAACCCTACATTTTTCATGGGCCTCCCGAATTCCTTTGGTACAGTGGGTCAAATATTGTGGAAGCTTGTTCTAGGCACTGTGCTTAGTACTGGAGATAAAGGGAAAAGACAGACCCTGCTCTTGAGGAACTCAAAATCTAGTGAGGGAGACACATGCAAACTCTGTGGAAATAGGATAAATAGGAAATAATCAAGAGACACTAGAATTAAGAAAGATTGAGAAAACCTTACTGTGGAAGGTAGGATTTTAGCTGGGACTTGAAGGAAGGGAGATGGAGGTGATCAGGGAAGGGATGAGGAAGGAGAGCATTCCAAACCCTGGGGACAGCCAGAGAAATTGCCTGAATCTGAGAAATTGTCTTGTTCAGGGAACAACAAGATGCCAGCATCACATTTTCTTTTTCCTTCAGGACTCATCAACTCACTATGGCATACAAGAATGCCCCAGATTGGGATGTCCACAACAAATTACATGATCTTGTTGCTTCCCTCCATTAGCTAAGATAATCAAGGACCAACTATATAACTGAATTTTATGACAGATCTATTCAGCCATGGATATGAATAATAGCCTTGGGAAGATAACCCTGCAGTGAAAAAAGCTCCATTAATATGGGTGACTACATTGAAAAGTTATGTATATATACTTAGGTATAAATGAGGGAAGTAAGCCTTGGGAAGTGACTAACTCATGGCCACAATGATAACAAATACTGTAGTCAGGATTTAGAATCAGGTATCCTGACAATAGGGAGTCCTTAGACCTTCCTGTGGTATGTTTTAACAAATTCAACTTTCTTAATGAGGATTTGGCTCAATTAAGTGGGGGAAGGGGATATTATTTTTTAAAAAGAAATGAGGATCACCAGTCTGTACAAAATGATCCCTGAAAGACAAAAAAAGTTACTTAGAAAACCACATATTAGGCTCATCTAGGTTTTATTATATTTTTTTAAATGTTGTTAAATATTTTCCAATTGTATTTTAATCTGGTTCAGGTCATACCGGGGAGTGTTGTGGGCTCATGTTTGGCACTTTAGGACTAGATGACTCCTGAGTTCCAGCCCAACAATTATATGACTTTATATGTTTCTAAGAACTATTCCCTACCTGTCCTAGGGCTAATTTGCCTCCTTCATCCCCAAGAGCTCCCTAATTTACTCTTCTTTGGAACTGAGATTATTCAAACTTCTAGTATCTATCAATTATCACTACTAGTTATTGGTCCCAGCTAGCCAGAAATCTTTAGCACTACCTAAAATATACACAAACTGGGGGTTTACCAATAATTTCCAAGATCAGGGGACATGTTGCAGAAGGTCAGAGGTAAAAATGAAGCCTCTGACCAGGGAGGCTGCACTTAATTGGTCACTTGTTTTCTTGCACGATGGAGAGAAAATGTGTCATGTGCTATAGGGATTGTTCAGATGTAATTCAGTCATGTCCACTCTCCATTTGGGGTTTTATTGGCAAAGATACTGGAGTGATTTGCCATTTTCTTCTTTAGCTCATTTTAGAAGAGTCTTCCTGACTTCAGATTCAGGGCTCTATCCATTGTGCCACCCAACAGTCCTGCTCTATGGATTACCCTGTTACAATTGAGTCCAGGAACAGAACGTACTGATATGAAAGATTCTAGAGTGTGCATCATAAATTCTTTTAAAATGCATTTGTAATAGTGATAATAGCTAGCATTAATATGCTTAAACCTTAAATAAAATTTAAGATTTGCAGAGTACTTTATATATATATATGTGTGTGTGTGTGTGTGTGTGTGTGTGTGTGTGTGTTTGTGTTAATTTACTTGATCCTCAGGATAACCCTATAAGCTAAGTACTATCATTATCCCAATTTTACAGATGAGGAAACTGAGGGCCCCAAAAGTTAAGTGACTTACTCACGGTCACTTAATGTATGAGGTAGGATTTGAACTCAGTTCTTGCAGACTCTAAGTTCTACTGTTTATCCACTTTCCCATGTCGCTGGCTATTATGGCACACAAATAAGGCAGCTACATGATACCTTGAACATTGAACTTGAATCACTTATGTCTCTCAACAAGCCAATTAGGCTTTCATTGCCTCAGTTTCCCCATCTCCATTGGGGATAATCATCACCCCAGGGTGGTTGTGATTGGCATGTGCCAATCACTTTACAAACCTTGAAACCTTCCAGGTTTATTCATGTTTTCTCATGTCTCTTCATGAAATGAGGTATGCTCATCTATTTTGGAGGGGTCAGTTTAGGTACAAGGAAGAAGACTCCTGTGGAAAAAAAGCCTTTTGTATTTTTTCAACATGTGGATTAGGTGACCTTTTTAGCAGAATATTTTGAAAGTTACATTCATTATAGATTTGTTTCCCTTTCTCCATCTATCTTTCATAAATCAATTACATCTATAAAAGTGAAGGGAAGCTATTCCAAAGCATGCAATATTGTTGTAGAGGCTTTAGATCAGCATTAATGTCATTATTAGGCCTTTAGGGAAAAGAAACCTCAAGGGGGGAGTAGTATAATTCCTAACATCTAAGTGCCAACAGCTGGCAGAGAAGAGCAGGCCTCTCTGGCTCAGCAAGTCTCTGCCAAACTGCAATCCATTTTCTCCTGGGCACCCAATCGCCATCCAAAGAACAAAGAGCCAATAGAAAGGACAGTATTTTTTCTGGTGATCTATTGATCAATCAAAGTCTCTCCCTTTGGTGCAGGGGAATGGGGGGTGGGTAAAAGAGAAGATCTGTTTGCAGTGTGGATGTGATACATTTGGAAGTCATCTGGGAGTTTGCTTCTTACTGTTGGTGTGAGTTTTATGTGTCTCTTTAGAGCCTGGCCTAGTTCTCTGTTTGTATCTAAATAGAGAGTGCAAAATTTCTCTGGTTGAAATGTCTCTTTGATTCTGTCTCCATCTGTGCCTGGCAAATATTGAGGGCTTAATAAATGCTTGGTGACTGACTGACTGTGGGCAAGGGGAAGAACCAACCTTGGGAATCCACCAGAGCCCGCCATAGTCCCAGGGAGCATGAGCCGTGGAATCTAGCTAAAGACTCTGCTAGTGAGTCTGTGCCTGAGAATCTTTCTTCAACTCTTATAATTCCTACTCTTGAAATCCACATCTGGGGAAATGAGCCTTTCCTCAGATGTATGTAATGTATTTCTTTCTATTTGCATTCTTTCACTCTTTTTCCTTTTTTCTATATCTTGAAGAACAAGTCATGTGCCATGCTTGGATTCCCTTTGTTTCTTGTGCTGTACGGGCACAGTGTTAAATTCTATGCAGTAGAAATATTTAGACCCCATTCCCATCAATTTCATGTTACACTGTGCTGCTTTCATTGCAGAGCTGTGATACTGAAAAAGAAATTTGATCGTTTTATTTTGCATGGGAAAAATCTACTTTACTGTTATATAGAGGAATATTAAACTACTGTTTTTATCTTATGCATTTCCTGATTTGGAAATTGCTACAGGAGATGCCATGAAATGAATTAGAAAAAAATGACAGAAACTGAGGAATTAAGTGAATCTGAGAGTACTTAGTGTCAGTTCCTAGATCTGAAGTGGGAAGGGACTTCAGAAGCCATCAGGTTTAAGCACTGTATCTTACAGAGCAAGGGGGAAAGGCACAGAGATATGAAATGCGCAGTCATATGACTGGCAAGTATCTGAGGTAGGAATGGAACCCAGGTCTTCTTGACTGTAACTCCAATGGCCCATCCTCTATCGTACATTGCTGTTCATCTTCATCAATGACCAAAGGAAGGAAGTTGGGTTAACTCCATCTATCCCCACCCTAATTTACCCTGAGTCAGACTGGCTTTGACCTGAACCTCAGGGCTCCGTTAAAGTCAGTCCATCATGGTATTATTAAAAAGATTTGGTTAAAGGCCCTTTAGATAGAAAGACTACATATCGCTGTTAACAAGTGAGAGAAATGATTATTAATAACTAACGATGTGGGGAGATTCAGAGTTCCTCCCCTAAGTGCTGATTTTAAAAGTTCAGTCTCTTGAAGGGCAATTCTGATAATGAGATTAGAATAACTTTCTCAACAATCTTGTTCAGATCCCCCCAGTGGGGAAGCCATTGTGTTCTACTCATGTCTAGGTAGTGATAAATTCTTTGAAGAGGTTGCCCAAGGCTAGTAGTAACTTAGAAGTAAATGACATAATCAGATTTCATTTTACTAGGTTCAGTCCCTCATTGTAATATTCATTTTCTCTTTAATTGTTAACCAATCAGAGTTGATTGCTACTCTCAGGATCACTCCTTCCAAAGGGCATATAAAGGGCATCTAAACGTAAGCCTAATACCATGATCGTCTTTGGTCTATGGGAGAGTTGGCCAAAGGACTACCCTTTTATTAATAAACATGCTAATGTTATTAATAAAATGATTAAATTATCCAGAAATTATGTCTCACACTTTTTAAACATCAGACCAGGCACTCTTAGCTTACTTTATAGTTTTAGTTTCTCTTTAACATAGTGGATATTTGAGGAGTGCAGTGTACTTGATCCTAAGCTGCAAAGAAAAATAGTCTTGAAAGAAGATGTCAAAATATGTTTCTTGGCCCCACTGGAATTACACATGCCCAAAAGTCTACGAATGTCACCAGAAGTTCTGGGGACAAGCATCCGTTACTTGTAATGCCTTGATAACCACACTTTGAAAGCAACCCTACAGGCAGACATGTAAGGATTTAGGTACCCCTTTGTAGAATCTGTTCAGATCTATAGACCAAAAAGAAATTCCCATGTAGATATGCAGGATGATCAAGTTAAAGAACAAAGGAAACTCTAGCCATAGCTATAGATTCTAGGGATTCAAGACTAAAAACCCTTATTGAATGAAATGTCACCTTAGTACTACATTCTTTCTTTAAAGATCATCTCCTCTACCTCTGTCCCCTTTCCTCCATCCCCCTCATTAAGGGAAATCAGAGGTATACATGTGAACTGTAATATCTAGAAAGGCCTAATAGTAGACTGTATGTCTGGCACCCTAGGACCAGTCCAGCTAAGGTCAGAGATCATTTTGGGTACAGATATGCATCGTGACATGGTCGATAGAATTCTGGATCTAAAATCAGGAAGATGAGATTTCAGATCCTGTTCTGGTCATTTCCATTTATTTAAGCAGGGGCAAGTGACAAACTCTTTTACCGTTTTCTCATCTCTAAGATGAGGATGATAACACAGCACCCACCTCACAGGCTTATTATGAGATTCCAGTGTGTTCAGAGTGCTCTGAAAACTTTAAAGCACTATATAAAGTCAGGTATCATTATCAGTAATTCTTCTTATGAATCAGCATCACAATGGGTAGACCACCAAATTTGATTGTGTTGGTGTCACCATTTTTTAAAAATTAACAACTCACCAAGATAGCCTACAAGTGGAGTGACAAAATCTAGGGTCCTTGAAGTTTTGAAAGCTTATGAAGTGAATGAATAGATCACAGGGGTGGGGAGCCTGCCTCAGTTGAGGCCTTTTGAAAAAATTCCCTTAATAATAATTAAAGGCCTTGTTGTGTGAAGTTTGGATTCCATCAAAGGGTCCACACTTAAGGACCTAGAAGGTCACAGGTGACCTTGGGATCTCAGATTCCCAACCCCTGAAACAGGACATAAGAAGCAGTAAAACAATGGAGAACTAGCAAAGGCCAACAAAGTAGTGGCCATGACTTAGACTAACTTCAGAGCCTATCTCCACAGAGTTCAGTGGTTTTTCAGTCATGTCCAACTCTTTGTGATCACATTTGGGTTTTTTTTTTCTTGCAACGATGCTAGAGTGATTGGCCATTTCCTCCTCCAGTTCATTTTATGGATGAGGAAACTGAGGCAAACAGAGTTAAATCACTTGCCCAGGCTCACATGGGTAGTAAGTATCTGAGGCTGGATTTGAACTCAGGGAGAGGAGTCTTTCTGACTCCAGCCACTGAGCCACCTACTTAATCTTACTTCCATAGAATAAGTTGGGCAAAGTCTCATGATTCCAGAAGCAGGCAGACTGTATTATATAGAGGACCTTAGTTCAAATCCTGGTCTTGGATTTTTCCTGGAAGGCAGCATGGTCAATTAGGAAGAATATTGGAGATGGAGTCAAAGGACCTGAGTTTAAAATCTGGACCTGCCATTTATCTTGTCATTGTGGGTAAATCAGTTAATCTCATATTTTAATTTCCTCTTACTTCTGAAGCTAATGTTTTTACACCCAATTGTTGGACTTGATGCTTATTTCATCATCCTGTTGTATTTGCCCCAATGTTCTAGTTATTAAAAAAAATAGAAAAAATTTTCTGGAACCTTCATCTTGTGTCCAGCATATTATCTGTTCTGCCTAGCTTTGCCTCATCTGCAAATTTGATAAGTATGCCATCTAGGCCTTTATCCAAACCATTGACAAAACTACTATCAGCACAGGACCAAGCAATGGAGCCCTTGGGCACTGCACTAGAGACCTTATTCCATTTCCATTCACCACATGACTTCAAGTTTTGGAGTGCCACAAACTGAGGACAAAAAGTAAAATTACCTGCAGGTTAATGAAAAGATGAGTTATAGGAGAAAGAAGGCTGTACCACAGCTTCAACAATGACTTCCATTAAAGTTCTCCTTGACTAGGAAAGATGAATTGGGCATGGAGTAAGAATGAGGTGTAACAATTAGACAGGTTGAGGGGTATATTTATGCTCCTAAAATACAAGATCAAACGGAGGACATCTTGTGTGATAGTATATGGAGACACCTTTTGTCTCACCTCTTCCACCACATTTATTCATTGAATGGGTGTGGCCTCAGATAAACTGAGACCTGGGAAAGAAAGGCCAAGATCCCCTGTGGCATCCTCTTGACGTTTATCTTGTCATTGGACTTCTACGACTCTGGAGGAGAGTGTAGCTGATGGCTTTGTGTCATTTCTGTATCCAATGCATGTGCAAGTCAAGACATCACCCTTGTGATCTCATTGGGCCTCTTTGAGAAGAAAAGAGGAACCATGCTGATGATTTCTGGGAAATCATGAATGAGGTTCATGCACATTAAGAAGGCATTGAAGATTTGGTACCTGCATTGGTGATACAAGCACCAGTTTGAATGAAATCCTAGATCCCTCAAAGAACCAAAGTGTAGGATAGCAACTAAGACAATTGTTAGACCTTCTCTTGCCTTGATTTACGGTTATTGGGGAAACAATGGGGGGTGGCTGGACCATTATATGCTAATGCCTATACTGTCAATCTGAAATACACACTACACTTGACCCAGAGCCTAAATCTGAACCCAATCCCTGCATTTATGTCCAGATTTATAGAACCAGGAGTTCTTTGAGAAATTTGCATTTAGCATTAGTGTTGCATAATTTCCTCAGTGTTATCTAACAGGATATATAAATGATAGCTATTACCATTCTATCTTAAGGATAGACAGAGAGCTCAGAGAGTGAGAACTCATCCATCTAGTTTTCTGGTGTGATTTTCATCAAGGTCTGCCAAAGTTGAACCCAGAAATGAATAGTATGCTACTTAAATGATTTTCAAATTGCCATAACTCAAAATTCTCTCTGAAGTGAAACTTTTTTCCAGGAATCAAAGAGCACATTAATTTTGTTTGATGCTTTTCTGAGTACCATCAGTGAGTTTATGCGCAAATATTTCCCAGACAACAATTGCCTCTGGATTTCTTCTTGCTGCATACCTGAGAGACCTTCTTGATGTGAGGGTAGAGTAGGAGGCTATTAAATGTACTTAAAAGCTTTAAGTTTGGTAGGCTAATTGCCTGAAGTGAGAGAAATAAGAGAGTGAGAGAGAGAAAAAAAATTAATTGTAATCGCAGACCTAACCCTGCTGACTCTCTCCTCTTTTCCTTCCTTCCCCTCCCCTTTGGTAGACCAGAGGTTGCTTCAGTCTATTCATCCTTGATTCTTTTTACTTTAATACAGAAAATATATGTAGAATACACTATGCCAGACACTGTGGAAGCTATTAAAAATAGTTAAACTATGATCCCTGCCCTCAAGGAGCTGAAAATCTAATAGGTAAATAAGATAAATAAGAGAGATGCCCAAATATACAAAATATGTAAGGGAGGAATAAAATGTTCTGTGAGGCCTGTGTAAGGAAAGATCATGTCTGATGGGGGCTGAGGAGGGGGGTGTCAGGGAAGGTTTCTGTGGCACCCTAGACTCACTATTTAATAATCACAAATACTAAACCAGTTTTACTGGGACCTGGGATGGTTATGAATAGATGTGGAACCATACCTTCTTGTGTTAGCAGTCATTTGGAATAGGCCCCAGCAACTGGGGCAGGGGTTATATGAGTGAGTACAGGCCCAAGCAGAGACCTTCATGGCTTATCCCAAAAGAATTTTGAGTCCCATTTGTCCATAGGTCCTCCTTGAATCTTTCCACTTGATTTGGCTTTTCACGCCCAGATCTGTTAGCCTAGCCCCGTATTGTCGGTGACCTCTGAATTTGCTATTTCCCACCCTTAATCCCATCAAAATCCCATTTTCTTGATTCCTGGTGTCTTAATGCTAGTCACCTCAGCTACTGGCCAGTTCCATGAAGACCCTCCCTAAACCTCTCCTCTAGTTAACCCCAGACCACTTGGCCAACCCTAGAACCCTCCCACAGTCTTTCTGTATATAAGATCCATCTTTCCTCCTTGAAAATGCTGATTCAATCTAGCTCAGATTCTATATGACCTACTTGTCAATGCAAGCATCACAAACGCTCAGATTTCTTAAAGAATCTGGCCAATATGGCAGATTTTAAATAAACTTGGTTTTTCTTTGACTGAAAGAAAGCTTGAGTCAAATTCATTTGGGCAGGACCCAGCATTTTGGTATTTTGGTGTCCCAAGCACCCCTAAACCTCAACAATAGATGTCACCCTGGGCAGAATTTCTGACTCTGAGAGAGGATTGGTTCAGGGAATGCATAGTCTATATATAACATGAGGGATATTTCTGCTTTTCTTACATTTTCTCTAATTTAGTTAATAAGACAATCAATCTGTAAATATTTATTAAGTACTGATATTTATCTTAAGTATTGATATTTATTAAGTATTATCTGGGCACTATATCTGGCCAATATACAATCACAAAAATATCAGTCTGGGAGGGTAAGATCCTTAGAGTTTCTGGCCAGTACAGAAAACAATTGCTACTTACATTCATTATAAGCCATCAGAATCTAAACAATGAACCACAGTGATTTGAGTTGGGGCCTATTACTTGCCATTCAGTGAAAGCCAGAGTGATTATGGTTTGTTTAAAGGGCAGTCAAGTGGTTCCTTTTGAAACAAAATTGACTTTTTTTAAAGTTTATTTTTTCAGAGCTACATTTCAAGAAATTGTAAATGAGAACTGCATAGGACAAAAGTAAATTGTCCCAGCTTTTCAAAATATCTTAATAAAATGAATTAATGACAATTTAAATACAAAAAAAAAATCTAGTCCCCAAATCTCAAAATATCTTACTAGTTGTGACCTGGCATGGTCAGGTTAAAGGCCAGAAACTTGTGCCCAGGCTTGATGAGGTATTTGAGGGAAGGTCCATCAGAGAGGATGATGTGGCAGGAGGTCCAAAATTCAGAACGGTATAAGAAACTTCTGTTAGTCTGAACAAATTGTCGTCTTCCTGTAACCTCACATGGGAAGTTACCCATCCATTCAGGGGAAATGAATGGAAAGATTACAAAAAGCTTTCCTGATTTCGCAACAGGTATCGTTCTTTGTTTAAGGTGAGCATGTTTCTCACAGTTGGGGCCTTGTTAGTTGAACTCATTTCTCACGGAAACCAGAACTTCTATTCCTATGGGCAGAGCACCCAAGTGTAACGCTATGTTACCCAGGTGGAGAGGGACCACATGTGGTGCAGGAAGACAGGGAAGGAGAAGAAGAAGAGGAAGAAGAAGAAGAAAAGGAGAAATGGTAGTAGCTGCAACAGTAGCATTTCCCAACTTCTGCTTGATTTGGCAGTTTGGGTCCCCAGAGTTCAACTACTAACTACTATTGTTAGATATGATAACATTTAATATCATATTTGGACTTTAATAAGGGCCAGAACTTGAAATAATCAATCAGAAGGAGAGCCTGGACCTACCAGTCTCTTTGTTCTCTGAAGTAAACTCAGAGAATACCTCTTCTTATTTCCACAAGGCCAAATGGGGCTGATTTAGCATTCCTTAGGAGACCCTTAACCCAAGACACTATCTTGAATAGTGGGACTTTTCCCATATCTTAATATTTTGTGGATATATACTATAATATCGCATGTTAATGGTAAAGAAAACACAGATGAGTTATAATTTCAATCGACACCTTGTCAACTCTCTTATCTTATTGTATTTACAACCTTTCCAATTAAGAAATTCCTTTCTGATGGTATAGTTAAGCACAAATGGCGACCATAAATGTGAGAGACACAACCTTGGATTGTCCTAAAACAGATTTAAGCCTGGTCATTCCTGCAACATTCAGTCAGAGATTTCCTTCTCTGATTCCATGGCCATGTAACCGCTAGCTTTAAGGGAATAAACAGTATGCAGTTAGCCTGTTTGCCTTTTTTAACCAAATTTTCAGGTCGACAGATAGCATGGTCAAGGCAGTTAATACAAAATATTCTCCTAAAATCCTGGTTTACTCCTTCCAACATGTTTACACTGGACCCCTAGGAGGACTTAGCTCAAACTTCAATTCTAAGAGTAGTGAGGTGTACGTGTAAGAAATATGTGTGACAAGTTTCACTCCAAACACCTGCTCTGAAAGTTCTCTCCATGTGGAGATCTCATGCAGAAACCTTTGTGACATCACAGGTGATGGCTAGACTTGTGAATTGGATTTAAATGAGGCAGGGTTGGACAAAGTAGTCAGCCTTACTCTCTCTTCCAAAATCGTTGAAGTGTGGTGACAAGATAAAAGTCAGGACAGCCAGCTATGACCCAGCATGCAGTGGATGACCTTGGTGTCTTTGATGTCTGACCAAGCTCTAAGTGCTTCACAGCCCCCACTTCAGGCTTCATGGCTGTTGGAACAAATTGACCTCATCCACCCATTCTGCTGGAAAAAGTCTTCACATGCTTGGAGTAGACATTCCCCTAACTTACTGACAGGTTTGAGACCTTTCCATTGCCCTCAACATGGTTTAGCCCATGTGATGACACAGTTTACTGAGGTGTGGCCATTGTGCACACTACTGCTCCTTGGAGGCACAGGTGAAAGTTGGGCAACAGGTGGACACCAAAAGCGAAAAAGTCCTCACCAAGTCCTCATACCAGAAATACTAGTCCTCCCTGAGCTAACATACCTAACAAATCAATAAACTTTTTTTCAAAGGAGAAATAAAGGGCCTAGTTAATTAAATAACTGACTTGCTTTTTTTTTATACCCACCTACTATATCTCAGTGACACTAAGATGTGAGAGCCAGATGGTGGCTTTATATATTTAATATGGAAACTTCACAATTCTTGGAGTACTAGTAAATTATGCAGGATCAGATAGGTGGGATTTAGAAGAGAGCCTCAGCTTTGCTATTTCTGTGTCCTTCTTCAGCAGCTCTCTCTGAGATGTTTCCTTCATCCCCTCTCAGCAAGATAGGGGTAACTTCAAGTTGACCACTGATGTTTTTGTTTTCTTTTAGCTCTGTTGCTTAAATTTAAAGGACCTTATCCTACCTGCCTTACAGGGCTTCAAGCACAGAAAGAACAAAAATTGTTGTTACAGTAATAGCAATTATTAAGATCCCTCTTTCTTGTCTTCCTCCAGGTTTTTCCACTTTTCAGTAAGGTTTGTATGAGAGCAATTCCTTTTCTGATTGCACTTACCAGTTCACTTCAGTCCTCTAAGTCAAAAATAATTTATACATTTAGTACTTACTGTGGTCAAGACCCTGTGCTAACTGTTGGGAATACAAAGAAAGGCAACATTTCCACTGAGGACATCAAGTTGCATCCAGAGTGAAATGATTTTCCTTGTGACTTTTCATGGTAAAAGAAAATAATTAGCATGTCACAAAAATTCTGCGTCAAGTGAGCCTTCAGCAACAGGAGAGAGAGGCTGATGACTAGGATACAGTACCAGGATTGATGGAGAGATAAATGCCACTCTATTTTCCCACTGGATGGGTAGTATGAATTTAATTTTAATGTTATTTTAAATTCAGTCTGCATATTCACACTGCATCTATTTCATTTCCCAAGTGCAAGATCTAACAATGAATTTTCTATGCTTAAGGTCTGATAAAGTGAAGGAAGGGAAGAAGGGAAAGAGGGAGAGAGAGAAAGACAAAGGGGGGGGATGGAGAGAAGGAGGAGGAGAGAATTGGGTGTGCTGGGAGGGAGTTTCTTTGAAAAGGTTATGTGAAATACCTTCCTTATTCCACCTTCAATATTGCTAGTTCCTAGAGTACGGTTGAGGGAGTCAAGGGGGGCTCTTCCTATTGCTTAGAATCTTCATGTTTCTTCCTCTGCTTAGTACCTGTATGTCTACGGAATCAGAGAGTATGAGTATTAGAAGGTCACTTTGGTAAGAACATCATAGGGTTTAGAGCTGGAAAGAATCTTAGAGGATATTTGTTTTAAGCCTCTCATTGTAGAAGCTAAGATCCTAAGAGTAAAACTTGCCCAAAGTGACACAGGCAGATAAGTGTTAAATTTGAATCTTTTGTCCTTCTATTCCTTGATCTAACTCTCCAAGAATTCCTCCTTTATCCTCTCCCTCTGCCCTCTTATTTATTTCTGAATTTAGAAGACTTTTATACCCTTCTAGATATATGGGTTCTAGCACTACCTACCCTTGCCCCTGGTAGCTTCTTCTGTGTCGGTTTTCCTCTTATGCCTCATTGGTAAGAGATATTACTCCTTTTTATCTCTTTCTACAGTTTTATTTTTAAGAACCATCCCATCACATACAGTGCAGCCCAAGCCTTTCTTTCAAACTACCCAAATAATGATGACAGTTATAAGAATATTGATGATATTTGCACATACAAGAAATGAACAGTTTGACCTTATCGAGTCCCTTATAACTGGTCTTTAATGCTCACCTTGGATTTCTCTTGGATGATATATATATATATATATATATATATATATATATATATTTACATATGTATATATATATATATATATTTGATATATATTTTTTAACATATGTATATATATATATAAAATTTTCCCTTAAGTTCTACTGTTTTTGCCACAAATACCTGAAAATGTCCATTTTTTAAATTCAAGATTATGCTAAACTTTGCTGGGCAAGTTACTGTTGGTCTTAACTCCAGCTCTTTTGTTTAATGAAATATAGTATTCCAAGACCTATCATCTTTCAACATAGTAGTTGCTAGGTCTTGTGTAATCTTTATTGCAGCTCCATGATATTTTCATTGTTTATTTTTTTCTTGTTGCTTCCAGTATTTTCTCCTTAACCTGGGAACATTGAAACTTAGATATGATATTCCTGTAAGTTTTCCTCCTGGGATCTCTTTCAGGTGGTGATTGATGGTTTTTTTTTTCTATTTCTACTTTGCCTTCTTGTCCTAGAACTTCCAGGTAATTTTCCTTGATAGTTTTTAATAATATTGTATCAAGATTCTTTTTCATCATAATTTTTAGGTAGTCCAACTATTCTTGCATTATTTCTCCTTGATCTGTTCTCTAGGTCAGTTATTTTTCTGATGAGTGTTTCATATTCTCTTCTATTTCTTCATTCTTTTGATTTTGTTTTATTATTTCTTTATGTCTTAGAATAATATTAGCTTTCCTTCACCCAATTCTAGTTTTCAAGGAATTATTTTCATCTTTAAGTTTTTGATTCTCTATTTCAAGTTAGTTGACCTTCTTTTAATAATTTTCTTGATTTTCTTGGATTGGTCTTTTTTTCCCCCTAACATTTCCTCAATCTCTCTTACTTGATTCAAGTCCTTCTTAAGTTCTTCCAAGAACTCTTACTGTTCTTGGGACCATTTAACATTTTTCATTGATAAAGTGTTGGGTTTTTTTAGCTCAATTATCTTCCCCTGAATGTTAATCTAGATCTTCTCTGTCTCCATAGTAGCTCTCAATATTGGGTTCTTTTCTCCTTTGTTTATTCATTTTTACTATTTGTTTTATTTTATATTCAGCAGCTACTAGTGTAATCAAGTTCTAGTTTGGAGGTATGAGTAATGTTGCCCCAAACCTCAGGTCCTTCTTACTGTTAGTTTCTGAGGTCTGCCCCAGGGCTGAAACTTGGTTCTTCTCTCCACTTCTAAGCCACAGCTAGGGCCCCCAGTCATGCAATCCTGCAAATGATTTTGCTCCCTGCAGTCTCTCCAGGGACTGCAAACTACAGTTGTTTTCTGCTCTGGACCTGAAACCAGGGAGTTTGCTCTTCTGAAAGCGCCCAAGGTCAGCAGGGTTCCTATCCCTCTGCTACTGCACTCACCAGATTTGTGCTAGCTCCTTCTCCCCCACAGCCGCAGCCAGTGTCTGGTTAGTACATCTGTGCTTGGCATCCCTAGACAGTGGATGGTCCTTTAGTCTTCTCTCACTCAGTCATCAGACCTCCCATACATAAAGATTAAAGTTTCTAAAGCTGAGGCTGCCTCCCTCCACAGCTGCCTCCAGGGCATGTTGTTTGCCAATTCTACAGTCAGCTTGGAGTTGTTTGCACTTCATTTAGGCCAGACCTCTGCCCCCAGAAGCCCTGCCTTTCCTGGAGTCTTCTCAGGTTGTTTTAGGAGAACAACTGCTTGACCCTGACTTCTGCTTATTTCTGCTGCTCCTTCCATCTGAGGCTGTGTTTTGTAAAGTTTTCTGACACACTCTGCCATCTTTCAGAATCTTCTCCTGCCTTTGCAGCATTGTAAGAGCTAGTTAGGGTTACAATACAACTTGACAACAATAGAGCTTAAAACCATGTTCATTTTCCTGACTGCCATTTCATATTGTTGACTTATAATGAGCTTTCAAATCCATAAACCTCTCTATTTTTTTTTTTGGACAAGTTATATTCTAGCCCAGTCTCTCTTATCTGTACTTGTGAATTTTTATTTTTTAAATTCAAGTGAAAGAGTGAAGAAAAATAGTAGTATGAAGGATGAAATCAATGAATTGTATGACATAAGAAGATTGACTGGTCCTGTGATGGGAGTAAACAATGGCAGGTAGATGGACAAGAGGACCCCACTGTTATGCTTACAATATTAGGAGGAAGAAAGAAGGCTGGATATTATTGGATGCACCATCTATAGTCAGCTTTGGAGAGGAGGTAGACTAGAGTTGCACAGTATAGGAGGGCATGCATGGGCTGTGATTGTCATGGTGGGAGGGACCTCTTGAATTGATGAGATCACAGATGCATTTGATCTTTTAAGAATACATGAAATAGTTTAAATGTATCCCTTTACAAGATTGTCTAGAACTCTAGCCTTTTAAGATTTTTTTCACTCCTGATTCTTCCAATATGTTATACATTTCTCCCAGTTTTATGTCTTCTTCAAATTTGACAAACATGCCATTTTTTGCCTTTGATCAAGTCATTGATAAAAATACTAAACACTGAGGCGACTTCTCACTCAGGTGACATTGAATTTTAATGGCTCACTTTTTGGATTAAGCTACTTTTGCTGGAAAACTACTAGAACTAGAATCTAGCCCGTATTGTCTATGTGTGTGTGTGTGTGTGTGTGTGTGTGTGTGTGTGTGTGTGTGTGTGTATTTTGCATAACTTATATTTCCCAAGGGAGTTATTTCCATACCCCTCAGAGGGTAATTCCTTATAACAAAGAATTAAAAAGAAAAAAAATACAGTATAAAACAGTCAACAAACCAAAAAATCTGTTATTATTTGTTGGGTGCCATACCTGTAGTTTCTCATTTCTTCAAAAAAGGGAAATGGATATCATTTCATATAATTTCTTTGATAAGCTTGCTTATTATAATGTCACAGCATTTAATTTCCATTGTTTTATGATTTATTCTTTTCTGTTATACTGCTGCAGACATCACTAATATAAAGAGTAGAGGAATGGGGAAATGCTGGTCAATGAAAACCATCTTGGGAGGATGCCCAAGGTTATTCTAGGAGTTTCCAGACCAAGAAAGGAACGAAGGCAGGTCACCTGCCCAACGGAAATCCAAGTTATGCAAATGATAATATTGATAGGTACTTTCAAAGACTCTTCTTAGTATTTTCAGTAATGAGGAAAACTTTACTTAAAACATAATGCCAATGTAAATCCATGAACTGGGAAGGCAAATAAGATGGGAAAGAAACAGGAAGACATTGCTCATTTAACCACAAGATAACCCCTTAAACTTCATTTTTATCCAACTAGGGAAAATCTCATACACCTTGAGGGCATGTTTTTGTTCCTTGGGGTGTAGATTTTGATGACTAGCCCTAGCAAGTACACGTTTCCTAAGCAATAGTGCTTCCCTGAGAAGCACCTTCAAGTACATTGTTTAGCAAAAAAAAAAAAAAGTTTCGGAAAGAAGTTAATTTTCATTTTTTTTCTTAAATAAAATAACTATTCTTATGGCTGCTGACAGGAAAAATGTATTTGTAAGGATGTGGGGAAAAATTTTCCACTATCTTCTCAATGAGAATAGCTCCCTCTGGTGGATATGCTTGCAAATATGTTCACTTGCTTAAAATCTAATAGTTTAAAAACCTTTAATTCTAAAATTAACAAAAGTGCAGTTCTAATTAAATTAAATATCAGTATCTCTTTGCAGGGCAAGAGTTTATATGGAAAAGATGTTGGACCTATTATTTTTGATCCTGGAAGGTAGAACGGGGACCAAGGGTAAAACCTACAAGGTAGGCAGATTTTACTTAAGTACAAGACAAACTTCATAACAATTTGAACTATTCAAATGTGGAATGAGCTGCATCAGTAGACAGTGAGTTACTCAGGACTGGATGTCATGAGGAGTCTTACAGTGCTGTCAAACTTGAATAGAAATGGGCACCACTAAACTGTGCAGAAGACTCCCAATAGGCCACAAATTGACCTAGAAAACTGTAAGTTAAGATTGTCTATGTTGTGTTGTGTTTTCTTTTTATTTTGTTAAACATTTTCCAATTACATTATAATCTGGTTTGGGTCTACATGGGTTGACCATGAGTTTGACAGCTCTGATCTAGAACGTTATGGGTAGGAGTCAAAGAAGATGACCTGGAAGCAAGTTTTTAGAGTTAAAAGGATATTAACAATCACTCTAGCTCAACCTCCTTATTTTATACATGAGGAAGATGCAGCTTAGAAAACTTAAATCCTCAGGTCATATTGATGCCTTGCACATAATCATGAATTAGGGCAATTAACATGTTGAAGTCATGATTCAAATTCATATGTTTTCTCCAAATCCATTGCCACTTTCACTAGACCTTGCTGCTTCTGAGGTCCCTTCTAACACTAAGGGTTCTTTGGTTCTCTGTTAGTTTTGAAACGAAGTGAATTTTGCATATATGACAAGGGAATGGAGTAAAACGAAAAAGCGCTTAGTTTGGAGTGAAAAGGCTTGGGTCCTAATATTCTCTCTGCTACTTCCTATGGACTATGATCTTGGGCAAAACACAGATACCAAATTGTTTTTCTAAGGCACAGGTCTGTCCACATTACTCATGAGCTCAGAAATTCTCAGTGGCTTTTTGTCAGCTCTTAGAAAAAAGTAGAAACTCCTTAAATTGGCATTTGAAGTCTCCTAAAATTTGACTCTCACTGATGCTACCAGAATGACTTCATCTTACTCCTCTTCATACTGAAGGAAACAAAGATTTATTAAGTACCTACTACGTGCCAAGTAATGTGCTAAGCACTTTACAAAGATTTCAGTTGATCCTCACAACAATTCTGGGAGGTAGGTGCTACTATAATTTTCATTTTACAATCAAGGAAACAAAGGCAGATAGAAATAAAGTGAGTTACCCAGGGTTCTACAGCTTGGAAGTATTTTGAATCAGGTCCTCCTAATTCCAGGTCTGTTGTGCCATCTAGCTGATTCAATATTCCATCCATGTCATACTAGTAACTATTTCCTGTACTCAACATTCCATCATCTCTTTCCAAGATCCTTGTCTTTCCCTAATTTAATATGACTTTTTACATTAAGGTCACCTATCCATTTGGAGCTTATCTTGGTATGCTGCTTTTTATAAAATTAAATTTTAAAATATGGTTTTACTGATATCTTCTGTTTCTTACATCATCACAGTTATTATATACCCAGTATCCTTCCCCTCTACCTTCCAGAGAGACATGCTGTGTAATCAATAGTATTTTTTTTAGGAGGGAAAAAAGTCATTGCCACTGAATGGTATATTGAAAAAAACTGAAAACATACACAGTATATATGTACCACCTGAAGGAGTGGGTTAAGGACACCTTCTTATATCTGTTAATTTGAATCAGGTTTGATCTTTATAACTTCGTTACATTCACTTTTGGTTTTTTGATGTAGTTTTTCTTTCCATTTATATCATTATAGTTATTGGGTATATTGTTTTCTTGTCTCTACTTACTCCACTTGTCATCAGTTCCCATAGATCTTTTCATGCTTCTCTGTATTCATCATGTATATTGTTTTTTACTGAACTCCATTACATGCATGTACCACAATTTGCTAAGCCATTCCCCTACCAATGGGCATCTACTTTGTTTCTAATTTTTAGTTATCACAAAAAGAGCTATCAATATTTTTGTGTATATGTGTATTTTGTGTATATTCTTCTTATTATCAGTTTCCCTGGGGTATAGTAATGGAGCTTTTAATCCAAAGAGTATGCGTATGTTAATACCTTTATCTGAATAGTTCAAAATCATTTTCCAAAATGGTTGTACCATTTTACAGCTCTGCCAATGATGTATTAGTGTTTCTATCATCCCACAACCCCACTAACATTGAATATTGCCATGTTGTCATCTTTGCCAATTTACAGAGAGTATAAGGTAAAACCCAGGGTCAATTTGTATTTCTCTTATTATTAGTGATGTGGAACATTTTTTCGAGTGACCGCTTTACAATTCTTCTTTTGAGAACTCTTTGCTCATATCCTTTGATCACTTGTTTGTTATTAATAGTTATTAATCATGTATATTATATATTTATGTATAATATTTGTTCATTTATTTATTGTTTGTATAGCGTGGATACCAAATTCTTACCAGAGAAATTTGGTACATTTTCCCCTCCACCCATTTAACCACTTCCCTTCTCATCCAAGGTGCATTAATTTTGCTTGTGCAGAACCTTTTCAGTTTCAAGTAATCAAAGTTATCTATTTTTTCTTTTATAAGTTTTTCTATTTCTTGTTCAGTTAAGAATACATCTACTCATAGCTGTGAGAAACATATGATTATTTCTATTCTAGTTTTATTTTATAGTTTGATCATTAAGGTCACATATCCATTTGTAAGCCTTGATATAAGGTGTTGGTTTATACCTGATTTCTCCCAGACTCCTTTCCAGTTTTCCTAGCAGTTCTTTTTTTAATCAAATGAAGAGTTTTTTCCTAGGTAATTCATGCTTCCCAAACACTCGGTTTGGGAGTGCCATTATTTTTTATTCTCACTTGTCTAATCTGTTTCATTAATCCAGCTCTCTATTTTTAAACCAATACCAAATAGTTTTGATGATTGTTGTTTTTATAATATAGTTTGAGGTCTGCAGGTGCTATTCCCCTTTTATTCCAATTTTTCCCATTATTTCCCTTGATGTGTCTTGATATAATATAGAAATGTTGATTTTTGAGGGTTTATTTTGTACTCTTGTTGTGTTCATTCTTTGTCACTGAAGAAGATCATGCCATCAGAGAAATGATGACATAACTTGCACTTGACTTAGTTTTCACTGAGGGAGGGCTGTGCAGGTCACCAGCCTCACTTCTCCTCCAGATCCATCTGAATCCAGTGCCCAGATATTCATCAGGATGACTGGAGATGACCCAGTATGCACAGGGAGTCTTTGGCCCCTTTAAGCCAAGATCTATTCAGGTACCCATTTAGGGTGAGGTAATGCCCATTCATTGAAAAGGTCTGTTTAAGAAGAGGATGGCTCTTTCACTGAGGCAAAGAAAAATAAAGACATCAGGCTAGGAGGGAAACAGCAACAGTTACTATTGATAATCACTCTGAACAACTTTGTTGAAGGTATTGTTTCAATTACTATCTTTGCTGATTCCCTAGGATTCTCCCAGAATATCACCATAATGTGTTGTTTTGTACCAGTTGGTATGAGGCATTGGTCTCAAGGAGGGGTGAGTAACTGAGTCCAGATTTTATAGAACAGGTCCTTTTATTAAGGGGATTTGTTCCATGAAGTTTGAATTCAGTCAAAAGGCTGCACTTGAGGACCTAGAAGGCCACATGTGGCCTCAAGGCCACATTCTCCATCTCTGGACCTAATTTCTTCTAGACTTTGTCCAGTTTTACCAGTAGTTTCTGTCAGATAGTGAGTCCTTGCCCCAATAACTGGATTCTTCGGGTTCATCAAACACCATGCTATTTTGTTTGTTTCTGCATGTTGTATACCTAACCTGTCCCACTAATTGACTTCTATTCCCCACCCCCAACCCCCAACCTCCCATGATAAGAAGTCATTTTAATGATTACTGCTTTATGGCACAGTTTGAGATCTGATACTGATAGACCCTCTTCCTTCCCCTCTACTTCTACTCTCTATTGCTTTCTTTGGAATTCCAAAATTTGCAGCCATACAGCATCGAGAGAACATTTGTGTTTAAGAAAAGCATTCTTGTGCCAAAGAACAGCTTGGGATTTTTGAAAACACTGCATAATTTCTCAACTGTAATACAGTCTGTTCTTTCTTCTATCCAATTCTGGTCCTGATTCATTATTGTCCATCTGTAACGCTCATCTCAGATATATGTGCTAATGTACTAACAATGGATTATTCACCCAACTGTATGTCACAGTGCAGACAATAGCATATTTTTTTTTATCCATTTAATCTTTTTTGTATATTTTATTAGACTGATCTCTTGCATAATTCTGAATCTCATTGGAGATGTACAATAAAGTTCTGGGTCTTTCTGTAGTCATCATAATATCATTTACAAACAGGACCATCTGGGTAACTTTAACATTTATAGGGGATCCCTTTTACATATGGATCTTCTGTTTCTAATGTCTGGTATATTATTATTTCTTAATTGCATATTCTCCTATTCCTTGTGAGAGGAAAATAAAACCACAAGAAAATATACTCTTTTGACTTGGATTGTGTGAAAGGAAGGGCAAAGTAGAAAGGGAAGAGAAAATGGAGATATTCAGTTATATCCAGGGGTAGTGACAGGATATGGGGGAAGAAGTTAGGAATCAGGAAGATTTCTGAATTAAGAAAGTAAAATAGTCTCAAAGACCAAGAAAGTCAGGGTGGGGAGAGAAGGATTCAGTGTCAGATCTGGGACTCATTTATCGGTGGAGTTTGGAAATCAGTGAAAACAAGTCCTAAGGCCAAAGGGAAGATCCCCTCCCTCCCCACTCCCTTTCATTCCCATTCATTAATTCCTAGGGAAAGCTGCAATACCCTGGAGGCGAACCAAGATCCACTGGGTCAGAAGTCTAGAGCTGCATTCTTTACATGTACATATTTTTAATACCAAAAAATAAAATGCTACTTTTCAGGTTGTGTAGTAGGTATTTGTTTTGTGACAAATCAAATTGTTTGCATTTTAATAAATATTCAAAGCTCCACTTGGACCACACACAAAAGACATGATTTTCCTCCTCAGGAGGCTGTAATTTTCAAACTTGTCCTAGGGCTCACAAACACTTTATCTGAGCCTAAGATGAGATGTGTCTTGAGAATATGAACTCATGAAGAATTTGAGAGAAAACTCAGTTGTAGAATCACAGGCATCCTTACAAGATTTCTAAGACTCCTAAATTTTCATCTCCACAGGTTCCTTAAATTCCCTTACTTGTAAAGATCTGTGATTTTGCCAAAACAAATACCACTCTCCACAGTTTAGGTTTAGAGAAGAGCCTGAAGCTCAGAGAGATTAGGTGACTTGTTCCAGATCAATCCAAAGGTCAATCAACAAGTATTTGTTAGGTACTTACTCTGTGTTAGGTATTGTGTGACTACAACTATATAGTTCTTGCTCTCAGGGACCTCGCTGTTCTACTGGTGGAAACAATATGTATACATGTAAGTAAATATAAAATATATTAAAGGTAAGTTAATGGTAAATTTAGGGGCTTCAGAGAGTTACTAAACACTGAGGGGATCAGGAAAAGCCTTGTGTAGGAGGTAACTCTGAGGTGAACTTTAAAGGAAGCTAGGAATTCTAAGAGGCAGAAGTGAAGATAAAGTCCATTCCAAGCATGGAGGTCCAACAGTGCAAATGCCTGGAATCAGGAGATGGAATACTGGATGTGAGGAGCAGAAATAAGGCCAATTTAACTGGTCTGTTGAAGGGGAGTAAGCCTGGAAAGGTCTCAATGAACAGGGAACTGAATGAGCTGGAGCTTGACATCAAGGGCCAAATTTAAGAGCTTATAATTTTTCCTCAGGGAAAGTGGGAGTTCCTGGAATTTCTTTAATAGGGAAGTAAAATGAACCAATCTATGCTTTGGGAAAATCAATTTAGCAGTTGATGGAAGATGAATTGGAAAGGGGAGAGACTTGAGGCAAAGTGATCAGTTGGGCATCTTGCGAAATGACAAAGGCCTCCACTAGGACATTATGACCATAGAAATAGAGAAGGGGCAGATGCAGTTTGTAGAGGTGGAATTGACAAGACTTGGCAACTGATCCAGGAGGAGATGAGGGAGGGAGAGAGAGAGAGAGAGAGAATGTGGAGGACTTTTGGGTTTCATTCTTGGATGATTGGAAGTATGGTAGGACCCTCAGCAGAAATAGGGGACTTTGGGAGAGGGGACAGCTTTGGAAATGATAAATTCGGGGTGTTTATGGAACGGTCCAATAGGCAGCTGCTGAGGTAGACTGCAAATGAGGAGTGAGAGAGCTAGAAATATTGACATTTGAGTCATCTTTGTAGAGATAATGGAATCCATGGAAACTGATCATCTTACACTGAGGGTGTAGGCGGAGGGACATGACTGATGATCCAGCAATGGATGTCACAAAAACCGGTTTAGAGAGGGTAGTCAACAGTTTTAAATGTTGCATCAGAGAGGTCAAGAAAGACAATGAGATTTGGTGGTTAGGAGGTCACTGGTAACTTTGAAGTGAACAGATTCAGTTGACTGATGAGGTCTAAAGCTAGGATTCTGAGTTGAGAAGTGAATAAGACAGGAGGCAACAAGTGTAGACACATTTTCCTAGGAGTTTGGTTGTGAAAAGAAAAGAGTTAGAAGATGGTTTTTTGAGAGGATGTTAGGGTCAAGTAAGTGTTTGGGTTTTTTTCAATGATGAAGGAGACATGAACATGTTTGCAGATTGTTGGGAGGTTAATAGATAAAGAAATACTGAAGATTAGAGAGAGGGCATGATTGGGAGTGGGGGGTGGGATCATAGAGTCAATGACTGGCCTTGATGAGGAGAATATGGGATGATGACTGTAGGTTTTAAGATATAGAGTACAAAAGTAGAAGGATTCTATTGTAAATAGTTTTTATTTTCTCAGTAAAATAAGATATCATGAGATCTCCTCAAATGAAAGGGAGGTGGGGGAGGGAGAGGAGGCTTGAGGAAAGTAGAGATTCGGAATAGTTGCTATGAGGAAAGAGAGATAGACAGCATACAGAGACATAGAAAAACAGAAAGACAGAGAGAAAGAGAGAATCAATTAGGGGAAAATGAAGGGATTGACTAGTGGCAAAGTTTCTACTCCAAAGTCACTAATGGTCTCTTAGTAGACAAATCCAATGGTCTTTTCTCAATCATCATTCTCTTTGATATCTCTGCTGCCTTTGACACTATTGATGACTATTTATCTGCCTCCTTTGCTGAATTCGTCTCCATATCCTCTAAGCATAGGTTTCCCTCAAGGTTTGTTCTGGGCCTTCTTCTCTCTATATACTATTGATAATCTCCTCAGCTCCCATGGATCTAATAATTATCTCTATCCTAATGATTCTCAAATCTACCTTTTCTGCCCCAATCTTGCATCTATCTCCTTCAGACATTTTGAACTAGATGTCCAACGACATCTTAAACTCATTACATGTAAGATGGAATTCATTATCTTTCCCTTTAAAATCTTCCTCCCTCCTGATTTCCCTATTACTGTTAAAAGCAACATGATCGTCCCAGTTCATTATTAGGCTCACAATCTAGGTGTCATCCTAGACTCCTTACTACCTCTCACCCTCTATGTCCATTCTGTTGCCAAGCCCTGTCAATTTTACCTTTGCCACATCTCTTGAATACAGCCCCTTCTCTCCTTGGACATTGTCTCTACTATAGTGTAGGCCTTCATTACCTCACGCCTATGTTCCAATAAGACCACCCCTGCTGGTGGGTCTGCCTGTCTCAAGTCTCTCATCCATGCTAATCCACCTTTCATTCAACCACTAAAGTGATTTTCCTAAATCACAGATCCAATTATGTCACACCACCCCCCACTTAACTCCAGTGGCTTTCTAGTGCCTCTAGGAGCAAACACAAAATGGCATTAAAGCCCTTCATAACTTTTGCCAACTTTTCCAGTCTTCTTATACCTTATTCCCCAATACTCTTCGATCCAGTGACACTTGATTATGGCTGTTTCATAAATTAAGACTCTCCATCTCTCCCTGGCTTCCTTTAAGTTCCAACTAAAGTCCCACTTTCTATAGGGAGTCTCCCCCAATCCTCCTTAATTCCAAGGTTTTCCCTCTGTCATTATCTATCTCACCTGTGAATACCTTGCTTTGTTTGTATTTGTTCACATATTATCTCCCCCATTTATATTGCAAGCTCTTAAGAAGGCAAGGACAGTCTTTTGCCCTTTTTTATGCCCAGTTCTTAGCACTGTGAGTGGCACATCATAGTTGCTTAATAAGTGTTCATTTATTGGTTGTCAGCATTAGGGCTTATATTATTATACAAATGTGTCAAACTGGTTAGCACACTAATGTGACTTCTTCCAACATACTTCATCATCATATGAGTGAGAGCTGTTCAGTAATTTCAGCTGTTTTGTGACCCCATTTGGGGTTTTCCGGGCAGAGATACTGGAGTGACTTGCCATGTTCCTCTCTAGCTCATTTTACAGATGAGGGAACCAAGGCAAAAAAAAGGTTATGGTGAGTTGCCCAGGGTCACAAAGCTGACAATTGTATGAGGCCAGATTTGAACTCAGGAAGATAAGTCTTCCTGGCTCTAGGCTAGGCACTCTATCCACTAAGTCACCTAGCTTCTCTATGAATAAGAGTAGAGGAGGTAAATAGTGAGATTTGGGATTTGCCAAGGCATAAACAAGGTAGGATCTAAGGATAAGGGATTTGAGAGTATACAGTTAAACTGGTTAACTCGTCAAGATTTTGAAGGAAGGAAGTAAAATCAGAATAGGATTTACACTGACTCACAATGAAGGTAAAGATTAGGTTTCAGAGGAGTGAGCCATAGAACACGAAATAGTGAGGGAAAAATTGCAGAACTCTTGATCATGGAAGTGGAAGATTAAGGGTACAAATATCTACATCAGCATGCCATTGGACTTTAAAATTGAGGAACTGGGAAGCCAGAGTGTTTGAGGGAACATCAGTATAAATGTTTCCATGTGTATGGGTGGAGACACAGGTCAGAGGGCTGTCACAAGTTGGTCAGAAAGCTAGTAAATTTCAGAGGCAAAGTAGATCCCTACAACTTCCTAGCTCTGAGTCCAGTACCCTATCCACTATCCTAGGCTGGGTTTTCTTGCCTGTACAGTCATAAAGAAATTCTTTGGTGAGCAGGGGAGAAAAAAAAAATGAACGCATAGATAAGAAAATTTTATGAGATTCTAAGGAGGGGATATGAAGTTAAAGTAGGAAAGTTAAAGTAGAGCAACAATATAGGGAAAGGAGTGAAAGAGAAGAGAGGAAGAGGGGAGGGAGGGTAGAATAATTAAGACACAACTTAAAATGTTAGTAAAATTTTTATTAATTTATATAACTTTCCACCACTCTGCCCGACACCACTTCCAAGTATTCAGTCAAATACTAAAATTTTATATTTCATACAGCCATCTTAAATTAAACAATCAAATTCATTTTCCATTCCATGAAAAATTTAAAAGATGAATGGTTATCTTTAATTTTAGTTTTCTTTACATTTATTTTTTCTCTGAGACCACTTTTTTTACATTATAGAAATCTACTCAACTTGTATTTTCAAAGATAGAAACAAAGACAGAAAAAATCAAATGCAATAAAAAAAAATCTTTATTCTTTTGGCTTGATTGTAATGTGGCTTACTGTTCTTTATGGTAATAGCATTTTCCTACATGCAGTTCACCAACACACTATAAGTCAATAGGTTTGAAAAAAAGGAAATTACATTGAACTTTTTGCTTGGGTAATAAACACAAAATGTCCTGATATGACTGAATATACAACCAGTACTTGGTTCTTGTGGAAACAGGATGTGGAGCCCATCTTATCTCTAGAACAGGTCTAGTGCAGCATGAATCAACAGGAATAAGAGTAGTCTGTGGAAACAAACTCTTGGAAAAAAGAGAAATGGTTTCATGACCTAAAGACAATGGACTCAAACTTGTGAATTAGGCAGTGCTAGAAATCACAGTTCATGTTCCCCACCCACCCCCCTTTCCACAACACAATATTACTATTTGGAAGCAAGTGAATTTTGTCCTCATTTTGAGATTTATTTCACATTAAAATGTGTGCAAATATACAGTACTAATAAAAAAAAAGCAGAAATTGATGACTCATCCTTGTCTTTATTTCTTCTTTTGTGAAGTGCTTCAATTTAAAAAGTGCTATGAACAGAAAGTAACAAAAGTGACCGTGACATGAAGCAGAAGATAATTGCAATTTCTTATTTTATGTACAAAATGCTGAAAAATAAAATAAAATGAACTTTTTACAGTATTTATATTTTATTAGAAAACTCTAACCATATATATTTTTTAACAGATTTAAGCAGCTGGCAACATATCTGTACAGTCTTTCTACATACCGCACAGAGTTCACTTAAAATTTAAGAATGCAAAGCAAAAAGCTCTTAAGATTGTTGCAACCTATTGCTTAATGACATGGAGGAATGAGGTCTCGGTTGAACGATTGGTTTCACTTTACCACTGACATATGGCTTCCCATATTAGACTTCTGAACAGTGGAAGGAGTAAGATACAGCAGCATAGGCAAGATAAAACATGCATCAGTGATAGCTCCCAAACTATTAATAATGGTACCAATTACATCATAATACCTGTTGAAAGCTTGCAAACTACACTTACTGTGGTACATATTTGATGCAATAAATACTGTGCTCAGGTCATTATTTTATTTTATTTTTTAATTTCTTTGATCAAACATGCACCACTAGGTAAAATTATTATTTACATAGTAGACTTTTGTTTGTTCACTTGTTAATTTTTAGACACATACTGTGTCAACCTTGCCCAGAGCAGAAGATGGCTAAACAATACTGCAGGAGAAAGCAGAATTAACTTTATAAGGGCTTTGTGTGTGTATGTGTATGTGTATGCTTATGTTTATGTTTGGGGGTCAATTTAATTTCCTCAGAAAGAATACTAGAGTATTTTTGTTTTATGCCAAAGGACACTTACTGAGAACATAAATTCGTGCTGCCGGGACTCTGAGTGACAATCTGAACCAACTTTAATATATATATATATTTATATCTAAATATAAATATATACACACATATAATGGATTGTGTAAAAATAAAACAACTCTTTAATTCTTGTGGATTCTACAGGACTTTTACAGGCACATTAAGATTTGTCTGGATGAGACACCTTAAACATAAATTGCTATTTAAGCACCTCAAAATTTAGAAACATCCTGAAACATGAAGTAGTTAAGCTGTTTCTTTTTGTGATGTAATTGTTTTCCCGTGCATGAGCTAGCAGTGCGACATGCCTTCATGCAAATCATTTCTGTCTGTACAATAGAGAATTGTAGTCTGCCCTCCCTTGAACCCATTATCCCCCAACATAAAACCCATTTACAAAAATAGTCACATATAATAGTAAACAACCTGTGAATTAAAAAAAAGATAAATTCACCAACACAGATTTTGTAAAAATATGGCAGATGTGGCAGTTGAAACATAAGCAGTGGATACAATTACCATAGTCAAGTGTCATATGTTAAACATACATAAAATTTAACTTTTCACTCCTTTGACTGGTCCCTACAGTCTGCGTAGCCATTTTGTGTCTTCTCCTCAGCAGTGTCAGCTGGTAGTGAGGACAGAAACCACTTGTCAGGATGGTCACTCTGGCTTCCAGAGTCACAGTCGGTTGACGAGGGGTCACTGTCTTATGAGAGGCACTGACCTTTAAGTATGTATTTGTAAAAATAGTCAGTTTGGCATAAACCTCCTTGAAGGAGTCCTGTTGACACAAATACGTCACCTTAACAGGCTGTAAACAAATGGTCACAAAGGGGAATCTTTTTTTTTGTTTCTTTTCCTTCCTCTTCTTTCTTTCTCTCTTTCTTTGTGATTACTTTTTGCCTTCCCTGACATCTTTCCCTTTGTCTTCCTTTTCTGTTTTGTCTTTTTCATATTTTTCTTTTTCAGGTTTTGTTACACTATCATATGAAGGTGGAGAGGTGGTGGAAGGGGTCACATCAGTTTTCTCTGGTGTTGAATTCTCATTCAGTTTATCAATAATCATATCTTCTTTGATAGGGAGTCCATTGCCTTCCTTACTTTTGTCTTTCTTATATATACATGAAACTTTTTTAACTTTTTGCCTCAAGAGGTGGCGTCGATAAGCCCGCTGGATGATAACTGCAGATACTTCTTCTTGTTTGCGTTTCAGAGTGGTGGTGATTGGCTCGTAGGAGACTTTGGAAGGATTAGATGCCATGAACCGTTCTTCCATCTGTATTCTGAGAGCATCCATCTCTCCACTCTCACCCAAAACACGCTTTGTGAAAGCAAATAAGATGTCAAGGCAGTGAATTCTGTCCCCACTTACCATGGGCAGATCCATGGCTATGAGTTGGACTTTGTTTGGTTTTGCTATAAGAAGAGGCGGATCCAGGGCAGCTGCAAAATCAGAGAGTTTACAGAATTCTATGAACTGGGTGGCATCAGGATCAAACTTCTCCCAAACCTCATAGAACATCTCAAAGTCATCCTCACTCAGGGGCTCAGCACTCTCTTCAGTAGCAACACTGAAATTCTCCAGGATAACAGCAATGTACATGTTTACAACCACCAGGAATGAGATGATGATGTAACTGACAAAAAAGAAAATCCCAACAGAGGGGTTGCCACAATCTCCTTTGACAGAGCTGCCAGGGTGGTCTTTTTCAGGGTCACAATCTGGTGGTCCACTGTTAAGAATGGGTGCAAGCAAACCATCCCAACCAGCAGATGTGGTAATTTGGAAGAGGCAGATCATGCTGTTGCCAAAGGTTTCAAAGTTGAACATATCATCTATTCCAACTTCCCTCTTGACATAGGCAAAATTGGACATTCCAAAGATAGCATAGATAAACATGACCAGGAAAAGCAGGAGTCCAATGTTAAACAGAGCAGGGAGGGACATCATCAAAGCAAAGAGCAGCGTACGGATCCCCTTCGCTCCTTTGATGAGACGAAGGATTCGTCCAATCCTGGCAAGGCGGATCACTCGAAACAGGGTAGGGGACACGAAATATTTTTCTATTAGCTCTGCTAGAAACATGCCTAAGAGAACAGAGAAAACAGATAAGCATATTCAGCAGGAAACTATGATAAATTGTATTTCAATGTCAAGTGCGAATTTGACAATATTCTGATTTTTAACACACATGAATGGCCTTCAATTATTGTCATTATTTTAATTCAGGAAATTCAAGCAAGAAATTCAGCTTGTAGTCTTTGGTAAGATCCCACCGACACTGTGACTTAAGTTACCGTTGGAGATATTTTCAATTTCATGAGAAACAGGATGCAGCAAAGTGATGCAAAAGCCTGTGAAAGTCCTGAGACTGATACCATTATATGACATTTCTCCTTCAGAAATCTAACAATGGCACCCATGCTCAAAAACAAAAATGTATTATCATTTATATGTCTTTCTCTCTGTATATATGTATATATGCATTTAACATATAAATATTATATAGACATATAGTTAGGAATATAGACATACATGTGTATATAACCTTATAAGTAAGTCATAGATCTGTATATACACAATATGTACAAGACATATTAAATATGTAGACTATGTCTCTCTCTCTCTCTCTCTCTCTCTCTCTCTCTATATATATATATATATATATATATATATATATATATATATAGATATAGATATATATATAGATATCTATATATATATAATATAAATTATGCCATCTAGAGATAGGTATTAGATCTATGATTTCCTAGGAATAAGGTACTTCCAGTTAAGGAAATTCCCTTTATTAAAGCAGATCAACTCTTTCTCTACAACTTACAGTCTTTTAAAAAAACTTCCAAAAGCCCTGAGGAGCTAAGTGATGTGGCCAGGATCATGAAGTTAGTATTTTTCAGAGGTGGAAGCTGACCCTAGTTCTTCTTGGCTTTGAGGCCAGCTTTCTATTCACCATACCATGCTGCCTCTCTGCCTATATATCTACACATGTTATGTTCCTCTATTTGTGGGGGGGAAAAATACCCTTATTTTGTAAATTTTTTAAAAAATGTCACCGCTGAAATTCAATTCTATTTCAATGGTAATTATCTCTCCATCCATCCATCTATCTCTGCATCTATTTATCTTTCCATCTATCTGTCTATCTATCTATCTATCTATCGACTTACATAGTCTTAACTATTACCCTCTTCTTCTGTGTTGTCTTATGAGGCTGGTTTCTAGACTAAGCCCCATTTCTTGCTAGAGCATAAATCCTTCATTAAAGCAGGGTGTGGAGGTGGATTAATTCCAAACTTTAAAGTTCTAAATGAGTATAGTTTGAAGCCCTGTGAGGACTAGCTGCTCTCTAGATATGTAAAGCATTACTGAGGACCAGTAACATGAATGACCTTCAGCCAACTTAGTCACTAAAAACAAATTTAAAAAATGTACAACACTAATAAACTGTTTGACAAATACAAGAGCATCAATTTTTGTTTTTGATGCTTCTATAATTCTTTCTCATCAAGGAATGGTGAATCTCAGTGAAATGGAATGAAAAATTTATTTTGTGTTTTTGAAAATTAAGTCTAGTTTTGGAATTGAAAATGTTGAGTAGAAATTAAAAAATACCCATGGTAACAAAAGCAAAAAAAGGACTTCAGTAAAAATGGGGGGTGGCAGAGTGGGAAGAAAAAAAGAAGGAAGGAAGGAAGGAAGGAAGGAAAGAAAAAGGAGTCTCTAACTGTTCCACTATTCTAGCTACTCAAAGCACATCATATTTTTTCTGGATTTTCTGACTGAGTAATGAGTCTTTGTGTCAGTTCTTTGTTTGAAGGAATACCTATATTTACTAGATCATTTTTTATATACTGCATTGTTTTTTACTTCATGTTAGAGTATCATGCCAAAGCTACATTTATCAGCTTCTGGCATGAACAAAAATGATAAACGAATCATGATGAAAACCAATGCTTTCTTTACACATCATTTCAGGCATAGCATGCAACCACAAAGATGACAAGCTGAAGAATGGATTATCAGATTTTTGTTTGAAAGATCTGAATGAATGAAAAAGATGACTGCAAAGCTATGTCCAAGTTTTCAAAAACAAGTGTTGACTTCTTAATAATTTTGTTATTTTAGGAAAAACAACTGTCCTTACCAACAATGGAGAGAATGACCACCACAAAATCAAAAATGTTCCATCCTATCGTAAAATAATAGTAACGAAGAGAGATCAGTTTCAGCACACATTCTCCAGTGAAGAGGACAATGAACACGAGGTTAATCCAGTACAGAATATTAGTCATTTCTTGACTCTGGTCATCAGTCTCCACCATCATGGTGACCATGTTGAGGCAGATGAGAATCATGATGCTGATATCAAAGACTTGTCTGGTTACAAAATCAAAGACCATTCCCTGGAATTTATTCTGAAACAAAAGAAAAGACTTCATTTAGAAACAAATAGGAATTTTCCTATTCAATTTATTTTAGCAGAATTTATTAGGAAAATACAGGGAAAAGATATTAAAAATCAGACCAAATATGTGTCAGTGTTTTTATATTTTATGTCAGTGTATTCATATCTTTTTCAAATGTTTATTTCATATATATGATTTTTATGTAAGATTAAATGTTTTTAGTATATACAGTAAGGATCTCATTTTAATATTTAGTGAACATCTCCTAATACAATATAAGCCCATGAGATCAGAGACGATCTCAGTATTTATTTCAACAACAATGCCCCTCACAGAGACTGACACACGGAAGGTATCCAACACATGCTTGTTGATTGACGGATTAAATGAAGTGCAGCATAAGACATCAGAGACTATCTATACTAAGCCTTTCATTTTACAGAGTCTCAGTCCTGGTGAGGTTAAGTGACTTGTCTGTGGTCATGTAAGCAGGAAGAGGCAGAAATAGGATTTTGAACCAAGGTCTTCTAACTCTGGTTTTGGCCCCTGACTCTCTGCACTGTACCCTGCCACCTCTAATGCATCCAACAGAGGAGACAATAAATAATTAGTATTAAAGTAAGGCTTTATTTTCTAAAATACCAGCAGAGTAGGGAGTGTCAGTCAGGAAAGATGAACGGTGAATTTGTGTTGCCCTAGGTGGTCTCTTTTTTTTTTTTAGTTCTTTCAATCCATAAATGAAGGAAAGTAAAGTGACTTACACATACAAATTGATCATCTTTAAAAAGATTCTGAAAACCAGAAGCCTAACTTTTCTTCCAGAATGAATGAGGGAAAATAGAAAAGGAATCTTCCCTTCATTCCTGCCTTAACTGAAGATATCTGGCCTCTTCAGCATTCACATGAATTTCTTTACCTTCTTGTCATTTTAATTAAAACTGCTCCACTGCAATCACCTACCCAAGATCCCAAGATCATTGATTTGATCTTTTCCTCCAATAAAACTGCCTAGCAATAGCTAATGCTGGAGGAAATTAAAGCGCATATAAACCTGGTCCACTATAGACTGCTGGTCTCTCACTTCCACACTGCCCTTGACAATCCTTTCTCATTCTCTCTCTCTCTGTCTCTCTCTCCCCTCCCTGCTCTCTCTCTGTCTGTTTCTCTCTCTCTCCGTTCTCTCTCTCTCGCTCTCTCCCTTGCTCTCTCTCTCCCCACTTGCTCTCTCTTTGTCTGTTTCTCTCTGTCTCTCTCTCTCTCACTCTCTCCCAAAATTTCTAAATATAATTTTATTTTTTCCACTTACATGTAAATACGGTTTTCACTATTCATATTTTATAAGATTTTGAGTTCCAAATTTTTTTTCCTTCCCTCCCTCCTGTCTCCTCCCCAGAAGAGCAATAATTTGATAAGAGGCTCTACCGCTGCAGTCATCTTCTCTTCTCTTCTTTATGCCAGGGCAATTACAAACTACTCTCCCTCTCTGTGAATGACTTCATGTCTTGATGAAGAACGATGTCAACTTGTGTGAGTTCCTTCTTTTGGGCTTTTCATTTGAGGAAAATCACTCTCTACCCCCCACCCTGTTTCTTTATTGGGGTTCAGAGGAAGAGGGGTTCCCTTTTTCTAAATCTGTCTTCTCTAGGGACATTCTGGGTCTATATCTTTTCCAGGTCCTAAAGAGCTCTGCTCTATACTTATCTCTTCCCTCTCTACTTTTCCACAGGTTTATGCCCTCAGATCTCCCCTATCTCAAGAAGAAAAACAAACAGAAACCATGTATTTTTCCCTATGGCCCCTTCTAGTTACATTTCCTTTTCACTATCAAAAGTTGCATTTTGGGTACACCCTCCTACTGAAAACTCTTGGCTCCCTGGGTTTTTGTGAAAAGGCTCTGTGATGGGGTTCTTCCTGTCCATGGAACTGTTCCTTCTCTGTCTCCTTTCCAAGTTCATTATCCATGCTCCACCTGCCCTGTGCCCCCTCATCTCTCTTGATACTCTCTATCTGACGATCTCATCCTCAGCAGCTTCCAGGTTCAAATATACATATAATTTCCTAAGTTATATCTCTCATCTCTCTCTCTCCGGACCTTTAGGTTCGCATCTCTAATGCATAGCTTGACAGTTGCATCCAGGTGTCCCATAGGCATTTGTAACTCAGCAGAACTAAATCAGAATAAACTCATAAAATTCTCCCTAACCCCATCCCTCCTAATTTCTCAATTTCTGTCAAAGTATCACCCAGATTCACAATTTAGAGTCACCTTTACTCTTCGCTTTCTCTCACTGTTCACACTAATTAATGGTCAAGTCTTATTAATTCGCCCTCCTCCACTAAACCCTCCTCTCTACTCATATCAGTACTATTCTAATCTAGGTCCTTAACATCTCTCACTTGGGCTTTTGCTATATCTTTACAATTGTTTTCTCTGCATTCAGTCTTTGTCCTGTCTTCCACATAACTGCCACATTGATATTCCAAAAGCACAGGTTTGACCTGGTCACTCCCCTGCTCACAAAGATTCACTGGCTCCCCGCTGCCCTTAGGATAAAACATAAACCCTTGGATACTTAAAGTCGTTCTTCACAATATCATACCTCTAGTTCACATTTGCAGGCTGATTTCACCTTATTTATTACTCTTACACAGACTCTCCACTTCAGCCAGATTGTCCTACTTGCCATTTCCCACACACAGCATCCATTTTCCCTGTCTTCCTTAGGCTGTTCCCTATGGCTAAATGCACTCGCTCCTCCTCACTGACTCTTTTTAGCCCTAAATCTCATCCAAGTTCAGCTCAAGCACCATATCATTCAAAAGACCTTTACTAAGATGCCTAATTGTTAGGTCCAGCCCCACAGTCATTGTATTAGGTACCCTATAAGTACTCATCCGTGAAACTGTTATTACAGCTTCCTGAAGGCAGGGAGGGTCTCACTTTACCCAGCCTTCTACTTCACAAGGGATAGCGGCTTAATAAATGCCAGTCATTTGACTAATCCATTGTTTTCATTTTCTAACCTCTCAGTACCACTGTTCTCTGTGACCCCACCACTGCGGAAACTGCTCACCAAGGATTGATTTCCTTACACAGGCATTTAGAAGCCTTTTCTCATTCCTCATTGTTCTTTACTTCTCCAGGGCACTTGAGAGTTCAGATTAGTTGACCTCAATTCAGTAAACCTTAATTACATAACTTGTGTAAGGCACAGTGCTAGCTGAAAGGATGCTAAGATAATTTAGGACCTCGGGTCCCAGTAAGTAAAGTTCTCATTGACTCAACTTTAATTTATTTATGCTAATAATTCTCACATTTATGTAACCAGTAATTATCATTTCCCTAACTCCAGTCCTTTTCTCTCTAACTTTTTCCTAGACAAAGAAATTTGGATGTTCTGCCATGATTTAAAATTAAAGACGTCCAAAATTTAACTTACAATTTTCTTTCCCAAACAAGTCTTTCCTTAATATTTCTGTCAAATGGATCACCATTCTCCAAGTTCTAATCAGTTCAAATTAATTTTTAATAAATTCTGCTTTTTCTTCGATATCTATCTAGTCAATCATGGCAGATTTTTTCCTTTTTGTGTTTAATTCTTCAGTGCTAGTAGAACCCTACTCTAGAACTGGGATTGCTGAATATCTTTAAATTCATCATCTGCCAAATTAATCTTTCAAAAAGACCTGTTTCAAGGCCCTACTCAAAAAACCTACAATGACTCTCTAATATCTGTCACACTAAGTGGAAATTCCTATGCTTATATTAAAATCTAGACCCACTTTGTAGCCCACAACTCTCCATCACAAATCCTTCATTCTATCCAGGCCCTTGTCATTGCCATTCTAGTCATACATGTTATCTTACATTTTTACCCAATATGTAATACTTTCTCCTCTTTATTTGTGCAAACCTTTTTCACCTTTCTAGAGTCAATTCCAATCCCACTTGCCCAAACTTAAAATTATAAGGATTTCTACTTTTCTAAACTCCTGAAGGATATGCATCATAGCATTTAACATGACCACCTCTTATGTCACATTATCTCCAATTGTTTCATCCTCTCAGGAATCTCAGGGGCCACTGGAATTCCTTTTATAATCCGCATATTATTGGATGGTGAAGGAATGTGAAGACACCAGAACACAAAGTGTATAATAGTGGAGACATCACCTTTGCTAGGGTAGACAGGACAATTAAGTTTCTGCCCCTCACCCAATGTGCACTCATGGGAAGTATTCCCAGAAAGCCCACAGGGCTTGGCAGCCAGACCTGATCCTTTATGGAAGAGGGAAGAGCCTAGAGGTGTCCCTATGAGTCAATAGACTGGGCAACTAGACGTGCCATCCTGGCAACAGCCAGAGAGGGAAGTAATTTTAGTGGTATAAATTTGTTGGATTAAAGACAGCATTTCTGTACATCTGAGATCTTCCTACTTCCCCTGAAGCCCCATGGTGCAACATCTAATGCTGTCATATTTGGATAAGGTTGTCTTTCCTCGGAGGTAAGAACTTGGAGGGCAGGGACCATGACTAGTACACCTTCAATATAGAATGCTGCAGGTACACAGGAGTCACTCCAGAAATGCTTGTTGAAATGATTATTCTAGCTGACTTCTGACACGGAAAGAGTAAAAGTGTGCAGACTATCAGAAATAATGATATTTATAGCTTTCTGAGTGCTAAAATGTCTGGTACCACAGCTATTGCCGTGCTATGAAAACCGTCACCTTACCGCAGGCCGAGGTATGGGCTTTTGTGGTTTCTTGGAGCCCAGCTTTTTCATGGCATTGTAGTATTTCTTCTGCTCTTCTGTCATGAAGATATCTTGGCCTCCAAAGTAAAGAAGTGAAAGTAAAACTGGTTACAACCATGTATCTCCATTAGCTACAGGGTCTGGCAAAGCCCATTAATGTTGAGGAACCTGGCTCTTTTCAAACTATCTTTTCTAATTTTGCACCCCTGCTTTTTTATATACAGTTTCACTCAGTATACAGATTTACATAGCTTTGGTTGCCAGGAATAATATAATAAAAAGCATCATTAAGTGATCTGATGTTTGAGCTTATCATGACTTGTAAAAATTTCCTTTCTTGAATGATTCCCCCACATCATGACATTTTGGAATCTAAAGGACAAAGTATTTATACATTAAGGTTAATTTGAGGAACAATGATGGACCTTCGTGATACTTATCTTCTTTTTCTGCTGATTGAAGTTATCTATGATGACACCAATGAAGAGGTTCAGAGTGAAGAATGACCCAAAAATTATAAAGATGACAAAATAAAGATACATGTATAGATTGTCTTCATACTTGGGTTGCCACTCTACCTAAAAGACATGAAGAAGGAGAAATGTAAGAAAAAAGGGTTCTACAGAAACAGTATCATGGAATTCTTACTTTCTAACATGTACCTAAATTTCTGAAAATAAAAAAGAACTAAGCTCCAAACAGATTTTGTTAGATACTAGAATGTGATGGGGTAGTGAATACTGAAATTAATTTTACATAGCCTGACGATGAAATACAAAATTTCACAGAAAACGTCGGAGTGGCTGCATATAATTCCATGTCAGAAAAATAGCTGTACTGAAGTAACAAATAAACTGTCCTTCATATATAGAGATAGCAGAAGGACATGTTCTTGGATGCTGGATTTTCTAGTTATCATGTTATATTTGTCTATCTCAGATCAAAGCCCCTGTGATTAAAAGGGCTCTTCTACATGGTCCCTGTTGTAACCAGCATCATGGTGGGTTAGCTGAACTGTGCTTAGGGTATAACCTGTGGTTAAAGTCAGGTTCAAATCTTAGCACAGATACTCACCAGCTATGTGACTGACACTGGAGAAATCGTTCAATCTCATCCATAAAATGAAGAGGCTGGACCTGATCACTTCTAAGTTTCCTTCCGCACCTATGATACTACGGATAAAACAAACTGGCCCACCTTTGACTTGTCTCATTGCCATAGTGTTATAACTCAATTGTATTAACTAGTCACATTCAACTAGTAAAGAAAGGGAAACTAACTAGGTCTATTATAGATCGGTCATGATTTTGACTTGCTCAGTATTAGTGAAACTGATAGCTATCTTCATTTTTATTTTATTTTTGTTTTTTGTAAGGCAGTTGGGGTTAAATGACTCGTCCAGCTAGTAACTGTCAAGTGTCTGAAGCTGGATTTAAATCCAGGTCCTTCTGACTCCAAGGCCAGTGCTATTATCCACTATACCACCTAATAGCCCCAGCTCTCTCAATTTTTAAAACCTTTTTTTATATTGATAAAATTATAAGATAAAAGGATTCAGAGCTGGTAGGGATCCTATAGTCATCTAAACCTTTTTTCTTTTTTTAAAAATTTTTTTTATTTTTATTTATGTTTTATTTATTTATTTTTTAAATGTTCTACAATCACTTCCTTAAAATTAAGATTTTATCCCCCCCACTACTCGCCTCCCTCCCCATGACAGCATACAATTCTGTATAGGTTCTACATATACTTTCCTATTGAGCACATTTTCACTACAGTCATGCTATGTAGTCGCACCAAAATAAATGGAAGAAATCATATAACAAATCAAAACATAATACGCTAAAACGCACACACACACACACAAACATGATCTGCTATATTCTGCGAATGACTTCCATATTTCTTTCTCTGAGTGTGAAAGGCATTTTGCTTAGAAAATCCTCATCGGGATTTTTTTTTCCTCAGTAAGTTCTTGCGTTATTACAAAGTTCCAAGGCCACCAGAAAAAACTCTCGCACACTGTGGTCATTGCTGTGCACAAAGTTCTCCTGGTTCTGCTTCTTTCGCTCAGCAACAGATCATATAAGTCCTTCCAGGCCTCCCTGAAGTCTTCTTATTCATTAAACCTTTTTTTCTTTATAAAATCATATATATATATATATATACATATATATATATTCATTTAGCAAAAAATTCACTTTCTCTTCCTCCCTCACCAACCCCCTCCCTACTGCATTTAGATTGTCTTAATTTGTGGTCTGTGAATTTATTTTTCCAAATAGTTCAGCAGAAAGAGAGAGAGAGAGAAAGACAGAGTGTCATAAGCAGAAAGAATGGACTGTAATAGTTTTTCTAAAGTTAGATGGGAACAGAATGGAGTAAGAGAGAGTATATGATAGAAATATTTTTAAAATTTAGATGCTGTTCTTGGTTAACACTATATTATTTTTACTTGCTACATAGAGTAATAAATGCAATAATTAGATTAGTAGGAATGTACTTAAGCAAAATGATATAAGTGAAATTTGCCTTATATGAAGTATGATGAATACTTTATTTTTTATAATTTTTCATGAAACCATGATCAAACGTGTTAAGTAAACAAAATTCTGACACATGAAAAAATACATGTGAAAATTCTTTAAGCTTAAGAATACCATATGAATTAAAAGTATAATTACTACTATGAAAATAATAATAGCTAGCATTTATACATAGAATTCATTTGAGATAACCCTAGGAGGTAACCATTTCCATTTTATAGATTAGGAAACTGAATCTGACAGAGATTAAGTAACTTGCTCAGAGACATATAGCTAGTGAATGCTTAAGACAGGATTCTGATTCAGGTGTTCCTGACGGCAAAGTCAGTGTTTTATCCACTGCATTACCTAGATGTTTTTGATAATTTCAAAAAGCAAAATTTAGCCTGTAAATTTGCCTCCACTTTCTTCCATTGATAGTGCCATTCAACTGAAATATAGTGACATTAATAAATAAGCAAATTAAATAACACCTCCAAATATACTTACATTTCGTGAATCAACAGCTGCATACATGATATCCATCCATCCTTTAAATGTAGCCTGGGGTAGGGGTAGGAAGATATATTATTTAACTTTACTTTAAAATGTTGGTATTAGAAAAATAAGCTAAGCTATTCTTTCATGAGATCTTAAGATTATCAATATGCATTCAATTACCAGTATAATAAATATATCATGATTCATTCTTGTAGGTATTCTTTCCCATTTGTAATTTAATCACAATAAATATGACCTACAACTAAAATATGTGATCATATAAGCATTTACCTCTAAATTTTCACCTTTGCCAATTTCTACAATAATTGTATGTATATTAGTCATGTATACACAGAATATATACATTTCTGTATATGTTCACCCACATGCATGACCAACATACAATTAGAACATCATTAACATATAATTAAAGAGCATAATAGATAAGGCAGGAGGTAAATTGTAATTCAAGAGGTAAACTGGAATTGAGTTGACTGTAACTTATCAGCAGACAAGGTGGTGTTGGTCTCCTTTAATATGGTGGGGCACAGCATTTTGAAGCAAACATCTTACAT
Source organism: Potorous gilbertii (assembly GCA_028658325.1). Taxonomy (NCBI): domain Eukaryota; kingdom Metazoa; phylum Chordata; class Mammalia; order Diprotodontia; family Potoroidae; genus Potorous; species Potorous gilbertii. Next base: position 188,294,902 of record CM053771.1, on the reverse strand, counting down.
TAAGAACCAGTTCCTTGAATAAAAACCTAATATTGCATTACACAACATTTCCTTAAGGCTCTGGAATTCTTATAGTAACTATTTGATGCACCGTTAATCACACAGATAGGTCACAAAGATTATGAAAGACCAAGGTTACTTACCACTTGTAACAAAGAAAGATATCCAAGTCCCACATTATCAAAGTTTACTTTCACATTTTTCCATCGAGCAGTCTGATTACTATCTATAAGGGCTTGGCATTCACTCAAATTGTTGACCACACTAATGTCAAACATCTCTCCAGTGGTGGTGTTAATACAGTGGTAAAACTTGCCAGCAAAAAGATTTACTCCCATGATGCTGAATATTAGCCAAAATATTAGACAAACCAGAAGTACATTCATGATAGAAGGGATTGCACCCAAAAGAGCATTCACGACCACCTGGTAGAAAGAGAAAAGAAAGAAAAAAGTTTCTCCACTTTCAAGGACTTCTCTTACTGAGAGTTTGAAGAAACTTCTGTGAATGGGGTAGTAGCAGTGCAGTGATAGTGAATGCATCTCTCATCGGGGAATGCTAAAAGTAAGATGCTAAAAATCAGTATTGAAGAGAACAATTTTAAACATCATACAACCATCTCACTCAGAGAATGCCAAATACATAAATAGGAAACTGGCACTTGTAAGATGCATCTTTAGTCTTTGACTCTGTTAGGGAGCACAAGAGATAAAGATCAAAACTTTAAGTCACTAAAGAATGGAACAAGTCTCAAGTACAAAATGTGGTGGAGAGTGTGGAGACTGGTCTGATATTCTTCAAAAAAGAACACTGAGTACAGCAGATTATTGTGAAAAGTTTATCATCTGAACCTTTTATCTAATGGTAAGAGGAGCTACCATGCCAGGTGGCACAGTGGATAGAGCACTGGGCAGGGGGTCAGGAAGACTCATCTTCCTGACTTCAAATCTGACCCCAGACATCTACTAGTTGTAGAACCCTGGCCAAGTCACTTAACTCTGTTGGCCTTAGTTTTCCTACATGAAAAAATGATCTGGAGAAGGAAAACCATTGTAGTATCTTTGCCAATAAAACCCCAAATGGGATCACAAAGAGTGGGAGAGGACTGAAATGACTGAATAACAACAACCTTGCTACTAGGGGTAATCAGATTTGGACATATGATAATGAAAGGAGTGTTGGACTCACAGATTAAAAACAAAAAATTATGGTAAACAGGGTTAAGTGACTTGCCCAGGGTCACAGCTAGCTATGCAAGGAAAATCATTTTGGTAGGTGTGTAGAAGAACTAGAGTGGTGAGAAACTTAGGAGGGGAAAACCAATTAGGAGGCTATTGCAATAGTAAAGATGAGAGGTGATAAAGGCCTGAATTAAGGTGGTGGCTATGTAAGTAGAAAGAAAGGGCTTGGATGCTAAAGATGGGGATGTACAAATGGTGAGACTGGCAAATGATCATATATGGAAGGTAAGAAAAGCTGAGGAGTTATAGATAATGAATCTGAGAGCCTGGAAGAATGCTAGAAAAATTGTTCGTGAAAATCAACCTAGATGGAAAATTGTATTCTATTTCTAATAAGCAGTCTTTTGGCCTTGGGGAAAAGATCAGAAAAAGAGTTCAAGAATTTCCTGTACTGATTTCATCATATATTCAATTGAAGCTTCTATGTTACTACTATTAGTGTTTTTTCAAGATGTGTTACGTGAATATTCTCTCTTGATAATTATTTTTCTTGTTGTTCAGTCATTTTCAGTTGTGTCTGATTCTCTGTGACCTCATTTGGGGTTTTCTTTGTAAAGGTATTGGAGTGGTTTGCTATTTTCTTCTCCAGCTTATTTTACAGATGAAGAAACTGAGGCAAACAGGGTTAAATGACTTGCTCAGGATCACTTAGCTAGTAAATGATTTGAACTCAGGGAGATGAGTTTTCCTGATTTCAGGTCTGTCATTTTATCCTCTGTACTACCCAGCTGCCCCAGAGAATTATCTTGCTAAATGATTTATCCTACATAAATAGCACTTGGCACTAGATTAGAAAAGTATCTGTATAGTTTACCTTTGCATTCCTAGCACCTGACATAGTGCCCTTGCCCACAGTAGGGCACATATTCATTGAATTTTTTGTTGAGTTGAACTGGACATGCCAGTTGGAAATAAGACTTAAGGAAGAAATGTGAAATATCTCTTTGATGCTGAAATAAACCCACTTGCAAATGGGCAGATAGGAACACTTTAAGTGATTTTTTAAAAAAAGAATTAAAATTGATTTCTTCAAAAACCCTTTCTATAGTCTTAGAAAATTAAATTAACAAGTAAGAGATAGAATAGTTAGGAGTAAATGAAGGAAAGCTAGGTTTGAATCCTGTCTCAGAAATTCATTAGCTGGGTTGCCCTGGACCAGTCCCCTACCTGCTCAGGACTTTAATTTCCTCTTCTGGGAAATGGAATAACACTTGTATTACATATCTTAAAGGGTAATAACATAATTGTTAAGTTGTTATAATAACAGAATGTTAGTTTTAGGTGTAGTATCTCATAATCATAGATTTAAAGTTGAAATGAACCTTACAGGCCATCTATTCTTTCACTAATTGTTTTAAAATTCATTATGAGCTAAAATTGTTGTGACCCAATTTTAACAATTCTCAACACTTCTGAACTCAAAAAGTATCTTGTTATATATTTTTATTTATATTATTTGTTATATTATATGTTTTCTGGGCTAAATCCATATGTGGGTAAATAATAAAAGACATGTGACCCTGGGCAAGTTTAAGGTTTACAAAGTGCTTTCATCACAACAACCTTGTGAGGTAAGTAGTTCAAAGTATTTATAATTTCCATTTCAAAGATGAGAAAACTGGGGCTCAGGGAAGATATGTGATTTTATTAAAACCAGAACTTGGATTTGAACACAAGTCTCTCTGACTCTAAGTTTATTGACCTTCTGGCTTAGGCATCCCTTTACAAATAATTGGATTTCAACATATTTAAGTACTATTTCAATTCAACAAACAATGTGCAAAAGCATTGTGGTAGGTACTGGGTTTCCTTCCTTGGTTCTTCATTTTACATAGTATATAATCACAAAGATGAAAATGAAAAGAATACAATAAAATCTTATGCCTTGGGATCCTCTTTAATCAAATATGTTAATTAAAAGAAAACATCTGGATTATCAGTTTCCAAAGAATTAGAATATAAGATAATTAAACACCCAAACAAAAAACTATATTGAACATTCTTAAGGTATTTGGAAAAATCTTTGTCTGATAATTCAAAATGCTCTCTAGGTTCTTATAAGTGCCTGAGGGTCATCATTATAAACATCAGTCATTACTGATGAACAAATGGAAGGAAATTAACAGTTCATAGTCCAGTTGATAGAAGGCTAGGTAGCTGAATACACACACACACGCATGTATATATGTATACATAGGTATTACATTACTTCTATATTTATTTTTACAATGTGTGTGAGAGTGTGTTTCTGCACGTCTGCCAAGGAGGCTATTTTGAGAGTGGTTGAGAAAGTGAGACAGTGTGTTCATGTCTGTAGTGGTTATACAGCAAACATACAAATACTTAAATAGGAGATTATTAAACCTTCTTAATAAACAAGTGTGATTCAGAGTCACAGCCAACGAAAAATACTACCTTCCTCAACTACCATTCCAATTATCCCCCAAAAGCTTTCTCCCTCAGCCCTATCCCCAGGTGGGGATTCCTATACTACCCTCTGGAATTCCTGTTCTGTCCTTAAGACACTTCCATTCATTGCAGTCCATTTCAGTATTCCCATCTGCATAAATACATAGAAAACTAGCTTCCTCTAGAAGGCACTGAACCCTTTGATTGCACCCTCTGGGCTCTCATGCACCCTTGATATACTGGGTCAGGAGAAGAGTATCTACGGTCCTTGTTCCTCACTGGTTCTGCCAGTTCTTCCTTCTGTCCTCGTCACTCATTAACTTCTCTTCCTTTGAGATTCACATTATCTGTATATATCACCTTGACCAGATCCTTACTGAATTCCCCACAGATAATTTTCTTTTCTTTCTTAAGGAATTCCATATTTTGTTTTATCCCTTCCTTTAAGATTTCAATATAAATGCTGGTCCCTCAAATGCCTTGGCCCCTCAGTTAATCTCCTCAGTTTCCATGACCTTTGAGTCCATTCCATCTTAGACATCCACAGTGATAGCTTAAACTCATCAAACTCATAAGTGTGTCAGCAATGTAGCAATGTGCTCCACAGTCTTAAATTCTGGGATTCTTCTTTCTGACCATAACTTCTACCCTTTCTTTCCCTGACACGTCTACTTCAGTCCCTCTGTTCCTAACTTATTCTTTGTCTCCCCTTTCATTGTTTCCAAGGTATCACTTCTACTCTGGCCTGACTTTTCTTCCTTGAGAGTCTTGACTTAAAATAGTTATTTAGTTCAACTGTACATTATCTATAATCCTTTAACCCATTGTTCTAATGCTTTTCACTCTTTGTCAAACTCTAGCCACAGGATTTCTCTGCTTTTACTTGGTTGCTGAATGGTGATGAAGCACCCAAGTCATCCCTGCCAATCATGAAGGTCTCTCAAATCTCTGTGTGCGCTGGGTACCCTTCTCTTTTCATTCTATAATATTTCACTTGGTGATCTCTTCACCTTTCATGGATTCAATTATCATTTTTATGGATATGATTCCCAGATCTATATATTTAGTCTTATTCTCTCTGCTGACCTCTCATCTTCAACTGCGTCTTGAACATCTCAAATAGTATGTATTGAATGCATTTCAAACTCAATATGGCAAAACGAAACCAGTATGTTCTCCCCCTACCCCTCATCTTTTCTCAGCTTTTCTGTTTATGTCAAAGATGCTACCATCCTACCAGTCATCTAGCAGCATTCATATCCTTGGTGTCATCCTCTATCCTTCATACTCACTTATACAACACATCTAGGTTGGTAATAACCAGCTAGCTCCTATCATTTCTAGCTTCATATCTTATATATGCCACCTTCTTTTCATTTCTATAACCATAAATCTAGCTCCGACCTTCATCATCTCTCACTTGGACTACTTGAATAACCTTTAGGTTGATCTCCTTGCCTCAGATCCCTCCCTACTCTAATCTTCCACTTACTTGCAAAGTATTTTTTTTGAAGTAGAGATCTGACCATATTATCCTTCTGCGTACTGAGTTCTAGTGACTCCTTATTTTCTCCAAGATCAAATATAAAGTTCTCTGTATTGCATTTAAAGTTCTTCATACCTTTGACTCTTCATACATTCATCTTACTCCACTCCTATACTCTATGAACCAGTCATACTGGCCTACTTGCTGATCCTAGAACAATCCTCCATCTCCCATTTCCATGCATTTGTATTGGCTATCCCTCATGTCCAGATGGCTCTATTCCTGCCTTTTAATTTCCCTGGCTTCCTTCAAGACTCAGCTCAAATCCCATCGTCTGCAGGAAGTATTTTCAGGTTCCCCCAGATGCTGATGCCTTACTTTTTCAGATTTCCTTAATTCACAAAGTATATACCTAATTATTACCCAGTTATTTATATATTGCCTCCCTATGTTCCTTGAGGATGGAGGCTGATTTTTATCTTTTTTAGTATCCCCAGTACATAGAGTACATATATAATAAATGCTTGTTGACTACCTGACTCTCTTGTTTCTCAATGTTCTCCTTGCCAAGTATCATTTTCATGATGCTCTAATTTCTATCCCCTCTCAATGTGTCTTGGACTTACCTCTTTAGTCATTCTACTTCTCATTATCTTCAAGTTCTTATCTACTAGTTCTTCCTTGCTTCCCAAAGACATGCTCAAGCCTCTCCATCCTGAAAAACATCTTGACTTGATTCTATCATACCTTAAAACTATTGTCTGATATCTCTCCTTCCTTTTATAGTCTAATTCCTTCAAAAAGCTGTCTATATTCATTGGCATTCACTTTCTCCCCTCCCACCCACTTCTTGGTCCCTTTCAATCCCACTACTTGACTGAAATTGATTTCCAAGTTTACCAGTGAAATCTCAACAACTCCAAAGACCTTTTTTCATTTTCCTTCTGGGACCATCATCCATCTCCTCCCTTACTCTAAGGCTCTATTCTGACCCACCATATTTATTCTCTCTGTCTCTCTCTCTCTGTCTCTGTTTGTCTGTCTCTCTCTCTCTCTCCCTCCCTCCCTCCCCTATTTTAGTAATCTCTACAATTTCTAAGGGGTTCAGTTTTCATCTCCATGAAGATGACTCTCAAATTCAAACATATCCAGCCTGTGTCTCTTTTCTGAATTCTAATTCTGCCTGTTCGTTGTCTGCTGTCTCCATAGTTTCATATGTTTCTTAAATTCTTTATGTTCAAAATTGAACTCATATTTCCCTTAAACCCTTCTCTCTTCAAACTTCACTATATCAGGTGAGGACAGAACTATCCTTACACTCAAAGTTTTGGAGGCATCTTATATTCTTTTTTTTCCTTGAAATAATCATTTGCCAAGTCCTATTGATTCTATCATCACAGAAATTCTTATTTATTTCCTTCTTTCCATTCACACGGTTCTCATCCTTTCTTGCTTGAGCAATTTGGTTTACCTACTTTCAGTTTCCACCCAGTTACCAAAATAATCTTTCTAAAAACAAATCTGGCCATGTCACTCACCTATTCAAACATCTCTAGTAACTCCTTATTGTCTCTAAGACAAAATACAAATGCCTCAACCTGCCATTTAAAAGTTTTCAAAATCTGGCTCCCACTCACCTTTCCAGACTTATTTCACACTATTTCCTTATATGCATTCTATGTCCCAGGCAAATAACCTGAAGCCAGTATTTGTTCTCTTACTTACGGATAAAAGATTTAGAGCTAGAATGGTTCTTAGAAACTTATCAAGCCCTCATTTTATAGATGACAGCACTGAAGGACAGACAAGTGAAGTGAATTACTGAAGGTCATATACGTAGTGAGTGTCTTAGGTATGATCTGAACTCAAGTCTTCCTTACTCCAAATGCAGAGTGCTATTTATTACAGCACACTTCCTTTCACTCCAGTGCCTCTGTATAAGTGATACCCCATGCTTGGAATGCTCTCCTTCATTGATTCCTGGAAATCTTTAGATCCCTGAAATGCAGGGACTATTTTTAAGTTTTTGTCTTTGTATTCAGTTTCCAATGCCTAGCACAGGGCATAATACATAGTAGGTACTTAATAAAACGATTGTTGAATTGAACTTAATTGATTTCTATGTGATTATATCTTCCAGCTAGAAAAGTCAAATTATTACATAAAAGTGGTATAAGCTAGAAAACAGTACTGGAGTTAGGATAGGAGATCTTTATTTGGGTTCCAGAATTGATATTCAAATTTCTGTACCTATAAAATAAAGAAAATAGTTATCCTTTAATCTTTTACTGATATCATATAGATGAGAAAACATGTTTTGAACTCTTCAGAGAAGAAAAGGTTAATGTTTAGTAAAGATGGTAAATTGAAAATATTTCCAGAAATCCTAAAATAAAGAACATTGTATAAACTGCAAAGAAAAAAAGAATCTGAAGATGAAAATGATGGAAAACATGACAAAATAAATGCATGATGGTATAGGAATTTCAGATAGTCCAGGAACCATAAGAAAATGGTTTATTTAGTAATTATATTTTTAGTATTTAAAATTAATATAAAAAGCTTATACATTTTTGAAAAACCCTCAAAAACACCAGACTAATTTTTTTTCATTGTTCCAAATTCTCCTTTAACCTTAGTTAATATATATGAGTTTTTTTAGGGAACATCTTTTCTCTAGGGAAGAGATAATACATTCATTTTCATTTGCATAGCAAAGCATATCCTTACTAGTAATTTGGTGAAATGTATATTAGAAAAACCCTTGCAGCTTCAGTGATTTTTTTGGACTACTTCATTAGTCGCGTTTCTACCACATAGACCTAGCCTTGAAAATTTTCTCAAATACCATGGAAAGCATCATTTTCTAAATGTTCCATTTGTGAATTGTCATTGCAAGGGAGATAGTATCAGCATGTTGTCGGAGGTGTGAGCATCTGGCTTCAGGGTCTTTGCCTCAGAGGATTGAAAATGTCAGGGCAAATTTTTCACAGCTCCTTTATATCTTGTTTCTTGTGTAAGGGCTCCATGTCCAATGTCTGACCTACTTTTTATCCATTTCAGTCTGAGCCCTAAAGCTAAAGAAACAGTTTCTGACATGAATTCCTTGAGGGGGGAGGGAACTCTTCAAACATCAGAAATGGAGCACTAAGGATGCTGTGAAGAAATATCTGGCAATTTTAAATTATACCAACTGGGATTTCCTGCACATTTATAAATGAAATGAACACTCCTGATCTGAGTCCTGGTTCACCTCCATCACAACATGATGGAGAATTCCCACAGAGCTGGGAACGTTAGGAATCATCTAAAGGATTCACATGGGCTAAACCCTGTTCTTACCCTTTCAAATTTATTACCTTGTTCGTATTAACTAAATCCATTTCCTTTTCCAAAAGCACATAAAATAACTAGACGAGATGGTTTCCAAGGTCCCTTTCTGCCTCAAAGTTGCATGATTTTGTAAATTCCATAATTTCATGATTGTTATTGAAAAAATAGAAGCAATTACTGAGCAGCATATAGAAACAGAAAAGGAAGCTTAAAAATGATAGTCTACATTGAAAATTATGGGGATACAATGAAAAGGAAAAAGCAAAATGACTACTGGATGTTGAATAAAGGTTGTATAAAATATGTATGTATATATGTGTGCATACGTATTATATGTATGTAAATATATATGTTTTATATGTGTGGATGCATCCACACATAAACTTTGGCATAAGCCACTGCAGGATAGTGATGGTGACTTAGGTAACTGCTTGCTAAGTACCCTTAAATTTAGTTTAGTTCTGACCTTCTAAGTTCTCTGAATAAATGGAGGTCATTTAAATCTTTTCAAATATAATAATTCTTTTACTGTACATTCCTTCATCCCTCAAATACTTAGTCTGTAGTTTGCTAACTGGAATTTGTTTACATATTGCTTTGTAAGTACTCTTAAGTAATTTTCTTCCATGTGAGTCTGTTTTTAACTAAATGATCAGGACTGTGGGTTAGAAGACTACAAATCTGGGTTTTAGCCTCCTGCTGCTAATGGATTGTGTGACCTTAGGCAAATTGTTTAACTTTGCTCTGTCTCAATTTTCTCATCGATTAAAAGAAAATAATAGTACAGTTATTCTGGTAAACAATTTGGAATAACGCCTCCAATGTTACAAAACTGTTGGGGCTATATCCCAAAGAGATCAAAGAAAGAGGGAAAGATACATATGCACACATGTATGTATATATACACACACACATATATATATATATAAAATACGTGTATATATAATTACACATTATTATGTTATATAGTGTTATATATTTTATATACTATTATCTATGTAAATATTTAGAGCAGTTTTTTTTTTGAGTAGCAAAGAACTGGAAACCAAGAGAAGGGATGAACTCATCATTTGGGTAGTGGGTGAATAAATTATAGTACATGAACATAACGGAATGCTACCGTAGTATAAGAAATTATAAAAGAGATGATTTCAGAGAAATCTGAGAAGACCTATGTGGAGTAACTTAGAGAGAAGTAAGCAGAATCAGGAGAATAATTTGTATAATAACTACGTTAAAAAAATGAACCATTTTGATTTGATCCACACAACGATCTATCATGACTCCAAAGGACCGACGATGAAGAATGCTACATACAATCTGATAGCTGATGATTAAACAAACACACAGAATGAATCGTATTTTTAGACATGGCCAATATGAGGACTTGTTTTGCATATGTGCATACAAATACATATGTATTTGTTATGCAGGTTTTGATTTTCTTTCCCTTTTTGATGGGAAAGGTAAGGAGAAGAAAAAGTAAATATCTGGTCATTGAAAAAAAATTAAATTATAAAAAGGGAGTAATAAAACTTGCTTTATCTACTTTAAACAGTTAGAAACATAGATCATGGAGCATTAGCGGTAGAAGGGATCACAGAGACTTAGTTCAGCCCACTCAGTTTAGAAATGAGGAACCTGAGGGTGTAAAGTGACATGCCTAAAGTGACATAGCAAGTTTAGTGGGTAGGACAAGAATTAGGCACCCTAACTCCCTGATTCTTGTGCTCATTATTTTACGCCACATATAAAAAGGTTCTCTGGGAAAAATATAAAACAGTATGCAAATGCACAATGTGCTACTTGAAGGCAGTATATACTTATGTATCATTCTTATTTAGTAAAGTAGGCATATTTTAATATATATGACTAACTTACTAAGTAAATATACCACCACTCCCCAACCCCAGATGAAGAAAATTTCAAAATTATTCACGGATCTGACATTTTTAAGCTGTCAGCTTTCTTTTTTTTCTACTGTGAATTCTTTCACAGGGTTAAAGAAGAGTGGTCTTACCCTCATCCCTTCAAACCGAGATAAGGCTCTTAAAGGCCTCAAAGCTCTTAGTGTCCGAAGAGATTTGATGGCACCAAGCTCGGAGTAGCCCAAAGCATTGGCAGTTAAGCTAACCAAAGAGACCTATATGAAAAGAAGAAAAGAATGTTCATTAATATTATAGTCTTCATACAAAACAAACGTAATTTGTGACATAAATATATTTTTAAAAAGCCATAATAGGCCAATTTTCTTCAAAAAACATTTTAGAGGGACTTTTTTTAGGTGATAAAAAAGGAGAGAAGATTGTCAGAGGGCAGATGCCTACTCTACTCTTGTGGAAGCTTGTGACAAATACTTTACCATTTCACATATTCTTTGGATGATCAGAGTAATTTAAAAAAAAGAAAAATCAAGCTAAAGCATTACAAAAGCAGTTTAATGAAACCAAAGGTTAATTTTAAATAGACATTCTGGATATAACTCCTTCATTTGTCTTACTTTTTTCATTATGAAGTCCAAGTAGCTAAACAGAGCTAATTGATTAGATCAGAAAGAAATGGATTTTAAAAAAAATCAAGGAATTGATTTAAATTAATCAAAGATTTTGTTGTTGTTGTTTAGTAATTTTTTAGTCATGCCCAACTTTCAATGACCCCTTTCTGGGGTTTTCTTGGCAAAGATACTGAGTGGTTTGCCATTTCCTTCTCCAGCTAATTTTACAGATGAAGAAATAGGTAAACAGGGTTAAGCAACTTGTCCAGAGTCATATGGCTAGTAAGTATCTGAGGTCAAATTTGAACTCAGATCTTCCTGACTGGAGGCCCAGCATTCTGTGCCACCTAGCTGTCCAATCAAAGATTTTTAACTCAACAGTTTCTTTAGTCATTCTCACAGACGACTAATTTCATAATTGCCAAATTTCTAAGTCAGCTACAAAGAGAGAATTTATTACTGCTAACAAGAGGAATCACCAATCTACTTTGAAAATATGAAATGGATTGATGAAAATTATACACAGGTAAAGAAAAACCTCATTTTATCCCAAAATTCATTTATACACAAAAAAGGGAAACAAGTTAGAGAATGAGAAAAAAATTTTCAAAACTACCAATAGCATTAATAGTTTCATAAGAAACTACTTAATTTAAAAGTATTCAAATAATTTACCATATATATGAATGATTACAAGGGCAAAACTCACTACTTCAAACAAATTATGCCATCTAAATTAGTGACTGCATATGTTTATCTGTTGGGAAATTTCTCAGTCTGGGATCCTTGAGCACCATGGAAGAATCTCATCCATCAACCGGAGGACAAGACGAGGTCAAATAAAGTGAATAACCTAAGTGAAAGGAAGATTATTTATTATTCTGCTAAGGAGGAATAGGAACTTCAGACTTGGACTCCTTAAAATGGACATCTATCTTATACAGCTTCTCAGGTCCATTTAGGTGCCTGGTCAATCAGCATCATTTTGGAACATTTGAATGGATGGATGGGATGTCCTCTCTCCTGATAAAGATGCCAGTCTAGAAACTTTCTATATGATTGTATCATTTATGGGGTTGTATGAAGCTAAAGAAGGCTGTGTGCTGTAGGATTTTCTATATTCATCAGGTTTTGTCATTCTGTCTATAGCAAAACAGAGAACAATTCAGTCAGGTTTTAGTGCATGTAGTCTACAGCAGAATGGGGGTGTGAGTGTAGTAATCAAGTCAAACAGCACATTTCATTAATAAGGTTATTTTCCCTCCATATATGTGATGATAATATAGGATAATATATACATATGTGCATATACATTTATGTTTTGGGCTTGTTTTTTTTTTCTCCAAGGATTCATAGGTTATAAGTAGAATTTAAACTAAGGTTTGTTTGTTTTATACCAACTTCATTGCCTATACCACAATACTTTGTTTTAAAAGAAAATGCAACTTTATTTTTGGGCAAATAATAATTTAAATTTGGCTAATAAAATGATGGGCTTGAATGAATGGAGTATTATCTGACTTAGCATATATCAATTGTGATAAAAGTTATCACTTGCTACTTTGAAGTATTACTTCCAGATACTTGAAAAGTTTGTGCTCTGAAGTAGTTTATATAGTATCACTAAACCCTTCTTTCCACCACCTATTTGCTCTTCAAGTCCTTTCTTCAGAAATATATCAAAAGGAAGCCTTATCTGAAGAATTACCATTTCTAAACTTGTGCAATTCAAGTGCCTGACATTAAGTGTATCCAAAGAATCAAGAACAGCAGGATTCTCAATTATGGAGAGCCTAACAAAAACAAAGTCTCAAGTCAAACTTTGAAAGATCCTTAAATTTAATGAGTTAGATCTAAGGAGAATTTTCTAATGAGATTCAATTACTTTAATGACATTGAGAAATTCCCTTATCTGGGGCAAAATCAGAGGTTAATGAGGATAGCACAAAATAGTTGACTTTTGGAATCAATAAATTGTTTATATGACTAGTGTTAAAATGCTAACTCAGAGATTTGTTTATAGGATGTTTTTATCTCTAGTTCTCAAACTATGTAGAACAAAAAGAACTAGGAATAAGGGCAACTTTAATTTAGAGATAAAATATTAATGTATGTATATATGTAATATATAATATCTACTCATTTTAATTAATTAGATATTGTATCATTTATATTATTACATATTATTTTATATGCATTATTACTTATTATATTCCTTATTCAGAAACCAATGGTACAACTAAAATAAATAGCAATGAAAAACTAAAATTATAACAGTTTTCTTCAAAATTAAGTTTAAGTAAAAGAAAAATATGCTCATTGCTCCAAAGTACATAGAAAAATTATAAATCCAGAAATTAAAACACACATGAATCTAAATTTTAGATAACTACTTAATCAGTTATTGAGTTAAATAATTTATCTAATTTCATTATCTTAACTATATCTTATGTATTATATAAGATATGTAACTATATCTTAACTATTATATAAGATATATAACTATATCTTAACTATCACAAGTTAGATATGGAACTTAAAAGTTATTGAGCTTAATAAGTTAGATAACTAGATAAGTAAGAGAAATAATGTCAACAGGATATAAAAGATACTTCTTCATTAATTAATAGAATTGGATAGTCGATACAAATAAAGGGGAATAAATGTGTTGTACATAATCAAACAGTAACATCATACATTGTGAAATCAGCCTACAATCTGATGCTTTCCTTTTTCTGGAAAAGAAAACATAGTAGTATTGTATTAGCTACAAAAGACATAATAAATCTTAATGACATTTTCATGTTCAGGTACCATATGTAGGCTTGGCTCCTTTCTTCCTTTATGGATAAACTAGAGATCTAATAGGTTATTATATGAAGCAATTTTAAATGAGGTCTTTACAATTATTTCAGATTATATATATTACTGTTTCTTTCCACTACCACAACTGTTGAAAGAGTGATTGATATTTTGTGAAAAATATGTGAATTGCTACAAAATGAGAAACTGTAGAATACTACTTACATCAACAATTAGAAAGTCCAGCCAGCACCATGCATTAGTAAAATACATTTGGAAACCATATGCAACCCACTTCAGAAGCATTTCCAGAATGAAAATGTATGTGAAAACCTTGTCAGCATATTCCAACATTGTCTTAATTGTTTTTCGTTGTTCAATATATATGTCTTCAAAGGCCTATAAAAGAAAGTTTTCTATTAATTGTTCATTGATATGAATGGTTTTAGATTAAATTCCTCAGTGCTGGAGAAAAATATGTAAATGTACTCTTTTGAGTAGTTAAATCATGGCATCTCTAGGAGCCTTAGGCTAAATGGCTTAGTGTTTTTCCACAACTGAGTCTCACTCTATAGTTATACTTCAGCCATTTCAACTAAATTGATGGGGTAGTTGAGTACTATGTTATGGTTGACTGGTTTCCTCATTCAGTTAGGTTGCTGTCTCAGAAGCTTTTTCTTCTTCAAGAAAGCATTTGTAAGTGAAGACTTATCTCATACCACTGATCTGGAAATTATTTCACTAATGTAAGACTGCCCTCAAAGACTACAGAGCATATAAACCATGGTACACCAAAATAGAACCCCCTACTCTCCAAGGGACATAAACAAGCTAATCCAGGGCTGAAGTCAGGGCTGAAGATCCTAATCCTGAATAGGGTGTGCCAAACTCACACAAGGGATGATGAACTAAATGATGAGTAAATGTAAAAAGTCTTTGATGGCAGGGACTTTCCCATTTTTATCATAATAGATTGCACATAATAGTTGTTTGACAAATATTTTTTAATTAAATTGATTTTAGGATCCCAGAAACTCAGTATATTTTAACAGATAGGAAGGGACTAACTACTGATATTGGAATTATTACCAAATCACCTCTGCAAAAACCACTGTTACAGCAAAGACCAAAATCAATATCAAACTAAAATAATGAATAAAACTTTTAAGAAGAAATGGCATACACATGAGGAAGTTCTAATCAGACCTATTTGAACAATCCATGGACACTAAAAAAATGGGAAATAGGTAAAAGAATGGACACAAAATATTAACATTTCCTAAGGAAGTTTAACCAATATAAACTAATCACTATTACAAAAAAATTCAAAACTAAAACCAAAATCTAAAAGCTGACTCAGTCACAGAATCTTCTTGCCAAGTGAGGGGCAACATCAATTTTGTTTATAAGCACTTCTAAGATCTTATGAAAATGGTACAAGTTTGTTGGCAGTATTGCTTTATAAAATAGGGAAAACAGAAGAAAGGGAAAAGAAATTTGCAGAGAGTCTAGTGAGAGAGAGATAAGAAAAATCACTCTGAGGTCAGTTAATAATGAAATTGGAAAATCAGAAAAGCTTTGAAAAGCTTTAATCCTGTAATAAAACATTTTCTTCATCAACTATTGTGAGAGCACCATGATTTAGACTAAAATCAGTCTCCAATAGGCTACATGATGGAAATGGCAGAAATGATACTTAAGAAAACCAGAAATCACTACTGGGGACTACTGAAGGATTAACTCTTGGGTATTTGAAAGAGGGAAGAACATGAAACACTTGCGAGTGGGGAAGTTTCTGATCATATTATTACCAGAAAAGGATAACCAAGAAAATAATAATAACTACCAAACCAAATGTCGACTTTCCTATCTCTACAAAATTTTAACGAGAATAAATTACCATTCTTTGAGGACATCCTGGATGAGATTTGAGATTTTCAAAAAATCATATTCTACATTCCAACCACATTTTTATAGTCACAAAACTGACAGAAAGATATAGAGAACATAAAGTTCCACTGTGCTCATTAATTGCAGATAAATAAGCATTTGGGTAGAATAAAGCATTGCTTTAGGGGCTCCCTTCAACAAGTATCTGTTAAACATATGACAAAATCATACAAAATCAGTAATCTGATTATTGATATCAAGTAATACATAAAACAAGACTACATATATGCATATATATACGTATATATGTATGTGCATATCCATATGCATACATACATACATCAAAGATGCTTGCCACCACCTTAGAAGACGTCTTAATTCAGAGTCCAAATGGAATAGGCTTTTCCTAAGATAGATATAGATATAGGTCCTCCAAATGCTCTCTTTTGCGGAGGCTATGATGTGGGTTGCCTTTAGTTCTAGAGCACTGCAGAGCCTCTTGAATAAGAAGTGTAACAACTCAAAAGATTTTAGTTGAACTCTCCAGACAAGGAAGACCAAATAGATGAAGAATGTCTATTGTTTAACCTAGAACATTCAGTTAAGTGTCTAACTGGTAGAAATGGTTTATCAGTATGTGTATCTTAGGCAAATATTATACATAGACAGTTAACTGGCCCCAGAATTAAATAAGAGCAGGAGAGTGGGATGAAGTTACACAAAGGTTTTAATGATCTAAAATCTTTCACTGAAATAATAGCCTATCTTTTAAACAATGCTATTGCTCTGGTGATGCTATATGGAAATGAATCATGGAATTACGCAATGTCTGAATAACTAAAATTCAGTATTCCCTGAAGGGCAATGGAGAGATACATTGCAGGTGTAGGTAGGCAATTAGCACATGATCAATCAAGAATTATGCAAGAGAAGTGGCACAAAGAATATTATCAGAGAAATATTACTAGGAACTAAGATAGAGTGGTTCTATCTAGAGAGGAAGAGACAAAACATGCCTAGCCCATGAATCCCACTGATATGCAAGAGAAAATAGAACAAGAGAAATAGAGGAGGTCTCCAAGCACACTAAATGGACACTTGTGCAGGATTTACATGGCATATTTGTGTAGGAGCTAAGATCATCACTCTCATATGGACCTGTACACCCTTCCTTTTACAGTAACTGCACTCAGGAAGCTTCTGTGGCAGAAGAGAATTCTCCACAGAGGACAAAGAACATAATGAGGATCTCAGAACCTAGAGATGGAAGAGATCGTCAAAGTCACAACCTTTACTTCACAGATGAGAAAAATGGAATCCAAACAGTGACCTGGGCAGAAAGTTCAGAGTGATTCCTCTTTCCTCAATGTTTCCCTTTATTCATTTCTTGGTCTACTTGGTCTTCATTGTGTCTCTTTACTCCTTTGCTTGTCCTATCTGGCCTCAGCGAGGAATTGGGCATGGGGTGTATATTAAGATGATACATCCTTGTGAAGAAATCCAGGAACCAAAGAGTGGTGAGGAGGCGCAATAAAAGGCTAGAGAGAAATGGTGTTTTATGATCTGAATATGTTACAGGCCATTTAGACAGAAAAAAATACAGTAGATAAGGAATTTGGGAAATAGATCAGAAGCCTGGGACAGAGGCATGATACTGTTATGATGGGGAAATTCAGTGATCTAAATATCTGATGCTTTATCAAAAATAAAGTAAGTAATAACTTCTTTCTTAGCGCTAGGAATAAATCCATCCTTGAAAAGGTGGAGAAAGCAGTAAAGGAGGAAAGGGATTCTATTCTGGATTCCATTCTTATCAATAAAGGGAAATGGGTTGCTGAGGAGGAAAGAGTGACCACTTCTACCTAGAGTTTTGTATAGAGGAGATGAAAACTGGGCATAGTCTAACATGCCATATGGATTTTGGGAAAACAAATTTCAGAGTTCAGGGAAAGGTTGGGATTTCATGAATTAAACTTTTATAGGAGAATTTAGTCCAGGAAAAAAAGGAAAACTAAAAATGAAGCTCTGAGGATATAAAGACTAACAATTGCATGAGGAGGAGGAAAAGGTAGGGAGGAATGCCTGAAGGGACTTATGTGCACACATGGAAAACTTAATGACTTAAATTTAAAACAGAAGTAATGGGAGACTGGCCAATGAGCCCAGTTTCTCTTTCCATGTGCAAAATGCTGCTGATACAATTCTCCAAATGGAAGAGACTGAGTAACTTGCTTCTGGAAAAGTGGTGTGTAATGGAAAGGACTTTGACAAGATCATGTAGCAACATTCTGCAACCAGTTCCAGTCTGCTGTCCATGTACTGAAGAAGAGATTGACTTCTGTTCCAGCACCAGAACCTGATGATAGGGCAGGAGGAAGAGTCTAAATATCTTGGTTGTTCTCCTCTTCTCTCCTCTCCTTTCCTCAGCTGACTTCTTTCTGCCGTACAGCTTCTAGTTGGAGAGAATGCTGTACAGGGAGGCCTTGAGCCCTCTCTCTAGCCTAAGACAATGTGGCCCATGAAAAGGCCTGTGTTTGTTCTTTCATTTTAGATAAGGGAGATTTATTTACAACACACATGTACATATACATATATTCCAAATTAGATTATAGTAATATGGGTGTATATGTATATAACTTTAATTTTGAGTTTCAAAAGATCATGAAAGTGAGCCATCTGGAAATTATGGAGTCTAAGGGTCAAAAGACCATGGCAGATTTTGCAGCTAGCCCACTACAGAGGCACCAGAGAGAAAAGAGCCACCTTCCCAACCTAACCCAGTCATAGCTGAAATGAGGACTCATTAATGCCACATTTGGATATGAACTTGGTGGGACTGGAGTTATATGGAAACTGTGTTACAACTGATCCTACTCACTCCAGAGATAGAGGTAATACAAAGAAGAATATGCCTAGAAGTGTTAGGGGATATGTATATTTATACTTCTATCCAATCCCCTCTCTTCTAAATACCTTTGAAAAAGTTAATTGATGTTAATGGGCATACCTTTGATTAAGTTAATTGATGTTAATTGGTTAAATGGAACTGAGTTGCTAGTCAATTATGGCTAATAGTGAGGGAACAAACCTAGAAAATGGACTCCAGCTGATGGCATTTGAAAAAGACTCCCAGGCCCCTATGGGTACCACTAGATCCTGAGCATGGTGATATAGCCAGTATCATTCAGACAATGCTCATTTCAAATACATGCACAGAAGATATAAACAAGAGTTAGTAATGGAGGATGACTTTGAAAGTGCAAATATTATTGTAAGAATAGTGTCAGGATTGCAAAAGGTTCATGAGGGAAGCTGGGAACAACATAGAGGATGATGATTTTTGTCTTTTTTTTTTTAAATTTCAGCTATAATGGAGGAAGAGATTCAACATTTTAGAATTGTTGCTCAGACTGGACAGAGTGATAACTGACAACACAAAGAAGACAGATCTGCTTATTTCTTACTGTACTTTTTTTTCCTCTACCAAGAAGTGACATTTGGGCTAGAAAAAAATTGCTAATAAGGAATTAAAACTCAGGATAAATAAAAAGACAGTAAGAGTGCATTTAGCTGTCCTTGGAGAATTCATCAGGTCCAGCTGAGCTGTATTCTCAGGTACTGAGAAAACTGGAAGATGGGATTGCTAAGCTGCTATTTGTGATATCAGGAAGACTGTGGAGAGTAGGAGAAGCACTAAAGGACAGATGGGTAGGAAAGGGGAAAAATGTTCTGATTTTTAAAAAAGAGAAGAAAATGGAATCTGCCAACTATCAGCTGGTGGTTAGTGAACACCTAATAAAGGGAGCATTGATCTTGAAAACCCCAAAACACGTTGTACCAGACTATTTTCTTTTCTTTTTGAAAGGGTTGATAAACCATCGGATCAGAGGAATATTGTAGATATAATTTACTTAGATATTAGCAAAGGATTTGACAAAGTATTTTATGCTAGTCTTGAGGGTTAGATGGGAGAGATACAGGCTTAATGATAGAATAATGAAGTGGATTTAGAAGTAATTGATTGGCTAGATTATGAGAGCTAAAAGGAGCTACAGAGATCATCTAGTTTGTTCTTGCAGTTGAGGAAATCGAGGCTCAGAAAAGTTAAGAGAACTGCCGCCAAGTTACAAAGGTAACAAGAGGAAATGATTTTAACTCAGATACTTATTTGACCATCATAAGAACTCTGTGAGGTAGGGGCTGTTACTATACCCATTTTACAGATGAGGAAGCTGGGCCAAATGGCAGTGAAGTGACTTGCTGAGGGTCATGCATACCAAGTGGCTGAGGCCAAATCTGAACTCAGGTCTTTCTGACTCTAGGCCTGCTCAGCTGCTGAACCAACTGTAGCTGCACCAGGACTGATCAAGGTGAATGTTGAACAGTTGGGAAAGAGGTTCTTAGCGCTTCATGGAGGTTCAGCAGGAGTTACCCTTTACCTTCTTCCCATCTTAAACTATCACCCACATCTCCTCTTCCTTTTCTTGGCAAAATTGTGAAAAGGATGTTCTGTACTGAGCCACTTCCTTCCCAATTTTTTCACCTGGGGTAAAAACAGTGAAGAAGAAGGGGAGAGTATCAAGGAATAGCAGCCTCAAGAGAAGGGTCAATCTTCTCCTTCACCCTGTAGAGAATGGGGGTATAGGGGGAAAAGAGCATCACAGGGACCAGCCACAGGAATTAGTAACTCTGCTGTGTTATAAGAACTGCTGAGGATCACGAGGAAAGGCAAAGGGATGGTGTTAATCTCAAGGGAGAAACATGCTCTGCTGTATATCAGCAATATGGAGCAAAGCACTATTCACCCTAGAATAGTTCTGGCTCCGTCCTTACCTCTCCCTTACCCCTGATGTGCAACTAGTTGCTTGTTAGTGATGTATTGGTAATATTGCCTATGGTTGTCTCCTCTCTATTCACAGGGCAGCTATCCTAGTTTAAACTCCTACTATCTCTTAACTAAGACTATTGTAATAAATACAAGGCTAATCTTCCTGCCTCTAGTCTCTCACCTCTGCACCTCATACAGATGCCATTTTAAGCTTTCTAATGCATAGATCTGAACCACTCTACTCTCCTGTTGAACAACTTTCAATTATTCCCTATTACTTAGAGGATAAATTCAAACTCTTTAGCCTGGCATTTAAGGCCCCTCTACAACATGGCTCCAAACTTTGCTGACAGAATTACTCCACTGATAGCCATGCCTCTATGATGCTTGAATTAACAGCTATGGTCATGTAGGCAGTTTATTGCTCTAGCCATGGTCAGATGACTGGTGGTAAAATAGTCTAAAAACCCTTTGATTTACCATATGCCTAACGACGGCTTCCTATACAACAGCAACCAAGACTTTCAAATAATTTAATTCAGCATTTGACTCATCTAACCAAGTTACTTGACTGAAATGACAGGAAAATTCAGTTAAGAAAGTCAAACCAGAATATGCAGAATAAGTCCACTATGTTTACCCTCTGCTTCTTCTACTTCTGCTTGATCCTTAACACGCATGGGGTTAAAAAACAAAAATAACTGAAATTCGTGTCAACACAGAACTTCTGAGTTGAGAATTTTATTAGGGAAATTTTATCTGTAGGTCTGGATATTTCTTCCTTTAAAATTTCCTCTAATTCACCCTAAACAGTTGAGTTTATCAGCTCAATAGATTTTCCTATCACTTCCTGTTGTGTGCCTTTAGATTTCCAACACATATAGTAAGGAACATGTCAGGGAGCAAGAGTGCTCTATGAGGTGATGCTTAGACACTTGGCAGACAAGGGTCACTTACCAGAGCACCACTGCTTAGGAGAATCATGAAGACAATGAAGGTCTCAAACCAGTTATGTTCCACTATCTTATAGCAAGTTTTCCTCACGTTCCACCAGAGTTTTCCTCTGCCTTCTTCTATGCTGACCTGACAACACTTGAACTTTCGTACACAGCCTAGGATATGGAATAGGAGATAAAAAAAGAAAAGAGAATCAAAGAAGAAAATAATTCTGAAGCTATAACCCCTATTTGGATATTTTACAGGGGAAATTAGGACAAGTTAGGGCTGTCCTGTGGTACTTAATTGAATAAGTGCTGCAGCCATATAAAAAGTTTGCATAGGACTTAATGTTTTTCACGGATTAAAATATGACTAAATTTTCCCCAAACCCTCTCTTTTTCCAATTTTCTTTTATCACATACCTCATACTAGTATCTCTCATTTTTAACTTATATGTTCTCTATCTTCCACTACAATTAGCTGAACCCTCTCCCCATTCTTCCCTTTTTTACTACACTATAACTTGATCCCATGGATTCCTAAAATGCATTGGTATTTCAAATTTCATCTCTTCATTCCTGGCGGAATCTGAAAACTACAGAAGAAGAACATCAACCGAACTTGAAGAAACCCTCACTTTGCCATCATATTTTTAGTTGTGGTCTTGAAAATAGCTGAATGCGTATGCAAATCTAACCAGAATTATAAATTCCATACCAAAAGAAAAATGTAATGAAATTATTTCATTCAAGTTTATAAATGTTTATTTTAACAAATTTCTGTTCAAATAATATTTACAACTGACTTTAAGTGAGTTGAAAGGTTAACAGTAGCTCACAGGTTCACAAGTTTTAGAATCAAAACTACAAATGTCTGAAACTTTTGGTGAACCATTCTTTAAAAAACTGAATTTGTACCAACTGTTTATGTTTATTGCTGTAAAGCTGATAAGTTAAAACACTTTCAAGTATAGCCTGACAACAGTTTTAGGTACATAAAAGTCAAGTTACAATGCTCACGAGGATTAGGGTAGTAAGTGACCTATACTGATCAGGAAAGATCTCAATTATGTCTTGGTACACTATTGCTAATTTTACATAGTGAGAATGCTTTCCATTTGTTGAAATGTCTATGGACTTTTTAGATCAGAGATATAGAAATAACTTACATTTGTATAATGTTTTATGGCTTATAAAGCACTCTCACATACTTACCAAATACTGTTATATTATCATTTCACTCAGTTGTTATAAGAAAAAAATAAAATAATATATGTGAAAGCACTTTGAAAAATTAGAGGCTATGCATAGTGAGATATCATTAATTTTCAGCGCATTAATATAATAAATTTTTATATCTAAGGATTTATTATGTCTCAAAGAAAAATTTTTGATGACACAAGAAATATTTTCCATATAAAACTACTGTATCTCATGATGTTTCCATCAGCAAGCATAGTATTGGTCCAAACATAGAAAATATTTATTTTCTCCCAAGTCTTTTTTATAATGCCCCCAAATTGTTTTCAGTGTAACCTTATATTTTTTTCTCTTCTATGACATCTCATTTTAGGGGTATGGTCAATATTCTTGGGAAATGACTCTTCAGACTAATACAGTAATTCAAGTGATATTAATAAGAGAATAGAATCCTGGCTTTAAAGATGGAAGGGACGTTAGAGGTATTTTAGTCCTATCATCCCTGTTCCCCATTTTGTAGATGACTATTGATGCAAGCCATTAAAAAGAGAAAGTGAAGAATTGGATTACACATGTGCATATGCATATATACTGTATATACCTATACATGTTATGAAAATGAGTATATCTTTCATGAACTAACCAGTATTCACTGCTCTTTTATTTTTATTTTTTACAAAAAAATTCTGAAGCCATATCATCATCATTGCTGTTGTCTACTGGAGTACTGGAGTATAGCTTCTATTAACCAAGGAGCAGAGTTTTTTTACACTCTAGAGGTTTTATTAAAATAATTTTTACTAACCAAGTTTTCAGAATAAAATAATTTCTGGAATTGCAGACATCGGTGCTGAGGACATTCCTATACCTGAGAAGATACTTCCGTCCCTGCAGAACCAATTTGTGACCCAGAACTGTAGTTTTGGTTTTCTCTAGATAGTCCTTTGAGGTCCCCGTAGCAAATGTCACAGAACTCATTTGATTGCAGGAGACCATTACTTAGTGCGTCTAATAATTACTCAATTCTTTCTGACCAAAATTCCCCATGAAAGCTCTCAGAGCTAGAGGTTAATTTCATATGCCTCCAAATTAACTAGCATGTTTCAGGTGATGATGAAACAGTAAACCACACCAAAGTAACACCATCTCCCACCAAATTACTTTTAGCATGTTTCTGTGAAGATCAACTAAAAAATAGGCATCTTTTATTTATTTTTTCTTGCTAAAAGCTCCGCAGGCAAGATATATCTTCGAACAACTAATGATACTCATAGAATTGATTTTATGTTGGGTTAGAAAAGACTACAGAAATTCTACCACTTCATGCTACTTGATCTAATTGAAATCACAATCTTTTAAAACAGCAGGAAAAAAAGGCAAAGCAAAAGACCTGTACTGGTGTGCCTTTTTTCCCCCTTACCTTCTGTGAAGCAGGCTTCTGGCTCCAAGGCTTCTTCAGGCTCTACTTCAGGCTGTTCCCCTTCTGCAGGGGCTCCCACATCCACTGTGCTCCCTTCAGATGAACTAGATGCATTTAACTTCTGCAAATCAAACCCCAAAGAAAACCTTTTTTAAAAAATTGTAATTTGCAATACTGATAAAGCATACCCCAAGTCTTCTGTATGCATTTCCGAGCTCTGAAATGTAAGGTTCACTTAAATGTCCATACATAATGCCAATCTGCTTTAGTAGAGGTGGGGTCACAAGATTAGACAGAATACAGACTGTGTCTATATATGCTGTTTCTTGTACAAATATGATAGAAAATTTGTCTTCAGCCAATATGGGAAGTATGCAGTGGAATCCTCAAGCAAGACTGTAAAACGGGTGTCTTGGTAAACTTGAGTTTCTCTGAAGTCTTGCTCATTATGAATCAGTCTGTGAATGACTTTTCTAATACTGTGACCCAACCAATGAAAGCTGCACAGGAGTATTTTCATGTCAAATGCAGAAAATATTATATTGGATGCACACAGACAGCAGAATCTAAATTTACCCATTTCTCATTGACATGAAAACACATTGTTCTCAGTTGTTCTTAAATATCTTCTATGTCTCTGTAATTTCATAAAGAGCAGCAGATTATTAGCTTTATAGCAATAGCCAGTATATTGCATTCTCTTTAGCCAATGCACGTATATGTTTCATTGTGCATTGGGGAAACTACTTGTTACTCTGGCACACATACATGTCCTATGAACACAGGAAGAAACAAGTGGATAGTCCTTTTTTTAAAAATGAAATCAAACATTGCCAGAAGAAAACAGAATAAGATAAAAATTGCTTTACATCTTTTATATCTTTGGTCAAGTCAAGTGGTTCTTGAGCCAAAATAAATGAAGAAGTCCAAATCTTCAACCCGATTCCTTGAAAACCCAAAATGAGGCACAATCCAGGTTACCCAGGGACAAGTATGAGTGCCACACTAAATCAGAGTAGTTTTGATCACAGCATTCTCTGACCTGTTACAATGTTATTACCATAGAGTGTATAACATCAAGAGATGGCTGCACTGATAAGTAGCTAATTTATAAAGGGAATGATGTAAGCACATGAGTAAAATGCACCATTCACCATGTTGCACTAATATTGACTAAATGGATATTGTACTATAACACTAGAAAAGTTTTCATAATACTTGGACAGGTATTATTCCCGAGAAGATGGATAGGGTTAGATTGGTGGCATCTCTGCACAGAGTCATTTATCATATGACAAAATTATGTTTATACAGAATATTTTCTCCTCTCAAGTCTTCCTCCAATACCTCATTCCAGCATAGAGTTTACCCTGGATTTTTTCTAGAAGTCTATGCCAGGAAACTGTAAGGTCTGGAAGGTCACATGGAAAATGAAAAGCCTTCTAATATAAGCTGATGACAGATATTGACTGTCATCTGAGAAACAGATAAGGTAAATTCAGAGTTCATCACCAGAGTGCTGATAATCAAACATGATGTTTTTCAACCACAGTCATTTATAATGGCTGTTTCCCAAATACCACACACTAACTGAAGAAACACCCATACTGGTTGACATATACCAAATATCTACTTGGTTAACTGATGGTATAAGAGGGATCCTGTTATCCTAAGTAAAATTATGCAATCACATTAAAAAGTTTTCCTTCTTTCACCACAAAAATATAAATCTAAGAATAAGTTTTAGATTTCTGACTTTCAGAATTCCAAGTTCATAATTATAGTTTTTTAAAATCTTTCCAAAATGAGTAAATAAAAGACTATGTATACATTTTGACACAGAAGTTGAAATATTTTTATCTTAGTCAAATATTTCATATTCTCAAACATATAAAGTTCTAACTATACCATGTTTGTCACCAAATTTCAATATATTAGATTAACCTCTACTATTATTCTAAACATAAAACAGAGTCTTCATTGCAAGCACTTAGAATATAATATTTTTAAATTTTCTTGAAAATATATCCTTTTTAGGAAAAGGAGAGTTATATTTCCAAGTAATCAATGCTGAATAAAGCAGTTTGTGGTAGATTCATGGGGAAGAATGAAATAGTACACATTTATATGGTACCTTTCTTGCAAAGCACATAACATGTTGTATGACTTATTCAAATCATACATGTTGACTCTGAGATACCAGTAGGACCTCTGGGTGAAGCAGCTACCTTACAGATAGAAATGTTAGACTGCAGCTCAGAAGAGAGGTCAGGTTTAGGATTATACATTTCAGACATTTCTAAATAAATCAAAATGGTAGTAGTCAAGGCCATGACCCTACTTAGGTAGCTCTACAGCAGAATTGCCAACTATGCAGGTCCTATTGTTAAACAGCAGTTTCAGGAAATGAAAATTCTGTTTTCAAGTCCATTATTATAATGATATCCTCCATCTCTCCTTACCAGAAGATGTCCCATAATGCTGTATACAATTACCCTCCTTAGGGAGAGTCATTATCTTTCTGTCCTTGATGCAGAAAACCAGGGGAAAGAATGGGTCTAACATAGCATTTTGCATGCAGTTATTGCTTCCAAAAGAATGTACGTGCATATTAATCCTCATATATAAGCTAGGCTATCATGGTTTAACTACAGAGATGGGAAACTCAGGGCAGAATAAACAAAGCATTTTGCCTGAAGTCAGAGTGAATCAGTGACTAGGTTGCAGGCCTTCAGTCACCCAGTCTCACTTTCATTCACTGTAAGTCTGTGTAGACTTCATTAACTTTAAAACCTGGAACAATTTCTAAAAGATGGAGAATCAGCTATATATATACTTGCATGTGTTAATTAAATGTCACAAGTTAATCATACTTGTTGACTTGCTCATCTTTATGGGGGGCTCTCATGAATCTCACCATTATTCCATCATTTGCAGCTCTTGCATCTATTTATGTAATATAGTATATTATATGGCCCTGAGCATTTCTTAGAACACATATTTTACTTAAAAGAAACATGAAATATGGAGGCAAATTCTGATTCCCAAAGGCTTTCATGAGGAAGAGCATGGAATAGGCATTTACATAATGTCTACTATGTGCCAGGCCCTGTGCTGAGTGCTTTTGACAATTACTATTTGATACTCACAACAACTCTACAATGTGTTATTACTATCTCCATTACAACAGAGGTTAAGTGACAGCCAAGGTCACACAGACAGTAAGTGTGTGAGACTAGATATGAACTTAGGTCTTCTTGACTCTAGGCCCAGCGCCCAATTCACCGAGCCACCACATGCTTATCATAGTAAAAGCTGTCATAGCACTATTTGAAAATGTGAAAAGTCATTTTCTTAAAAGGTGAGAAAGAAGGTAAACATTTTGCATTGGTTTAGATTAAAAGTTTGTCTGCATTACTTAAATCTGGATGTCACTCACAGGAAAATGCAGAGAACAGGAAAAGCAGAGGGATTATATTCGAACTAACCTTGAACAAAATAAAAAGGATCTCCAGGTAGTATAAAATGATCAGACAACAAATAGTGTCTATGCATGAAGAATACCAAGAATCAGCTGGCATTCATATGAGATCTAAAATTAAATTTTAAGATAGTAAAGTCACAGAGCAAATTGATTCTCACTGAAAACCTACTGTACTGTACAATCACAATCAGATGAAATGAACTATATGGATTCCATTCTCCAAAATGAACTACTCACTGAATCTTAAAAGAGCTCAACATTTTATTTTAAAACATATAAACACTATTTCCACACACTATTGATGATTTACCATTAAAAAAGCCAACATGACAAGTCATTGTTCAAAATTGTAAAAGTATAAATGGTACAGTATCATGTGACTCAAAAATTCCTCATAAACTGCTTCTATACTTTTTAGTCTACCCTGTGAATAATCAAGTTAAGATTAATCAGTAAGAAAATACAATTTATAATTCTATTCAATTTGAAAAGGGAGGAAGAATTCTAATTCTGTTTTATAAAAAGTGGGGTGGGGAGTTAAAAGTGAACAATACAGGCAAGTCGGGGATTCTAGATCAGCTATCTTTGCTCTCCAGGCTTCTAACGCTTTGTTCCATCTGGATCCTACTATTAATCTGTATTTTAAAAATCCCAAGTCATTCTGCATGAAGAATCTCAGCAGCCCAATCAACAGGAGTTACGCTCTTTCTCTAAAATATTTTCAGGATCAGAATGCTACATCCATAAGAGGGACGATTCCTTCATTGGCCTTTTCTTCATCAGGAAGATGTAAAGTCAACAGCATCTTTTTATATTACAGCATACCAACCAGATAATCTTGGTAGGCTTTATGATTTTAAAATGTGATTAGTTGTAACATTTAAAATAGAAATAGTAGGAAGTATAAATGAAAATGATATTTTTGGCAATTAAGATTTGTAGTGAAGTGAATTAATGTACAGTGCTTTATGTAACATTCAAACATTCAAATTAATTCAAGAAAACTATTTTGAAAGGAAATTGTTTCAATGAAAAAATTCTTTTTGTCAGTTTCAAATAACATAACAGAAACGAGTGACATGTGTGTTTGTGAGTATAACAGCATGGTGGACAGAGAGTCAGTCTTGGAGTATGGAAAACCCAGGTTCAAGCCCCTCTTCCAAACATACTACTTGTGTTACCCTGAGCAAGTTATGTAACTTCTCTGTGCTCCAGGTAACTCCCTAAGATTACAAACTGCAGAACATTTGTTGAAATCATCTCCTATTATCCCATCTCTCCTTATGCTTCATTCCTCCTGCAACTCCTTTTTTCACCTTTTCACCTTCATCCAGAATTCCATTCCATTTCTTTCCTATTTTCTCAGACTCCGATTTTACTTTCCCCTGTCTCCACACTCAAGCCAATAGTTAATCATTTCATGTCAGCATTGTTTTCTACTCATGAATTATTTGCCCCCTTCGATTTTAACTACTTTTTCATGTCAAAGCTCAGCCCTGTGTTGTTTTCAGTGTCTGCTTCCATTCCTCTTTACAAGTTACTAAATGGAGCTAGAGGAAGTATCCCGTTCAGGCTGACTGGGCACAATACAAATTCATGATATCCAGTTTCAATTGAGCTCGTACAGCAGTAGAATGGCCTCTTTTTTCATATCTAATTGATTTCCCCACAGAAAAATTTCCAAACCTTCTCTCTCCAATGAATTCCAACCCCACACCCTCACACCTCTCTCTCAGCTAAGGAACTTGTATCTTAACTGCAAAAATTAGGATCAGTCACTATGATCTTTCTCTTCTCCCATTTTCTTCATCTTAAAATCCTTTGACATAATTTCCCACTCTTTCTTTCTTTCCTCTACCACTAGACAAAGAGGTAGCCCTCCTTTTTGCCATGCCTAACTCCTGTACAAGTGTACTTGATCCCATCCTTACCTATCAATTCCATCTGATCACATCCATAATCATTCCCCATCTCTCTTGGTTCTTTGATTTTTGTCTATCAATCGATTCCTTTAAAAATGCCACCATATTTGGCCAATTCTCCCTTGCCCTTAAAAATCCTTCCCTAGACTCTATCTCCTCAAGCTATCATCCCATATCACTCTTCTTTTAGCCAAAATCCTTTAAAAATCTGTCTATTTGCTGCTCCACTTGTCTTCCTTTCACTTATACCTCAACTCTTTTCAATTGGGCTTCCCACCTGATCAATCAACTGAAACTAATCTCTCCAATGATGCCAAATCTGATCATCTTTCCTCAGTCCTAATTCTTCTTGACCAATTTTTCTATTTGACTCTGTTCACCACTTTATCCTCCTGGATACTCTTTCCTCTTGATTTTTAGGACACTACTTTCTCCTGGTTAGTTTCCTATCTGAATAGTCCTTTTGAGTCTCTTTTGTTGACTATCCACATCATGTTATCTAATTCTCCAAGATTTTCTCTGGACGGCCTTTCTTCCTCCTATATTTTCTCTCTTATTCACCCCATTTGTTCCTACGGGTTTAGCTGTATGCTAATGACTCCCAGATCTATATATAGTGCCATTCTCTTGTCTGAGTTTCAGTCTCCTACCATTAATTGTTATTGGACATTCCAAGCCTGTATGTCGTGTAGGCATCTTAAACTCAACATGCCCAAAACAAAGCTCATTACCTTTCCACCCAAATCCACCCCACTTCCAAATTTTTCTATTTCTACTGAAGGCACCATCTTTCTAGTTTCTTGGGTTTGCAACTTCAGCATTATCTTCAATTTCTTACTCTCCCTCATACCACACATCCAATCAAGTCATCAATCTTAACTTTTCTACCTTCAAAGTACCTCTCATATCTGATCCCTTATCTCTACTGACACAATTACAACCTCTCACCTAAAGAGGTGAAGAAACTGACCCAGAGACACTGAGTGACTTGCCCAGTGTCACACAACTAATAAATAAGTGGCAGAACTTTCTCTCAGGTCTCTGATTCCAAATCCATTGATCTTTCTTTGCAGTGTTTGGGGCCATGGTGGACCATGTTCCACAGGAACATTCTTTCATAAAAGGAATGGTTAAAGTTAAAAATATCAGTGTAAAAATTCACAAGACATTAATCTTTCAAATTTGACTGAAAATGAGCAGCATCTTCTCTTCCTATGATTCCTTCTCGGGTTCCTTGGGTTCAGGAACCATAAATACTTCCAAATTTAGATATGTAGCCATCATTTGTCTCCAGAACTCCAGTCCCATATCCATACGTATTCGTTGGACATTATCTGGGTGTTCTGCCATCAGCTCAATCTCAAAATTTCCAAAAGTGAGTCTACATCTCCTCCCAACTTCCCAAATTCCATAGTGTGTTTCACCACTTTTCTAGATACTCAGCTAACAACCCCAGAGTTATTCTCAACTTTTCCCCCTCACCACCCCCATCCAGTCATTGCCAAATCTTGTCCATTTTACCTCTATGATACCTCTTGCATTCATCTCCTTATCTCTAATCATATCATAAGCAGCCAATTTCAGGCTCTCATTATTTCTTTCCTGGACTATAAGCTTTCTAATTAGTCTCTCTGAACACAGTCCTTCTCCTCTTCAATCCACCCTCCACACAGCTGTCAAATTGCTCTTCCTAAAGCACAGGTACTATGTCACTCACTTGCTCAAGAAGCTTCAGGCAAGAGGCTCCCTATTACCTTTATGTTAAAATACAAATCACTCTTTGACTTTAAAAATATTTCACAATCTCATGCCAGCCCATCTTTATATGTTGAGAATATAGTACTACTTTTCATGCACTCTTTATTCTAGTCAAATGGGCTAACACTTTACTCTTTATGAACAAAATTCAATCTCCTGTCCCTTGGCATAGGTTGTCTGCCATGTTTAGAATGCATTGTCTCTTCACCTCTTTCTCTTGTAATACCTATTCCTCTTCAAGATTCCGCTCTAATTTTACCATCTTCATGAGGTCTTTCCTAATTCTCTCGACTGTGAGTATGAAATGACTTCATATTTATTCTGGATACATTTTATATTTATTTGTGAATATGTTCAATAGAATGTCAGCTACTTTGAGAGTAGATATTGCCTCGGTATCCCTCCCTTCATGATCTGATTCCAGCCCATCTTTCCATAATGATTACATATTATTTCTCAAGTATTCTTTATTCTGCCAAGCCTACTTCCTCACTGTTCCCTGTATACAACACTCAATCTCTTGACTCTCTGCCTTTACAAAGGCTGTTTCTATGGCTGATTCTAGACTTTTGAAGATTCCTACTTTTTTTTTAATGACAGCTCCACCATTTATATGAAGGTCTTCCTGTTCTTCCAGTTTGTCTTCCCCAAATTATCTTCAATTTTGTTTCTTGGGCAGCTAGAGAGTACAGTACCTAGGGCAGCTAGGGAGTGCTGTACCTGGAGTCAAATGTGGCTTCAGATACTTATTAGTTGTATGACCGCGGACAAGTCATTTAACCCTGTTTGCCTCAGTTTCCCCATCTGTAAAATGAACCGGAGAAGGAAATGACAAACCACTCCAGTATCTTTGCCAAGAATCCCAAATGGGGCCATGAAGAGTCAGACATGACTGAATAATATTATTTTTGTATCTATTTTAAAATATCTATATGTCTGTTCTTAACTTTCTTTTTTTGTAGAATATCTTCCTCTGCCCTTCCTCCTTGGCAGTCTGGTAAGGCCTCTTCTCTGAATAATGTTTTTAAATAAATCAAATAAAATACAAAAAATTACAATGAGAACCAATTGTCTTCAACGATTATAAAAATATTTTTAAAATAAATTCATGAAGCCAAGGTTAATAACTCCTGCACATATATGTATTGTCTCCCCAGCTAAACTTTAAGCTTCTTATGGACAGGGACTATTTCATTTTTGTCTTTCTATCCTCAGTGCCTAGTATACTCTCTGGCATATAATAGGTGCTAGATACATGTTTGCTGGCTGATTAAATTGTCTAACGCACAAAATGACACACTCATGCCCAGAAGATATAATGCATTTTGCTAACCCATCTTGGTGAAAGGAAAGACTGCCTAATTAATAGAGAATTAATTAACATTTCTTACCCCTTTCAAATAAATGGGATTTGGAGATAGGGACTGAAGCTCAACCAAGAAATGAGGGAATATGCATACATTTGTATGTGTGTATTAGAGTAAGCACTTAAGAGTATTTTTATATGCAAATGTTACTCCCTGAAACAGGAAATGAATGGGTATATCAAATTTGAGCCCAAAGAAAGTGTAGTCTTTATTTTCCAATGATGTGATAAAATAGAACCCTTCATTCAATATTTAAAAAATAACAAATTTGTTGGTGACTCAGAATTTTTAACTGAGTGAAGATTGGAAAATCTATTTAGAAAGTGAACATACAGGAGACAGTTTACTATTTTACTATTTTAGTCTTGAGATGACTGGCATATGTACTTATTGAGGTAGTAACAGGTAGAAGCAAAGGGAAAGAAGAAAAGGGGGAAACTATTCATTTTTAGCATGCAATTATTTTCCATAGATTTTTTGTGAATTTATTTTTTCAGATATTGAAGGAAACATTTTTACTTTAAGGAACATTTAGTGATATTTAGGTCATGGGGTGAGGAAATGAAAGCCTTTTTTTTTAATTTGTCTAGATTTTTGATTTTTTTTTCCAGAATAGGTACTCGTAGTACAGAAACTCAGTCCATTGGTGCAGCTCTGCAACTAACATAACTTACAGTCTTAGATGATTACCTACCCACAGCTACCTGGCTAGTATTGATTGGAAGTAAGTTTTCCTGATTCCAAGGCAGGATTCTATCCATAACATTATACTGCCTTTTAAACGATCCTTGTGTGGCTTATTTTTTGAATATTCAACTGCTTTTTGTCAAATGCTAAATAAAACTTTGGTATTATCCCTTAACTGTATCAAATCAGCATACGAAGACTGAACCTATCCTCCTGGAAGCCACACTTTAAGTAATTTACATTTTCAGAGAATCATAACATCCTTTGAGCAGAATGCATAAGGGTAAGGATAGTTTAAATTGGCATATTAGCTTGAAGAAAAAAAAACTTGTCACTAAGTAGACAATAATTACAGCCTAGCTTTATTAGCAAAGTACATTTATCAAATTTTTTTAAAAGTTGGGGCAAAGTAGGGAAGGGTATCTTTTCTGTGTAGGTCCACATTTTATAAAATAAATAATGTCTTCTTTAGGACCTTAAATAGCTTTAAAACCCTGTAATGTTATAACGGAAAATAGATAATTCACAAAAGGCATGCACTTTATCACTAAATACAACTTTCTATTAAAGTCTACACAGGAAAATCAGCCGCTAAGTCACAGAAATGTTAGGATTGTCAGACTTGCCTGACCATGCTTATATGACAGCGTAGAGAGCATCTGTGCATGTTTCTACTATACTGCCAATGGATGGGCAAGGAACATAGCTAAGAAGCATGCAGGCCAGTCAATAGTCAGGAAGAAGTGAGTACACATTTATAACTTGCTTAGGTAACCTGGGTAAATGTGGTGGTGGCACGTGCCTCTGTCTGGTTAAAAACCACCAGAGCTGCATTCTTGATTGCTCCAGCTTGACTCTACCCCTGTGAGAAGTAAGAATGGTAAGCAGTGAAGTTCATGATATGATATAGCTAACTTTTATACTGGAACAAAAAGGCATTCAAATATGACTTTTAACACATTTTTTTTTCAAAACATCTCTTTTACTGAACTCCACAAATCAGAGCATATATTTAATCACTAAAAGTCAAAAGACATTAAAAGGAATGACTTTAAACACAAAAGAATAGAGATGAAGAGTTTAAATGAACAAATAAATTGCTACTATTTGAATTGCGGCTAAAACACCCTGGAGTCTTATTCTAAAGCTGTCCTTGGTGGAGGACACAAAACCACCTGATATCCACAAAGAAGATGGCTGTCCTCTAAGAAGATGCATATTGCTCTTCAATAACTATACTCCCTTACATGGGTTCCATGATGAGTCTCCCTTATACTGAATTACACATTGTCTTTCTTAATGTCATATTATATACATGCATATCTCCTTTTACTGTGCTTTGTAGGAATTGTGCTTTTTACAAATCGAAAGTATATGGCAACCCTGCTTAAACATTTCCAATAGCATGTGCTCATATCATACCTCTGTGTAATATTTTGGTAATTTATGCAATACTTCAAACTTTTCCAATCTATTATAGTGAACTGTGATCAGTGATCTTTGATGCAACTATTGTAATTGTTTTGGAGAACAAACCGCGCCCATGTAAGATGACCCACTTAATTAATAAATTTGTGTTCTGGCTGCTGCACTGACTGGCTGCTCCCTTCTCTCCTGGGGTCTCCCTGTTCCCTGAGGCATAACATTGAAATTGGGCCAGTTAATAACCCTACATTGGCCTCTAAGTGTTCAAGTGCAAAGAAGAGTCAATCGATTGAGCCAACTTCGTTGTCTCATTTTAAGAAAATTGCCACAGCTACCCCAACCTTCAGGAACTTTGATCAGCTATCAGCCGTTACAACTCACTAAAGGCTCAGATCATGGTTACAATTTTTTTTAGTAATAAAGCACTTTCAAATTAAAGTATGTACATCGATTTTTAGTCATAATCCTACTGTACAATTAATAGACTATAGTATAGTGTAAACATAACTGTTATGTGCATTGGGAAACAAAAAATTTGTCTGACTCACTTTATTATGATACTTGCTTTACTGCGGCGGTCTGGAACAGAACCTGCAATATCTCCAAGGTATGCCTGTACCAAAATTCTAATGTTGTATGTAAGAATATCATAAGCGGGATTAAAATAGATCTGAAATATTCCCATTTGAATTCAAGGGTATTCTTACAAGTATAACTTTTAGTGAAATTATCCCAAAATGTGTTCTTCAATAGTTAAAAGACTTTAATCTAGAAAGCTGGCAGCAGAGACCAAGATTTAGGGGGAAAAAAAAACTATGGTAAAGACTAGTAGTCTTTATCTGAACACATTAAAACATTGCTTTCACAGAAATATTCTCCCATTTTTGCCTTTTCTTACTTTATTTTTAAACTTTTTTTTTTAGCTCTTTGGAAAGGAATAGCAACCTAAACTCCTACCTAATATACCAAATGGAATATTCATATCTTGCCAGAGTAGTGGTAGCCAGGTTCAGAAAATAAATTTTCTAGATATTTCTCTCAGTTTTCCACTCTTTGCTATTGTGTAGGAGGCAGAAACAAATGAATAGTTAAATAAATAAATACATATAAATAGTGAGTTGTTACTGCTTATCTTGTTTTTTAATCACCATTTTTAAAAGATTTTTTTTTAAAGTCATAAGGGAAAGTTTCTTCACATTTGAGTTTTAACCATATTTCCTGCATACAGTAAGTCCTTAGTAAATTACCTGAATTGAATTCACAAGTACTGGCTTCACATAGAAGCCGGTAGCAGGATGAGGAAAAGAGAATACTCCTTAAGTAAGGTAATAGGTATGTATACCTCTAATAGGAATCTACAGATTAGACTCCCATAGCCAATTTCAACTTAGTAGTTTTCAGGTTGCCTTTGACATAACACATTTAACTTAAAATAAAATGCTGTTCAAACAAACATTGAACATCCCTAAGTAAATAAGGAATCAGGAGAAACTGAGAGCTAAGTGTAGTATTCCTTATTTCAAGCTACACCAAATGAGTGGGGCTGACTTCCATTAGATTGTAAGCTACTTGAAAGCAGGGACTGTCTTCCTTTTTATTGATTTCATGCCCACCTCTTAACACAGTGCCTGGCACATAATAAATGTTTCTGCGATTGTAGTGGTTTGGGCTAGATGACAAAAAAAATAAAAATATGACATTTTGGACCAAAGAAGCCCAACAAACACCAGGACTGCAAATTAAAATCATTTTGTCTTTCAAAGGAACCATACCTCAATAGTTTCATTAGGTGACAGGCACTTGTAAAATATTTAATTGTGTGAGAACATCAAGTCCAGTTTGAACAATGTCTTGAAAAATGGATATGCATGAAACAAAATCACCTTTACTTATTAAAAGGGAAAATATATGCTACACAAATATTTCCATTCTAATGATCAAATCATGCTGGCTAATTTTCATACAACTGAGTATTTACTTTGGAAGACTGATTTTAGCACCTGCAATTGGACACAAGTATCAAAAGTCAGAAATTGGTTCTAATTCTTTAGCATGGTCTGCTCAATAATGACCAAATGAAAAGTCTGGGGTTGTTAGTTTTTTTGTGTCATGGATACCTTTGACAGTTTAGTGAAGGACTCTGCCTCTGGATAATGTTTTTAAATGCTTAAACTGTAATACATAGGATTACAAAAGAAATAATGATGATGAAATACAATTATCAAAATATATGTTTT
This sequence comes from Potorous gilbertii, assembly GCA_028658325.1. NCBI lineage: Eukaryota > Metazoa > Chordata > Mammalia > Diprotodontia > Potoroidae > Potorous > Potorous gilbertii. Next base: position 188,257,981 of record CM053771.1, on the reverse strand, counting down.
AAAGTTCACAGACCTGAAGATAAGAATATTCATTTTAGATGATTACTCCATTTAAAAATAATGTTCTTCATGTCAGCAGCTCTTTTTCCAGGCTATAATGTATTAGTACATTTTCATAAATTATATCAGAAATATTGGCAGTGTAGTAGCTATAACCTTTACTCTGTGGTTTGCATTTTATAGAGGCACCTTTTTTCTTTTCTTTTTTTTTAGAATTTCATATCTCATTTACTTCTAGCATTAAATTGTGAGATCACAGCCCTGATTGTCTCATAAACCATAATGATGTCATAAAAAACCTAAGCTCCTACTTTAACTACCAATTTTATTTATAAATGAGTTGACTGGGTTGATGCTTTAAAATACTGTCATTTCAATGTCATTCTCATTTCTTGTCAGAACAGTTGTCCTTTTATCATCAAGAAAGGGTTATGCTAATGGACAATACATGGATTGCAGGTGCATGTGTGTGTGAGCAAGCCAGATTTCTTACATTAAAAAAAATCAGATTTTTTTCTCCTATTATCTGTGTGGCTGTCAAGAGATCCTAAGAGGTTGATTTAGGCTTTATGAACTAAAAATTTTTCAAAAGAAGTACACTATAACAGTTTTATTTTACCTGCATTAAATAGTGTAGTGATTACTGGAGGAGCATCAAAGTACATAGAAGTAGACCATAACTGCTAATCAGTGGTACTGCTATTTTTTTCTATAGAAAAGCAAAAAAAGAAATGAAAAATGAAAATAAACTTTAACCAACCAAGTTTGTTAATTGTATTTTTGTGCATCTTCCTATGTTTTTGAATTCGACAGTGAAGTGATTCCTAATATTTTATCTTTAAATTCTGAGTTATCTTTAAGGTGCCCTGCTTTTCCTCCACATCTTCTCCCTTTTCCAGTAGGAACTGGCTTGATCTATAAATTAACACTATTTGCCCCAAAAAGACCTTTGACTTAAAAGAATCCTTTTGTGAAACAGACACTTTTACATTGCAAGGAATCAAATTCATTTTTATGTTTTTGCAAGGCTGAAGTGTCATTTACTCTGTCAAACTTCCTTAAAACAGGAAATTCATAGTTAGGACTGTAAGTTTTCTAGGAATAAATTCCCCTTTCCTCAATTACCCTTGGTGATAAAACATAAACAAATTTTAAGTGTCAAAATCAGGATCCAAACCTGAATTTAGCCAAGGCTGACAATTTTAAGTCATAAGGTTGGCCATTCAATGAATTCACGTTGAAACCAAATGCAAACACATTTTCTCAGTGATTTTTGAAGAGTCAAGGATGTAACATCCCCAGAGATTCAACCACTTTTCCACCAAAGGTTTTTCTATTACATCTAAAGACACTTAAGACACTCAGAATAATTGTACTCTTATAGGAAAGATTCCTATTTTAGTACTATTCCAACCAATGGCATCTAGTGTATCAACTGAAACCTTTTCAAGAGCATTACGTTCACCACAAGATAGAACATATAAGAAGGAAAATCTAACATTTTATTGTCTTAAGTACCATAAAACATCCAAAAATCATGACTGCTTGAAAGAAATAACTAATTACCAGTATCCTTGGTACTAAAGTGAAACTTACATATCAGTCATTAGTCTTGCCATAGTTGATAGAGATTACTTCTTTTTTCAGTAAAAAGAAAACAAAAAACAAACTTAGATTTAGCATTGTCCAACAACATAAAAAAGTAAAAAATAAATATCAAAGCATTTTCTTATTTCAAATAGGCCTACCTCTTTGCTTTCCTCGAGATCTGATTCACTGCTGAATTCTTCTGTATTCAAATTCTCAAAGTCAGATTCTCCAACAGCAATCGGTACTGTTACAGTGAGGCTGGGGTTATTTATGAAGGACATGTAGTCACTTTCATCAATAACATATTTTTCAACACTGCTGCCTATTCCACTAGTTGTTCCATTCCCATCTTTAAGATAATTCAGATCTTTGCCTATTTCTACTGTGGTATGGTTAGAAATACAGCTGTCTTTCTTATTGTTTAGATCCTCAAGTGGTTTGATTTCATCCAAAGCTTTCTGTTTTCTAACAAAAGCTTTCTGGATAAATTCACGTAATTTTCTTTTCACATAATCTATACCCTTCTGCATCCTTCCCACAGCAATCTGGAGATTGTTCATTTCATTATCATCATCTGTAGCAGCAAGGTTGTCTGAACTAAATGAGCTCAGCAGCAAGGCCAGAAACAGATTCAGTACCTAAAATGCAATACAAAAACAGGAATCAGAAAGTCCAGTTGTTTCCAATACAATTAAATCTGATACATCTAACACAATGATTGTGTTAACAGCTATTTCTTATTAACCTACGTTAGACTATCTTGCTAAAATGAATGAAAATATTTCACTTACATCAAAGCCTAGAACTTTGGTAAAATATAGCAAAATTTAATATCAAAACTCAAGATCCAGACCTGACTTTAGCCACAAATGACAATTTTAAGTCATGAGATTGGCCATCTCAGTGTGATTTTCAGTGAGTCCACATTGAAACCATACTCAATCACATTTTATCAGTGATTTCTGAAGTGTCAAGGATGTTAGGTGATATCCCTAGAGATATTACATGGAAAATTTTTTTTAGCCAGTATTGATTTCTAAAGGCTAATATTGTATGCAATCTTAATATAAGGGACAAATAAAATATATCTGGGATATATAGTTTTTATTATTATAAAAATTTGACTTTTCTTTTTTATATAAAGCATTGGTATAAAATAGATAAAAGTATGGAAAGGAGGAAGAAAACCAAAATGATTCAGTTAGTATTGTCCCTAGTGTCTAATGTTAATTTTATATATTTATCAAGATAATGACTCTATAGGCTAACTGGCCTAGGAAACCAGTCCTCTTACCAATTTGACATATAAATATAAGGATGTATGAATTGGAGAAGTGGGTTTGATTTTTAGTCAACTTATAGATTTTATATCATGTGATCAGTATCTTCCCCTTCTAATTCTTCCTATATATCATTGCCAGTTAGCTCCCTAAAGTACTGTCCTTATAAAGTCATTTCATTGATCAGAAAGCTTCAGTAGCTTCCCATTACTCAAATGCATTTGTGCTCTCATCAGTTTCAGCTTCCTCCCAACTCATCCGCATTTTCCCTTCCTAAATGACTCTTCTCCATTACCTCCTTTAAATCACATATAAAGGTTCCATCCAATATGCCAAAGGTTTTCCTTGTCTTCTAACATCCTAAAGATAACTGAAACATACATACTCAGACCATGTTACTAGCACATCTGTTTTGACCATATATTTTCCTAATGACTTTTTTTTTGAAATTCCTTTTTTGTTATATATTGTAGCCTGCTTACAGCCACTCCATTCCTTATAGGGAAAAAAAATTTGGACCTAAGGGGATCTCTTGGTTAAGCCTGTCACAATCTAACGCTTTAATAATCTCATCCAATCCTCAATATACCTTTCCTGAATGTCCTACTACTTTTCAAACAATTTTTGTTACATATTTTGTGTGTGTATATATATATATATATATATATTATACACACACACATATATATATATATAAAACAATGATTTGTCAGATTAATGATAGCAATAATCCAGAGTTATGGATAATCTAAATTTTTCTTCTGAATTGAAGATATATTTCACTGCAGGGAAAATGTTTTGGTTTTTAAATTTTTTTCAATTAACAAAAATCAATTTTCTCTGCTTCCCACATCTCCCCCTACTATTGAAAAAAATTTTTAAAATTGTAATAAATATGCATAATAAAAATTTTTTTTAAAAAATTCCTGCATTGACCATGTCCAAAAAATATTTGTTTCATTTTGCACCCTGAGTCAATCACTTCTCTAGTAGAAGATGGGTAACAAGCTTCATTTTCATTGATCTCTGGAACCAGAGCCATTGCCTTGGTCAGACATCTTAAGTTTTTCAAAGTTTGTTTCTAGTGCTGTTATTACAGTCTAAATTGTCCTCCTTATTCTGTTCACTTCACTCTAGATCAATTCATACAAGTCTTTCCAGATTTCAAAGGAACTAAATCTTGTGAGTATTTGTATCTCTCCCCCATTCTCACCATTTTAACACAAATTCTTAGTAAATATTTGTTGAATGAACGAATTTATTTCTCAACTGACAAAAGACTTTTGCTCAAAAACAAGTTTCCAAGAACAAAATGCTTTCCATGCTTTTAAAAGAAGGGGGAGGGGAGGGATTGAGGGAGAGAGTTTGAAACTCAAAATTTTAAAATGTCAAAAATAATTTTTACATGTAATTGGGAAAAATTAAAATATTTAATAAAAAGTGTGAAGATTATTTTTTTACCCTACATTACAACTTTTGAACTCTGGGACAGCAGGAAACCTAGATTAGAAACATTTTAAATTCATATGCTAGTGACTATTTAACAACACAGACTTTATAAGAGGAAACTAAAAATGATATTTCCTAATTTCAAAGGGAGGAAGGAATTCAGGAACTATTGGCTCAAATGATATTTTTGGGTTTTCTGTGGATTTCAATTATCCAAGCTATTCCTGTCCTTTTATCATGAATAATTGAGCACTGGCTATGGTATTTTCCACTGTAAAGTAAAACCAACCATTTAAAATATTCATTTCCCTTCATAAAAAGGTAGTTGAGTCATGTATCTTTCTTAATAGGGTACATCATTTGAGGTTTTAAAATAATGAAGAAAATACATTTACTACATACCACTAGGTTTCCAATCACCATGACCATCATGAAGACAGTAAGGCACATGGTTTGGCCTGCCACCTCCATACAGTCCCACATAGTCTCTATCCATTCTCCACACAGTACTCGAAACACAATCAGGAAGGAATGGAAGAAGTCATGCATGTGCCAGCGTGGAAGTTCACAATCATTGGAGATCTTGCAGACACATTCTTTGTAGCTCTTGCCAAAGAGCTGCATGCCAACCACAGCAAAAATGAAGACAATGATGGCCAACACCAAGGTCAAGTTACCCAGAGCCCCAACTGAGTTGCCAATGATCTTTATCAACATATTCAATGTGGGCCAAGACTTTGCCAACTTGAAAACTCGAAGCTAAAATCAAGCATAAAAAAAAAGCTGTTACTGTGACTATCTAATGCAGTTCTGTTTCTCACGTATATCTACATCTTTTGGGGAATAGCATGCTTTTCCACTAGTGGCTACTGAGCATATTTCCTCTGTTCTTTGCCTGTCTCCTGTGATTTTTGTCCATGTACTAAAAGACAACAAGGTGCTGTAGAAAACTTATTAGATCTATAGTCAGGAGAGACCTGAGTTTGAATTCTGCCTCTCACATTTACTAATTTTGAGACCCTAAGAAAGTCATTTAGTCTCACTCCCACCTCAGTTTCCTCTTCTGTAAAATGGGGAGAGTAGTACTTTACCTCACAGTCTTGTTGTAGGGATCAGTTGAGAGACTACATGAAACACAACAAATCTTAAGATGATACACATATATATGCATATATGTATATGATAGCTTATTTCTCCAGCAATTATATTCTATATTACTACATCTGATATGTCAATAATGAGATACATATACATCTCAATTTCTGCAGGATTCCACAATGAGCACATTTCTTTGGTGAAAGAATAGCATCGCTGTATTTTAAGGTGAGAGGCCTTGTAACTGGCTCATCCTCCTTGCTCTTTTATCTCCATTTGGCTATGTAGTTTTGCTCATAAATCTCCCTCTTCTTCTTCCTTCCTATTCCAACAGGCCATGTGCCTTTTACCCTTTAGAACCTTTGCTATAAATCTAAGAATGCTTTTCATACTCAACCTTTTCCTCTTTCCATTGTCTTGAACTCTCATACACTTTTTACTTTTCAGGAGACACTGCTTCTCTTACCACCATCTCAAATATAGGCTGATCCTCTAATGCCCGCTGATGTATTGGGACAGGAGGAAGAGTAGGAGGAATCATACTATTTGCTTCTCATTGACATTTTCAGACCCTGATTCTACCAATATCACTCAGCAACCTCTCCTCCACTGAAACTCCCTATATTTGTCCATAACACTCAGCCCAGATCCTTACTGTAATATATTTGCCTCCTTTCTCAAGAAGCTCAGTATCTGGTCCAGTCTTCTTCCCACTGCCTCCCTCTGTCTTCATACTTGGGAACCTTCAGCAAAAATGTTGATGTCTCCTTTAATAATATGGCCTGACAGTTATTCAACCCTTTTGACTCCCATGATCTACATTTTCAGTTCCACCTCAATTACTCATAAGAGTGGCCACAGCTTAAATCTCGTTGTCACCTATAACTATGCCAACCCCATGATCATGAATTCTGATGTTCACTTCTATGATCGTAAGTGTCCTGGTTTTCCTCTCCCTTGTACCTCATTCCTATCCTCTGTCCTCATTGCAGTATTCATTTCCTCCATCCCTTTCTATTTTACCAAAGCATCATCCTTACTTTCTTCCCTTCACAGTCCATTCTGTCTCTCTACTGTTCTCTGACCTTGGATCCTTGCTCTGGTTACTTGCTCTACTGACTCTCACACCCTTCCAGTTCTCAGTCCTGGATGACCCCCGTCATCCACCTTTTCTGCTCCAGTACTGTTCCAAAGAAAGTTATATAACAGTGTTAAATGGATTTATGACAAGTTCATCATTTTTAACATCAAGTGACTCATTATAAAATAGGGATGCTTTTATTTTCCTTGATCCTCTTTTATATTACAGGTAGCAGCTATTTCAAACATTCTTCTTTTCTTCTTGAGTTTCCAGTAATACCTTCCTTCCCCTCAGCAGAATACCTTGCCTCCTACTTTACCAATAAAATCAAGGCCATCCAGCACTCTCATTTCTATCTCACTTGGCACTTCAAAAGTTCTCTACCTTGGTCCCATTCTCTCCTCCTCTGTCAAGGTCTATGAAGAAGAGGTGGCCCTTCTACCTGACAAGTTCAAACTTTATACTTGTGCCTTTGACCTCATGTTTCCCTTTTACTTTGGGAGCTTGCTCCTTGCATCTTTCCCTCTCACTCCTCCATCTTGGAGCTTTCCGTGTTTATTGGATCTATCCCCTATGAATATGACCAGGTCTCTCTCCTACTGAAAAACAAAAAAGTGAAACCCTTCACTCAAATGCCATTCTGGCAAAGTTGTTCACATTCATGGTCCCTGCCTCCTCGCCACTCAGTCACTCCTCAACACTGTGCAGTCTTGTTTCTGACTCCACTACTTGACTGAAATGACTCTCTGCTAAGCTACTAATGATCTCTTAACTGAGAACTCAGGGCCTTCTCTTTCCGGTCTGCTCTATAGCATCACATCTTGTTGACCTCTTCATGGATGTTCATTCCTGACTCAGCATTTCAGACAATGTTCTGTTGGTTGTCCTCCTCCCTATCTGGTCTGCTCCTTCTCAGTTCTTCTGAAGGATCATCATTCCACCCCTGGATCTTTATCTGTTTCCTATCCCTTCAGTTGTGAATATCCTAGTCTCTATCCTAGGCCCTCCTATCTTCTCTTTCTGCAATCTCTCCCTTGGTGATCTTATCTGTTCCTATGGGCTCATTTATTTGCAGGTGATTCCCAAATCTTTATTTTTAATAATAATCTCACTTAAAGCCTCCAGTTCTATTTCTCCAACTGTATATTAGACATCTCCATGTAGCTGTCCCACTGGAGCTCAAACTCTAACATGACTAAAATATCATCTTCCCCTTTAGTTATTCCTTCTCCCAATTTCCCTCTTCAAGTAACCAAAATTTATAACCTTGGCATTATCCTTTATTCTTCCCTCTCTTACTTCTTATATCCAATCATCTGTCAAATTTTGTTAACTGCACCTCCACAACATCTCTCACATCTAACTACTCTCCCCCCACCCCACGAATCAGGATCCTATAATTTTCATTTGGCCTGATGGCCAAAACATAATCCATTGTCTATTCTCCCAAATCCATACTTTTTCTACTTCTTCATTCATGCCAAAGATATTATCATGCTTCCATGTACCCAGATTCATAGCTAGATTTCATCTTCAATGCCTAACTCTGCCTTATCCTAAATATCTATAGTCTGTTGTCAAATCTTACTGTTCCTATCCTCACAACATCTCTCATATAAATCACCTTATCTCTCCCCACACAGCAAACTAGCTCAGGTGATTATCATCTCTCATCTGGAATACTGCAATGTCCTCCTAATTTGTCTCTCTACCACAAGTGTCTCTTCACTCCAATCCATCTTCCGTCCAGATAAGTTAACTTTCCTAAAATACTGGTTTGACTGAATCGATGCCCCCTTTCCTGCCTCAGTAAACTCCAGTGGGTCATTATTACCTCTAGGATCTACTGTAAAGTTATCTGTTTGGCACATAAAGCTCTTAGAGCCCCACGACAGAAGAGGAGTTGATGAATTTGTGATTGACAAAGGAATCCCAGCACAATCTGGATATGATTGTTGCCATATATTCTATACAGCTGATCATCACTGGAAAGTTCAGAGTCTTATGTATATTTTAAAGTTTGCTTTTTCAATTTTCCCAAAATCCAGAAATGGTAAAATGTTAAAATATAAATGACAGAAGGTAAAACACAAATAACTCTAACTTTTAAGCTATTAAAAAGAAACCTCAGATATACCTTGCTTTAATATCTGGCTATATTTTCCAAAGGTTTCATTTTATTAAAAGATAAATATATACATTAACTTAATTAGCCAACTATTAAAAATGTGTAAGTTGCCATCTCCCATTAAGACAGAGACCTACCTATATTAGTTAGCTCTTTCAGACTACTAAAGTATCATTTATAGTTAAATAATAGCAATCATTTTTTACTTTCATAAATATCAGGAGGATCAGGTTAATATTGAATCATATGTAAGTGACCCACAGGAGTCAAATAACTACTAAAGTATTTAACTTATTACTGTATAACAATTTACATATTAAAAACACTTAGCTAAATATGCATTTTACTTGTTTCACCCTACAACCATTCCCCAGCTCACTATGATGAATTTATAGTCTTAAAATTAAATCAACCAAAGTCATAGCAATTAGGCAACAATTTCTAGATTGAGCTGTAATTCCTTCATTACACTTCAATTCCCCATCTCCTCTTCTGGTTTCAGATTCTCTTCCCAGTTCATTTTCAAATAAGAGTCACCATATCCTGGAAAAAAGAACAATAGAAACCTTCATTTTGACAGAAAAAAAGGAAATGTAAATCGATCTCGCCTTCAGAACTTGAAACCAAATGTCTTGAAGATAAAATATGTACAAGAAAGGTGTTTATCATATAGATCCAATAAAGTTCTGAAAAGAAAATTCTAAACAAATTCTACCCAACATAAAAACCACAGAGACCTGGAGAGAACTTCAAGTGTGCAGTTAATTGAATGACTTCCCTTCCCCTTCTCCACTAATATTAACAGATCCATAAACTCAAGTCATCCTATGATAAATAAGCCTATATTATAAATACAAAAAAAATTTTATAAAACAAACAAAAATCCCACAGAAATTCAAGAACTATCCTGATGATTCTTAACTATCTAGTTGTAGAAAATAAATCTGTTGCTAGGGGTTATAAAAGAAACTGAATTTTTTATTTTATGGTAGACATTTTAATATCCTATATAGAACATCATTGCTTAAAAATAAAGATTCATTAATTAATATTAAGATTATATAAGCATGAAAAAGATAACATATCATCTTTTCTCATCATTAGATATGGTCAATTCATTTACCAGTCTAAATGATCTGAGTACAGAAAGTCCTTCCACATTTGCCAGGCCAAGTTCCATTAAACTAAGGCTGACAATAAAACCATCAAAAATATTCCAGCCTTCTTGGAAATAATAATATGGATCCATGGCAATTATCTTGAGAAACATTTCTGCTGTGAAGATTCCAGTAAAAACCTAAGAGAAGAATATAAATTACTACATTAATATCACTGAAAACCTTTCAAAATTACATATACTCTGATATTACAATAGACATGTAGATAATAAATTTTTAAAAGTAGCACAGTACCTATTTATTAATATTCATTTAATTATATGGATTCAAATATGAACCTGATAATCTAATTAGTAATTTGAAATATTCATAGTTGATCAAGTGAAAAATGCGAGAGTAGCTTAGTATATAGAGTGCTGGTCTCTGGGAGTTTGGAAGACCTGCATTCAAGACTTGCATTTGGTATATTAGCTATGTGACCAAGTCATCTGACCTCTCAGGGCTCCAGGCAACTTTCTAAGACCGTAAGTTGAAGAAAAATACTGGTTTCCATTGGCAGAGAATCTCCTTCCACCAGTCTTCCTTCCTTCCTGAGATTCCACTACACTGATGAAATCACAGGCATGACAGGAAAAAGGGCAAAATTTAAAATTCAAACTATTAACTAATGGTACCATTTTGTCCTTTATTTAGTTTAATGGCTAAGCCAAATCTCTCTTTTTGCTATTCCTTACACATGACATTTCATTACATTATCTCTGTGCCTTTGGACAGTCCACCTGTCCTACATTCCTGAATGTACTCCCTTCTCACCTCTTCCCCTTGAAACATCAAGCTGGTAGAGTATACAGAGGTCTGGGCCTGGAGTCAGGAAGATCTGAATTCAAATCCAGTATTTGCTTTCTATCTTTGTGATCCTGGGTAGATAATTTAACTTCTGTTTGCCACAGTTTCCTTAACTGTAAAATGTGAATAATAATAGCACCTATCCTTGAGGGTTTTTGTGAGGTTCAAATGAGATCTTTCCTTTCTTCTTTCCTCCCTTCCTTCCTTCCTTCCCTCCTCCCTCCCTCCTTCCTTCCTTCTTTCCTCCCTTCCTCCCTCCTTCCTTCCTTCCCACCTTCCTTCCTTCCTCCCTTCCTCCCTTCCTTCCCGCCTTCCTTCCTTCCTTCCTCCCTTCCTCCCCTCCTTCCTTCCTTCCCGCCTTCCTCCCTTCCTTCCTTCCTTTCTCCCTCCCTTCCTTCCTCCCTCCCTCCTTCCTTCCTTTTTTCTTCTTAAAATCTTCAGTTGGTTTCCAAGTTCAGCTCAAGTACTATCACCAACATGAGAGGAAAAGGGAACATGTATTTATATAGTCTACTTTATGCCAGGCACTGTGACAAACGCTTTACAGCTATTACCTTATTTGATCCTCACAACAACCCTGGGAGGTAGGTGCTATTATCATCCCCATTTAACAGTTGAGAAAACTGACGCAGAGGTTAAATGACTTGCCTAAGGTCACATAGCTAGTAAGTCTGAGGCCATATTTGAACTCAGGTCCTCCCAATACCTGCCTCTTGAGGCCATTCCATTCCCTCTAGCACCAACTCCCATTACCTTGCACTTATTTTGCATATATGTTACATATGTATTGTTTCAAATAATGTTAAGTTCCTTGAAGGCAGATTCTTCATTCTTGTCTCTGTCCACTCCAATCCCTAGCACAGCACCTGATACTCAGTAAGCACTTAATAAATGCTTTTGATTCATTCGTTCATTAAGGAAGATGATACTGATAATTTACCTGCTTTGTCTCCTTTACTCACAGAGGGCAGGATATGGTTTAATGGTATGGATGTGATCCTTAGATTTTTTTTCTTTTATTACCAGAAAGGTCAAGAAACTTTTTCTGATTGAGTCAACTTAACCCCCATCAACAGGTTCAAATTTCATCCCCAAACTATAATATATTGGATACTATATCTGGTTAATATTTAGTTGATGAGGAGTCTTTTTCCATCCAGGTTAATGGGAATATACCTTGGTAAATGTCACTAACTCTTATAGGAAGTACTCAATATTCCATGGTATTTGAGATCTCCTCTCCATGGTATTCCCTCCTATGATGGAGATACATCTTCTGCTACTGTTATCCATGTCCTTCCATAAGTTCACCAAAAGTGGTCCAGTCAAAGTATTCAAGATCTTCCTCATATTTTCTTGACTGTGAAAATACCAATGGAGTAATGGGCTATTCATCAGTATTCTATCTAGCTACAAAAGTATAAGCTGCATAGATGGTTTATCCAACTTGGTATATGAACAATGAACAGTTTTTCCTTCATTATTTCTGTAAGGTTTATTAGGTCAAGCTATGTAAGATTATGAATTTTATTTTGAAGGTATTCCAATGTTCCAGATGCTATCCACACAATGTCATCTCCCAATAAGAACAAATGGAGGACCTCAGCATTGGAAGGGATTTTCTCTGCCATTAAGATTCTTCACTGGATCTCCTTCATGGCATGTCTCCATATTTGATATAAGCAATCAAAGGACCAATCAAAATAGGTTATCCTTCTTATTGTTTCTTTTAAAAAAATCTTGTTTATTTTCAGTATATACATGAGAAATATCTTGTTGAAGGATAGCCTTTAAAGTAGCTATGGCTCTACTAAATCAAATGACAGTTACAATCAACCAAAAAATAAATACAATGAAATCTTATATTCTCTGTATCTTTTGATCAAGTATGTGTTGGTAAAAGATGTGTGTATGTTTGTCCTTCTTTGCTGAAGAAGACCATGCCATCAGAGAAACGATGACATGACTTGCACATGACTTTGTTTTGAGTGAGGGAGGGTTGTGCAGGTCACCGGGCGCACTTCTCTTCCAGAGCCATCTGAATCCAGTGAGCAAATATTCATCATTCCATGACTGGAGATGACCTGGGATGAGGCAATTGGGGTTAAGTGACTTGCCCAAGGTCACACAGCTAGCGAGGGTCAAGTGTCTGAGGCGAGATTTGAACTCAGGTCCTCCTGACTCCTGCACTGGTGCTCTATCCACTGCACCACCTAGTTGCCCCGGTAAAAGACGTAGTCTATTATCAAATATCACTTTCAAAGCCTGTCTATATTCCCTTCTAATAACTTCATTACAGATGCCATCAATGCATATATGGCTTATTGTCAAGTATTTCATATAGACAGGAAAGGAGGCACATGGGTAGGTAGCTGTTAATGTTTGCTTGGTCACCTTTTGGATGCAGGAATAAGTCATTAGATTTTTCTCATCCATATTCCCGCCCCCCCCACTTCAATTATTTATAGAAGGCTGTTTTTGGACCCTCCTGGCTTAGAGTGAATGTCAATAGTAACTGTTTCTGTTCCAAACAACTCTGAGGCTCCTACCCCTCCAAACTTGACTTATTTTTTTTCTTTTCTATTTAAAGGAGCCATCCCCTGACTACTTTTTAAAGAGGACTATTCACTAAATGGGTGTTACCTCACTTTAAGTGAATACCTGAAAAGACCTTAGCCTAAAAGGCTAAGGTCTTCCATTGCATCGTGGGACATCTCCAGTCAATCTGATGAATATCTGGTCATTGGATCCACATGGCTCAGGAGGAGAAGTGAGGCTGGTGACCTTGCACAGTCTCCTTCATTCAAAACAAAGTCAAGTGCAAGTCATTTCATCATTTCTCTGATGTCATAGTCCTTTTCAAAAATGAAGGATGAACACAACAAGAAGAGATCCAAAAATATTCTCACAATTATGTGACCTCCAACACAGATCTCCTCTGGGTCGCCTTGGTCTAATATAGTTGCTTTTCTCCTCCTTATTCTCTTCAGGGCCCTTTTTGCCTCCCCTATGAGCATATTCAGAACTCAGATGTTTTCAGAGTCCGAAAATAGTAGTTGATGGAATCCTAATAAAACTGCCCTCAGACCCAATATTCTTATCCTGTAGGTCAAAAGTAAATAATAGCATCATGGGACTCTTGGTTTCTTTCTCCTTATATCTGGGCTTTGCATGTTAAACTTGCCTGTTAGATTTGTATCTTCCAGATTACATACCATTCACCTACAGTTTATAGGCCATACACATCCATCATCCCTGGATGTGTCCTATGCTCTAGTCAATCTCCTCTCTGAGACCTATGGAGACAGAGACAGTTCTATGCCCCTTTTCAGCCTGAAGAAGCTACAGAAATTGAAACCTTTGTCCCTTTTCCCAAATGAATCTTGATCCCAGCTCTTTGAGGGGGCAATGATGGAATCCTAATAAAGCTGCCCCCAGTCCCAATATTCTAACTTCCTTAGGGGCCCCACTGAACCTATTAGTAGGCATGTCCTGATTTGGCCACACACTCTGGCTTTAATCACACTGCAGGCCGCCAGACTCAATACAACCATTACCCCTACTTAGCCACTTCACTTAGATCCAATTCACACATCTGAACTGGTGTGTTCTTGTACTCAACCACAGTCACATCATTCATTTAGCTCAAGACAGGACCACAGTGCCTAATTATTCATCTTGACCAGATAGGACCACAATAGCTAGCCAATTAGAAAACAGCATGAACAGGATGTATGATCACCAAGCCACAGAATGGACCTTTCTCCATTACCGAATCCCTTAGCAAACCTCTCCTGCCTTCTTAATGTTAATAATTTCTGTTGTTTAATTAGCATCATTACACTAAAAATTTGCCTGGGTTGTCTTACTCTTGGAACCTCGAACACTTCTGAGGGGCATCAATCCTCATTAAATAGCTGTAGTTGGATTTGAGATGGTGCTGCTACAACATACCATGAAGCTGCAACAGTAGCTCTAGTGTCCTTGATGTGGAAAGGAATTCGTCATAAGAATCCTTGCAGATCTTTTCCTATCTTCAGTTGAGTTGTTGTCTTCTTTCCAGTTTCATCTTCAAATGCCCTTGGGATGACTTTGTTTAATTAGGTCTTTCATTAAGACTCTCTTAAACTTCACTATTTCTCAATGGTTTGTGAGATGATACTTCTCATACACTTCTATTACCATCCTCTCTAAGATTTTAAGAGGTCAAGTTTATAGTCTTAGTGTTGCTCTTGGCTGCCATGTCGCTTTGCATGCCTAGTAAGTCAAGTATCTGGTAACTAGGGTGGTTTTCAGGTTATTTTGGTTTCTTTATTGTGGTAATTAATTTACATAGGTTAAACTTTCCTACAAAACTATTAAAGTTTGTATAGATTACCTTGTCTCTGTTGTCTTCATTTTTTTGTTTGTTTAAATAGGTTAGGTTGGAGTGTATCTTTCCCCCCTCATTTTTATTCATTTCTCTAGTTTTTTATTAATTTTTATCTTTGCTCTAATGATCAGTAGTCTGACTTTGCATCAGACTTAGTAGTAACTCATACCTCACTCATTTCTATTCTGTTAAAATATAATCAGTTGGACTTTTTTGATGCTTGTCATGTTCAACACCTAATTTTTTTTGAAGAAACTATTTAGAGTATACAGGCAATAGTCTTTTATATAGTACATACGCCCTTGGTTTCTATTATTCCTTTCTCCTGAACTCTATTTTCCAATATAATTTTCCTAATACTTATGTATGTACTGACACTATGAAAGTACATATTGATTTAATTTGGAAGGAATTCCTAAAGAATCTTTCTACCTTTTCATCTTCTAGAACAGGTACATAAGCTACAATTATTTTCATAATGTTTTATTCTTTTTGCAAATATTTATCAAGGACATTGTAATATGGGATAACCAAATAGCCTGAAAAAATGTTACTTTCCTTGAATACATGATAAAACCAACTCCTGAATTTACTTCTCCATGGAGAATCTGTCAGCCACTCTTCCACTGAGTTTCAATTTCCTTTTGATTTCTGGTTTTGTTTTAGAAAATTGGGATTGATGTGATTCATTTCCTCCAGTAGAATGCCCACTCATTGGTCACGGACAAGGTTCTCATATTCAGCGCACTAACAACTAAGTTAATGTTTACAGACAGGCTAACTCTGTTTCTTATCACCTTTTACCCACTTTAGCACTGCTCTGCCTCTGCAGAAGAAGAAACTACACAGGACTACTGGCCCTTCTGTATTTTTCTTTATTCCATGGGTTACTATGGTCAAAGAACTCATTTCCAAGTGGCCATTCTAATAGTGATAAGCCTACTCATACTGAGCAAGGCTATTCCTTGGAAAGCAGATCCATTCTGTTGCCAATGACATACCCAAAGTTACTCCAACATAACTGAAACTTCTGGTTCTTATTCCAGAGGTTTTAGCCTTCAAGAACTAAAAGCTCCCTTTATGTTACAATGAAGCATCAGAATAGGACTTTGGGGGAAGCAGAGAATTCCAATGAAGAAGTACCTCTTACACACAGAGTAATTGAGACTATGCACATGTAACACTAATGCTTTGTTAAAAAATATTCAATGAATTCATAATTCCTTAAAAAGTAGGAGGTTCTGCAAGATGTGATACCTTTAAATAATCAAGAAAGCTGTTGAAAATTCTGAACTCTGTAAGATAGGTAGATGTACCCTGAAGGTGCCTCAGTTCTCATCTCCCTAATTGCTCTTTTGTGTTTTAAAATTAATAACAAGATTTAACTTCTGCCACAAGATTATTCAGTCTTCATCAATCTCTAATTCAGTGAAAAAGAGACACCAGTAAGAAACTGTTACATTTTAACTCTATTGTAACTTAACTAGGGTTAGTTAGTATACCCTTGGTAAACAAAATCAGTACGCTGCCATTAGCTTAAAGCCAGTCCTAAATCCAATGAATAAAAAGGCAAAGGTAATGGAGACAGCCCCCTCAAATCCTTCTATGTAGAACTCTGCTTGAAGAGTTAAAGGAAGGTAGCTGGTATAAAGGCACAGGGCTTGCTTCTCTGCTCCGGTAGCCTATTAAACCTTAAAGTTGGACTACAATTTATAAATTCAGGCCTGTCCTAGAATCTGGAATCTCCTATTTCCAGGTAGGAGAATATAAAGAGCTCCATCAATAACTCACTGACTTAGGACTTGTGACTGTTCCTACACTGAATTTGATGTTTTAGTCCTCTAGTAATTGAGTTTCTCCCTTGGACCTCAATTCCCCTTTGACTAAGTCCTCACTTTGTCCCCTCAGTTCCTCTGTTACTGAATCTCTGCCTTCAGTTCTCATCAATCACAGGAATTCAAAAGACTTTGAAGAGGAAGGGACTTTGGAGATGGTCCAGACGAAGTACTTCATTTTAAAGAAATAGGAAACTGAAACCCAGAAATGTAATGTGTCTAAAGTCACACCGCCAGTAAGTAGCAGCTCCAGCAGGCAGAGACTCAAATCCTCTTACTCCAAATCTTACGTTCTTTCTGCTGTCATTGATGCCTTGTCCTTCCATTTTCCTAATATTTAGTTTCCTTCCTTTGAACCCCAGTTTTACTGTTGAGGATACCACCATATTTTCAGTCTTCCAGGTTCATAATGTCACTATTTCCTGACTTCTCACTCTTCCTCACCCTAAATATCTAATCAGTTGCTAAATATTGCCATTCTGCTTTGACAACATTCCTTATATTGAGCCCTTCTCTTTACTCACACAGCTACTACTCTAGAATGGACCCTCATCACATCCTGCCAAGATTATTGCAACATTCTCCTCACTGTTCTCCCTGCCACAAGGCTCTTACTATTCCAGTCCATCCTATACATGGCAGTCAAAACAATTTTCCTTAAGGCAATTTCTTTTGACAGTAATGTGACCATGTGCTTCTCCTTCATGACCCCCTCAAATGACTGCCTATTGCCTTGAGGAAAAAATAAACTCTTGTGTTTAGCTTTTAAAACCCTACCTAACCTGGCCTCAGTCTATCTTTCCAGCCCCTTTGAACACTGCTCCCCCTTCAGTACTCCGTGATTCAGCTGAACTGGACTTCTCTTTGTTCCTCACACACAACACTCTGTCTCCTCTCTCTTGGCCTTTGAAATGGCCATCCCACTTACCTAGAATACAAGCTCCCCTTTCCTCTGATCACAGCAATCTTAATTTAAGATGTACTTTTATTTTGTGTATATATTCTGTATTTGTTTTTCTACGACCATGTTTGTATCCAACCAGAATATAAGCTACATTTTTCTATTTGTATTCTCAGTGCCTACTCCGGTGCTTGGCATATAGCTTACTGAATGACTAACTTACTGATCTGATTGTATAACTGCTCAGTACCAGCTAGGGTAAAAGCTAGGTCACTCAGTGGCTACAGCATTGGACCTTCAGTCTGGAATCAAATTTGAATTTCAATCTCTTCTCAGATGCTTATTAGCTGCATGACCCTGGACAAGTCATTTCACCTCTGTCTGCCTCTGCTTCCCCATCTGTAAAGGGGATAATATTATCACCAACCCCCAACTCAGAGGCTGTTGTAATTTGCCAAACACCTTACAAACCTTAAAGCACTATGGAAGTGTAACTTACTATAATTACTATTGATATTGTTATCATTACCAGATGGCATCAGGAATCCTTTTCTTTTTCATTTTCTACCTGCCGGAGTAACTGCCAAGCTGACAACAGAGTTCAGGCACCACCTCTTAGCTGCTTACAGAATACTAATCACTTTACTCTTGCTGACCAACGGCTCATCTGTGAAAGATGACTTAAAGTTAGGTTTTATTTTGTGTCCATGCAATGGATCAAAACTAGTGGGTCCTTGAAACCATGACCCTGAACTCAGCAGCATTAGTCTCTAATCCCTTGATTCCCAACCCTAGCATGAAGGAAATGTGCTTTAGGGAAAGAGCATTAGATTACGCATCAGAAAGTAAAACTAATTTGAATTGAGACCATACCACTTACTACTAGTTCAGCCTTGTACAAATCATTCAATCTCTCTGTGTCCCTAATCTGTAAAAGAGAGCTAGACTTCATTATGTCTAAGGAATTTTTGGGTTTTAAATCTATTTCCTTCCCAACTCTAAATTTGTGATCTCATTATTCTATAATCAATTGACTCTCTCTTCCCAATAAATTGACAAGTTCTTTGACTAATTTAGCTGCTTTGGAAATCATGTAAATACAAGCAAACATTCATGAATCAGGCAATTTCAAGGTGTATAAATTTGCTTGGTATTGTCATTTGTAGCACATAGATATATTTATAAACCTTAGGATGAAGATGGTTTAAGACATGGTATTTACTTTGCTGAGCCTAAAAGAAAGTGCTATAATGTACTCTATAAATGTGGCAATCCATTTTATTAACATTAATATTTATTTTATATCAAATATATTGATGAAATTGTATAATATTTAAATATCTGTGGATAAAGCTACCATGATAACTACAGTTATATCTTTATCTACATATTAAATATCACATGGGCATATGTGTTGGAATATAAAATACATGCTAGCTTGTAGACTATATGCTATATAGTTACATGGTTTCTACTAAGAGAAGAAGAAGAAAATATTTGTGATTAAACTATAGGATCCAAAGATGAGTTGGGAAACAGTAAGTAAGCACCAGGCTCCTCTTAGTAAGATCAAATCACCAGTTTTTAATTATATCCTTAGGAAAATGGAAGAACTAATGGCTAATGACTGTTGAGCTCCTATCAGGGATCTCTGAAAAGTGACATAGAACTGGTAAAGAGATATCAGACTAGAAAAAGAAAAACATTGCACAATGGATGAATTTTAGCAGGAAAAAGTGTTAAGTACTACACATGAATTCAAGAAACCAGTTCAAAAGCATAA
This sequence comes from Potorous gilbertii, assembly GCA_028658325.1. NCBI lineage: Eukaryota > Metazoa > Chordata > Mammalia > Diprotodontia > Potoroidae > Potorous > Potorous gilbertii. The sequence goes on along the minus strand of CM053771.1, from coordinate 188,238,503 downwards.
AATGGGGAGACATAGTTATTTAGCAGTTTTTCTGAATAAAAATAGAGGGCTTTTAGTAGTCACAGAACTCAGCATGGATCAAGAGAGTTATACAACAGCCAAAAACTAAGGCAAACTTAGGATGAATTAAGAGGCAAAATGTCCAGAATTAGGGAAGTGACTCCCACTGTGCTTTTTCCTGTTCATATAAGATATTATATCTAGTTCTGAGGATATTTTCAGAAGCATCTTGAAAAACAGACACTACATTGATGGGTCTTGAGATTGTGCCATACAAGGATCATTGAGGAACTAGGTATGTTTAATTTAGAGAAGAGAATATTTAATGGTCACATGATTATGTATTCAGGTATTTGAAGGGCTGTCATTTGGAAAAGAAATTTGAATTGTTCTTTTTATCCAGGAGGGAGGACCTAGATAAGGAAGTTTCAGAGGCAGATTGAGGCTTGATAAAAAGGAAAAATTTCTTTCAAGAGTTGTCCAAAAATACAGTGGATTTCCTCAGAAGACAGTGGATTCCCTGCTCACTAGAGACGCTCAAGGAAAGGCTTGATTATCACTTAATGGTGGTGCTGTAGAGGGGATCATTGATCAGGCAGGAGGTAGACTAGACAGTTTCCATGTTGTTTGTTTTTCTTACACCTTTAGGATTACATGATTCAATGATTCATTCATCTTTGTTACACTAAAATAATAATTATATATATATGTAAATAGCTCACATTTATCTATTGCTTACTATATGCAAGGTATCACACTAAGAGCTTTACAGTTATTAGCACATTTGATCCTCTAGTTTTGCAGATGAAGAAACTGAGGCAGACAGCAGTTAAATGACTTGCCCAGGGTCATACAGCTAGTAAGTGCCTTAGACTGATTTTGAACTTGGGTCTTCCTGACTCCAGGCTCCACCTACCTGCCCCTACACATTTTGGTAACTCCACACTTTCACTGCTTTATATCCTTTAATTACTTAATATGATGAATTTTAAGTATGGTAAACACACTTACTAAACATAATTTAACAAAATATGCAACTATCCTGAGCAAGATCAGAGCAAGAGTCACCTGAGAGCAAACAAAATTCCATTTTCTCCCACCTTTCATTCTCAGTAAGACAAAAATGCAAATTATGCAAAGTTATTACACATACAAAAAGTTTTGCAGACCATGGAGTTCTACATAAATAGAAATAAATAAATTAAATTATTCATGACCCCCACCACCATCAGAACAATAACAACCCACATACTGTACTTCATTAAAAAATTAAAAGGGATTTATATAATCCTGGGGTGTCATACCAGGATTACCTGAAAAGGGGCAGGTAACCTATCCTTTGACCAGATAACTAACTATTCATTGTAATAGTCCATGGTACTCGTCTTTTTCTTTCTTTTTCTTTTCTTTCACTCATTCCATTTCCTCCCATGTATAATCTACCTGTTAAAATTTTATCTATCCTTCCATGCTCAGCTCAAAAGCTATTTCCTCCATGAAGTCTCTTCAATTCACTACAGCAGGCCATTCGTGTTCCCTCCTTTGATCTTTACCAATTTATTTGTACCCTTCTCTCATGTAACTTATAACATCATTCTTCATTATAGTTATTTGCCTGTATCATCATCTTCTCTATCAAATCGTATACTTCTTGAGATTATAGGTCATATCTTATTCTTCTTTATCAAATGGACATAGGACACCTAGCTCAGTAGCTTGCAAATAGTAGATTTCAATAAATGTGTGTTGAAGAGATGAATGAATCCAAATTTACCTATGTCTGTATATCCAGAAATAGCTCCTACATGAATTCTCCAACTACTTCAATTCACACTTACTTTGAACTTCTATTGCATTTATAATCAAGTATTTCACAGTTGAGCATGTACTCTTTCTGTCTTTTCATGTAAGCTAGTTTTACCTTCCCAGCTAGAACCATAGGCAAAGATAAATACAATGCCCTTTCCTTCTAAATGAAATCTGTTACTGGAGAGATTTATTGATTCCATTGGCTTTAAACTTGAATACTGTTGGGTTTGCATGTGCTAGAAAAAATATAATAGAACTGGAATTTATCTGTATGGTCTTCACTGAAGGAACTTGAGGACATGAGCATAAAGCACATATTTTTTAAAATCACTAAGTTTTAGCCTAGAAGCATAGAGTTTCTAACTGGTTAGAAAAAAAGATTTAGTTATGTGTAAAAGGAAGAAATTTGATTTATATGTTAGTAAAATTTTGTGACATGTTTATATAACTTGCTTTTAATTTATTTCCAACATATGTACATGAATAGTTGTCAAGTTTAGAATTATATGAAGATTTCATGAGCCCATTATATGAGTAACTACATGTTTTTTATTCTACCAGTAAATAACAAATACTTGAGTTCTGAGACCATATTCCCCACCATGACTACTATAATATTATATACATTTGATATTTTAAAAATAATGAAATAAACATTTTTAGAATGATGTATGGAAATAAGAATCCATATAATTCCGTCTCCCACCAACTCCTTCAGAAGCTTATAAATGACTTTCCGAAATTTACTTAAATGAATAAGATACATGTCGCTTTTACTTTGTAAGCAAGTATCGATGCATGTATATACATACATATACATACATATATATATATATATATGCCCTAATGAAAATATTCTAAGTTTTTTCAGAATTTTTAGTACCATAACTATTTTCTAAAACTTTATTAATTACCTATGTAATTATGAGGTAATTTACTTTCATTCTTAATCAAGGAGTATGTTATTTAGAAATCTTTAACTGGTTTGTGAAAATCTGTGAAAATACATTTTAGCTAAACTCAATTTTAAATATTTTTACTGTTATGGGTATAACTAGTCAACTATATTAACAACTTCAAATTTAATTTGAGCCTGAAGAATAAATAATAGAATCCAGTAGGGCATTAGCATTTTCTTTTAAAGAGAAAAGGTACACTCAAGTAGCCATTCTTACCAGGTTTCCTACATAAAGCACCCCACTAAACTGTTCAGTCATTGGATAATGTTCCATGGCCATGAACAGAGTATTAAGGACAATGCAGATGGTAATTGCCAGGTCAACAAATGGGTCCATCACAATGAGACTGACGATGTGTTTCACTTTCAGCCACGGTTCACAGCAATCCCAGATCAAACATGTGTTAGCAAATTTATACCAGCATGGGGGGCATTTCTGTCTGGATTCTTCAAGTTCTAGAAGAAAAAGGGAAGAATATCCATGAATATAGTACTCAAAAAGTTTCATGTTAAACAGCCTCTGGCTTAAAATTTAAGGGAAAAAAATGCTTAAATGATATGATAGACTAATGATAAGGAAATCTTACATACTAAGATCTCAGCCAATGAGATTGAAGTAGGTTGTAATTTAAGGTGGATATTGTGCAATCTTAAATTATTTTATAGTGTGGATGGGTCAGTAACATCTTATATTTCTTGCAAATTGCAAAGTGGAAAAATTATCATTTCCTATCTGAATTCCATCTGCAGCCTTCAACCATCAAATAATAATCTTCAGTTTTTGTAACAAAAGGACAGAATGTCTGCCACAACATGCCAGTCAGAAACCCACAAATCAGACCCACAAGATGGAATTGCACATTAAGCCTTCTAACCCTTTTCTTCCCCTCACCACACACACACCTTCCACATTTCATTGCTAACTAATGATCCCAAGAAATGAGGAATTGCCAAGCACTTAGAAGTCTATGTGCTTCCATTATTAGTACAAATTGCTGGAGAATTAGTTGTCTCATTAATCAGCTCTTAAATTATATGATATGGTCTTCATCTCTGCTTACAGAATTTTTTTTTAAGATGCCTATTCAAGTGTTACTTTCTATATGAGGCTTTTCCTTATCCCCCGAGCTACTACTTGGTATCTACTTACTATATGCCTATGTAAACCTATTTCAAAAACCTGTTCTACAGAGGCTATCAAAATCACTGCTTTCTCTTTAAGAAGCCAAGAAGCTAGGAATTATAGTTTTAACTGTCATTAGATGAGGTGTTTCTTCCTACAAACTCAGGGAAAATGTGGGATTATCCTTGATTCATGAGGATTATGAAGATCTTGAAGAAGAGGGGACACATCGTCTTAGAAATTTCAACTTATGAGAAACATTATAAGGAATTTTTTATGAAGAATGAGAGACTATTAAGAATGAGGATTTGAGAGAAAAGCAAGATAAAATTTTCCTGTTACACCTGTTGAGATACAGAGATAATAAAGAGAAAGAAGAGAAATATATCTTTCTTTATGAAACTACTGTAACCATTATCTTGTGAAGAAAGAACTCTGTTATCTTGAATGAACTAAATGGTATGGGACTTTATTCTCAGTAGCATCAGTTCTTAGTAGCTAACACAGTAGATAATTAATAAATATTTGTTGAATTCATAAAGTGGGTAATCATTAGAATTGTTTAATGTCTCTAAATTGCTTGTCTCCTCAGATAGCAAAGCTATTAATACACAGTTTTATTCTAAGAACAACACAAATTTTAATTGGTAAAAGACATCTTTAACAGTCAGTGAGGGCCTATGGATATCACATGTGTATTATTCATTTTATAGATACATTCTAGAATTCAAGAATGGTAATTGAATTACCACATTGATTAATGGACATATTTCCACTTACTATTATAAAATTTTCTGAAGTACAATGAATCATGAAACATCAACAGTGGTTGCTTATTCACATAAAACAGGAAGCAACAAATCATCCTTTCCCAGTATACTTTCAGTTACCTTTTTTCCTAATATGCGATTAAAATTCTCAAAAATCACCATCTGTTTTTTATATGATAAAAGAACATAAATTTCTAGAAGAATGAGAAAATATCAAATAGGGATATCCAGCATGGCATCTACAGGGAAGGTTTTGTTTATCCTCACACCAGGTAAATTTGGGCACTAGAATAAAATCATATTTGTAGAATACATCCCACAAAATGAGTATAAAACAATACAACCAGCAAAGAACTAAGAACTACAGCCATCTCTCAATTATCTATGTGGATTAAACATGCAGTGGATCAGTCACAGTAAATATTTAATCTTTTCCACTCGAAGTGTCTCTAATTTACTTCCTAACCCTCTCACTGATGTATATTCAAGAAACAGAAGCTAAACTTAATATTAACTAAAGCAAAATAATGCAATGCATTTTAAAATGAAACAATTTTTTAACTGTTTGATCCTTTTGTGTCAGCCATGCTACTGTACCCTTTCATTATCCTGGATAATTAAGACTTGACTGTAGTAATAGAAAAAAAAAAGGGGGGATGAGAATGGGGATAAGTCAGATCAACAAAGTCCCACTCAACAAAATAATGGTAAACAAGCCCAAGGTTAGACATAGAAGGAACATATTTTCAAACAATCAGATTACATGACCATAACATTACCATGCTACCATTTCTGAAGAATCAGAAAGGTAAAGATTATGACTACAAAAGTTAGATGTCAACAACTTTCCTGACACACAGCCTGTGAGGAACCTCAGTTTGAAAAGCTGGATGTTACTGCATAAGAAAGAATCGGATTCTCACTCTGTATAACTAATGGAAAACGGGATGAAAAAGTTAGTGATCAGTCCAAGGGTCACAGAGTCACAAAACTGAATCTTCCCAACAAATACTGGGGAAAAAGTAAAAGTTTCTGCACTTGGAAAAATGTGCACAAAGAAGTCACCATTGGCCACCTGTTTCTAACTTTCTAGTGGACTTCTAGAATGTAGGTACCCATATTTGGGTCTCATCCCTGTATCATAAGCTCCATGAGGGTCAGGTTGTTTCTTATTTAAACTCCCATCTCTCCCCAGGCCTCATCCAGGATTGCTCACTGTCAGAACTCAAACACTGAATAGATGAAGGAATCTATTCCAGGGTCACATTTCCATCCTATGCTCCATTCTTTATAGATTCCAAATGAGGAAGTTCTTGGTATATTCACTTTGAATTTCACTTTGAAAGTCCAATTCTGTGGTGCTTTTTTCCCTAAGTAACTTCTTATATTTATTGAAAATCAATAGTACTAACAGTGCAAAGTATTACTATTATTGTGACTTACCCTGTCTCCTTCTCTACTTCCTGCTTTAGGGAGCAGCCATGCTGCTGACATCGGTAGCAGAACCACTGGCAGCTTCCTCTCAGTGGTTTTGCTATGGCAAGGAGCAGAAGCCCAGAGCATCTTCAAAAGACTTTACCTGGAGGGACAGGGAGGAGCAAGCTACTGGCAGCTGGGGGAGGAGAAGGAGTGCAAGCTAATGGCAGGCGAGGTTGGGGAAGAACGTACTAGAGTTTAATATTCCAGTAGAAATCAATGAAAAGATTTCTGTTACTGCATTAGGACATTAAGAAAACTGGGACTTGTCATATTGATTACATGACTGTGATAAATACTGTATAGCTATACTTTTAGGATTTTTATGGTTGTGACTTCTAGGCTTCTGACACTTAAAAAAATTTAAGTGAGTCTTCATTCAGACTGAAAAAAAAATTCAGTAGGAATCTGACTGATATTGTGAGAAGCTGAGTTAACTAAGAACCAAGTCATACAAACATGCAAACACACACACATACACACACACACATACATAAGCCCTTAAAACCCATTTTGTCTCTGCACATATGAAAGGTCAGTACATAAGACATACAGAAATATTCCCAAAATCATGGGAGGCAAAGTATGAGTCCCCTTACAATATGGAATGAAATGAAAATGTCACCAAAAGTGAACTTCTAAGGAAAAGACTATATCTTATATGAAATAATAACCTAAATAAGCTTCAAATGCACTTTAGTTATCTGCTCTAAAACAGCTGAAAGGGAAAAAAAATCTCTTTAGTTTTGAAATTTTTTACTTCAGGCTGGACTAACTTAAATCCTTCTTCACATGAGAATTAACATATTTCTGAGAGTCCATAACTCAAGCTGTATCTGTTGAATATAACTTTACTGAGTTAACATGCTCAACATTTATTATTAAACCGCTTTCCACATTATCCTAAAAATGTGTTGCTGCCTTGGAAACTTATCTGGTAAAAAAACAGGAACAAAAATAAAGAACACTTATATTTACCTGGAATCCACAGCAATTTCCTGGAGGCTGAAATGGGAAATCTTTAACAGAGAGTACATCTTGATTGTACAAGATGCAAAGAATTATATGAAATAACAACTCTAAATATTTTTCTGGGAATTCATCAAAGCAGTTGGGTGAGGCAATATAGACAATTGAGCAATTATGGTATAAAACTGGCTACCTACCTTCCATTGTGTTGGTCAGTATACTGGCTATACTCATTGCTCTTTGCCTTGCAGAAGGGTCTTCTAGCAAATCTATGGACACATGATAAGAACTAGATCGTCTCTTTCTTATTTCTGTTTCTGTAGTGGTGCCCTGAAAAGAACATGCCAAATCAAGGAGCCATCATCCTCTAGCACAGGAAAAATCAATCAAATCCTCAAGCATTCCTACAAAAGCAATTCATAATGCAGAAAGTATGTGTGCTATGCTCTTTCAAAGCAGAGCACTTCATTAAGTCAGGCTTTTTGGAAGGTGTTTTGAGGATGTTAAATCAAGGATTACTAAGGGTCTAACCAATGCCATTTTGGGGAAACTTTTAAAAAAATAGTTACATCTCATCTCTCAGAGATGTGCCCAGGTAGTCCTAAATGAAGACATGGAAAGGGAAGAGATTAACATGACCATAAGCCCTGGCCTAGTAATTCCAGACCTAAAATAGAGAAGCATATTTTTAATGAGGGATAAGACTAATACCAAAAAGGTGATACACCTAATTTAAAACATGTTATAGTTTGCTTTTTCTTAGTTATTTCTTTCTGGTTTGGTTTTTATGGGGATCTGTGGGGCAAGTACACTTGTGTCCTCTTGGTATACCAATATAGAAAGCCAGGCAATGTAGAGGGAATGGCTAAGACTAGGTGGGAAGGCTTTTTGAGGTTTCCTTCAGTCCTACCATGGGTGATACATAATTTAATTCACTTCCACTTTTTGGTTTATTGTCTTGTATCGAATTATCAGATATTTGTAGAAAAACAGACCTCATATTCAGCAGAAGTTATAAAAAGGATTTATAAAGCTGACCTACTGTTTTCTATTACTATTTCCAAAGAAAAAGCTATTTTCTGTTAGCAATAGAATCATTAGTGAACTCTGAATGCAGATTGAAGCATACTTTGTTATTTTTCTTGTTTTTTTGGTCTCTATGGAAATGTTTTACATGATTTCACGTGCATAATTAATATTATATTGCTTGATTTCTCAAAAATGGGGAAAGGATGGGGGGAGGGAACGGTTTGGACCTCAAAACTTTAGAAATTAATGTTAAGTTTTTTAGATGTAATTGAGAAATATTTAACCAATAAAAATGTATTTAAAAGAAAAAAATGAATGTAATCATTAACTATTGATAACATTTCTACATTTTACGAATTAAAATGGCTTCTATAGTTGAACTAATGTTTGCATAACAATGAAGTAATAATAAGTATGCATTCCTTGCTAAAATCTTAAATTATATTTGAAATAGACATGTCAATAGAATATCAATAATATATTATGATTTTGGTATGAAAACCTATCTTACAACACAGGAAACTGGGGGAGAAGGAGATAAGCAGGGTGGGGGGGGGATGATGGAAGGGAGGGCAATGGAAGGAGGGAGCAATTTGAAGTTAACACTTCAGGGAAGCACAGGATCAAAAGAGAGATTAGAAACAATGGGGAGCAGAATAGGATGGAGGGAAATATAGTTAGTCTTACACAACACGACTATTATGGAAGTCATTTGCAAAACTACACAGAGATGGCCTATATTGAATTGCCTGCCTTCCCAAAGGGAATGGGTGGGGAGGGAGGAATGGGGAGAAACTGGAACTTAAAATTTTAGGACCAACTGTTGAGTATTGTTCTTGCTACTAGGAAATAAGAAATACAGGTAATGGGGAATAGAAAGTTATCTGGCCCTACAGGACAAAAGAGAAGAT
>CM053771.1:188129248-188228958 GCA_028658325.1 Potorous gilbertii | reverse complement strand
GGAAGGGAGGGATGATAGAAGAGAGGGCAGATTGGTGATATGGGTAATTAGAATGTCCAGTGTATCGAGGAGGGGGGAGGGGACAAAGGGGGAGAAAATTTTGGAACCCAAAATCATGTGAAAATGAATGTAAAAAGTTGAATAAATTTATTTAAAAAATAAAAAAAAATAATATATTATGAACATATACACATATAATTGACAAACAGGTATATATAATTGGCATTCTTTTGATGTCTCTCTATATGACATATTTTGACACACATATGGATTTGGTGCTTCTGTGGTTTAATAAAAATGGAGGCTACTTTCTACACCAAAATTAAACTCTCCAGAAATTCAACATATCTACTTTGAAGAATCCAGTGAATAGTACTGATGAAAAGACAAAAAAAAGGCAAAATCTAGGTCTGCTGCTCATCATGGATATGTCATCTATTAATTTTTTCCTCATTAGGTAAAAAGATAATGTTATTTTCATTCTTATTTTTCTATATAATCTTGAGAAGTGCAAATTCTAGATCAGATGTTTCTTTGAAAATGTTTGCCTATACCAAGTTAAACTCTTTTCACATTAATTTTAAAGTCAAATTCAGAAACAAAGTAAAATTAAGAAGCAAATAAATAACCCTGATATATAATGCACAAAATATGCTTTTAGCTAAAGTTGTTCCTTGGGGCTTATAGTATTGCTTAAATTTTACCATTGGAACTAGAATTTCCAATTAATTGAATTCATTTTTAGAAATAATAGCATTAAATAAAATTTTTTTTCACATCAAACCAGCATCTAATTTTTCTTCTAGCATCAAAACCTTTAAGCCCCACCTCTGATCTGAGTTGGTGGGCACTAAAAGTTAAAAAAGGGAGTAGAAGGCCCATAAAAGACAGGGATTACTTTTAAGTACCATCCCCAAACTGCCCCAAATCTGCCTTACATTCTTTTAAATGTTTTGTCTTGACTTCTTTATTAAGAAATAATAGGTTTATAAGTGATTTTTTGTTGTTGATTCCTTACTTATAGCTAAGCCAAAGTCCTCATTTCATGAATGTAAATATGATTTTTAACCATCAGTCAAGATAGCTGTGTTTGCTTTTCTAATAATCTTTCTGTCATTCACTGTAGCAGGTTAAAGAATTTCAAAATGGCTAGTTAAAGGGGAGCAGAACAGACTACCTATATTGATCTCCATCAATTCTTGATTTTTCCAGTACTTATTTTCTCAATTTTTGATTGTATGTTTCAGGACAATTTGACATAAAAGAAACATATGAGAAAACAGATCTAATTTTTATTATCCAATCTTAAATACGCCTTCATAGGAGAGATAATTGAAAGTTGGCCTTATGTTTTTGTTTTAGCACCTTTTGCAGCATTAATAATTGGGATTAGCTAAAAAAAAGTTCATAAAGTGAATTATAGTTCTGCAACTGTAAAAAATACAATCCATAAAAATGACTCATCAAACTCATTAAGGGCAGGAACTATTTCTTTGCTTTCCATGAAGCAAGAACTCAATAAATGCTAGTTGAATGGATTTGTCTTTGTTTCTGAGGAAACATTGTAGGACAGGGCTTTGCACTTGCTGAAGAACTGAATTATAAGATCATAGATTTGGAGTTGAGAGGGACCTTAAGAGCCATCCAATCCTCTCATTTGACAGATGAGGAACCTGAGGTATTTGTAACTTGCCCAGCGTCACTCAACAAGTAAAGAATTCACATCCTCCTGACTCCACATCTAGTGCTCCATTACTCCATGCTATCTCTTCAATTACTTTCCTCCATTTGAATCTTTCTGTTCTGTCAAAGAAATACCTAAAAGTATTTTGCCTTGCTATCCTAACAGAAATTTTCTTCCAGCTCCACTTTTGCTTTTCTTCACATTGCTAGAAAGTGACACTTGGAATAGTTGCTACATTGTTATAATATTTAGGGACTGGTTTGCAACAGAAAAGACAGAGATACTTTTTTAACTGAAATTTTAAATGAAACACATGACAAACAATGATTTTGGTGATGTCAATATCGGCTACCAAAGTCTGGTGACAACTAAAAAAGAGCGCCATTGTATGTATTGATAGTTAATTCCAAAATGAAAGACCACTCAAAGCAGGGTTGAAGTGGCCCATCTGTGGGCAAAATAGTATCTTATAGATAACAGATCGTTTTCAGTTTAGTGCTTAAGTAATAACAATCTAGTTCATACGAGTTACCAATTCCCTTTGTTTAATTATTAGTAATCATTAGTTTGTTAAAAACTAGTGAACTATTTTGTAAACTCTAATTTTCCTGTCTTTAAATGAATTAATTCATATTAAACAAATTTTATACTATTAAGGTTTGTTTTGCTAACCCAGAGCAGTGAGTCAAGTGGTATAATGGAAAGGGTGCTGGGCTTGGCATCAGGAGAGGACTGAGCTTGAATCCTGCCTCTGGCACCAGCCAGCTGTGTGACTGAGACAAGCTTCTGTTTTCTCATTTATAAAACGAGCATAGGGGCACCTATAGAATCTATATCTTGAAGTATTTTTGTTAGAAACAGATTAAGTAATGCATTTAAAAGCAACTCTCTAAGCTTGCTTAACCCAACTCCTGACATTCATGATTCCATTCTACACATATCTCACTACAAACAAAAGGAAAAACCCACTCACATCTGAACTAACTAGTCCCAGATTTCTTGCATTCTTATGAATAACCGTTTTAATTATCATCACCTCTGGCAGGAGTTGCCCAGCTGGTGATGTAAGGGCTGAAGGTCCACCAACTAGAGAAACCACACCATTGCAATCCACTGAGCTGTGCATTTTTCCATTCATTGGCAATATGGGCAGCACCCGAGATGATCGGCTAGCCTGACTAACGTTACTGTGGCGCCGTTCTCCGTGTCTGTGTGGAACAAACAGGGAATCTCTTCTACTGTCATTGTCTTCAAAAGTACTGTGCTCATCATCAGCAAAGTCATTTTCAGAGCCAATATCTTTTGCTCTACCCCTGAAGCTGAAGATGCTTGTTCGGCTGTTGCGTCTTGGAGAAAACAGAGAGCCACGAATGCTCAATAAAGACTATTAAAAGCAAAAGAGAGGAGGGGAAGAAAATTATGCACTTTTATTTTGAAAATACATACATACATATGTAAATATATCTATACATATCTATCTATACGTACATATCTATCTATCCACACACAAACACAAAATTGCACTTCTCATTTTACAAGTAGAAAAAAGACAATCTTTAACAGGAGTGTATGGGTACCACAATGTGACATCAGAAGCAATTATTGAAATTAGTCTGAGACTTCCCATATGGATCTCTGATTTCTTCCATTTTTTCCTTTCCTTCTTTTTTTTATTCTTACTTTTTCTTCCTATTCCTGTTTGTCTTCCTCTTCACTTTTTGCTGCTCCTTTTTTCTCCCTCACTTCCTTTCTCCCTTGCTTCCTTCCTCCCTCTCTTTCTCCCTCCCTCCCTTCCTTCTTCCCAGTTTCTCCTTTCCTTTCTCTTCCTTCTTTCTTTCCTTCCTTCCTTCATTCTTCCCTCCCTCCCTTTCTTCATTGTTTCCTTCTTCCCTTTCTTCTCACCCTCCTTCCTTCCCTCCCTTCCTTCTTTCATTCATTCCTCCCTTCTTCCCTTCTTCCTTCTTCTTTCCTTCCTTCCTCTCTCCCTCCCTTACTTCTTCCCTTTTTTTCATTCCTCTTATTTCCATCTTTTTCCTTATCTCTTTCTGCTATTCTAATTAAACTTTAATTGGGCCAGGAATATCTCAAGACATCATAGCCTTGTTAGTATAACTCAGGACTAAAGAGTTTGATGACCCTTACTCTAGAAGCTAATCACAAATATAAATCCAATAGAAAGTAAAGATATATATAGTACTTACCTACATTTAGATTCTTGAAGAATAAAAATAAACACAGTAAAATATCACCATTGACCACAGCAAGCTGAAGATGCTGATTTTAGCACTGGGAAAAATAAAATCAATCTTGCCTCTAGATCTATTTAATTATAGTACAAGGAGCTGCTTCTCTTCTTCCTTCTGAATATTTTATTAAAGTCTTCATGAATAAATAAAACAAATCAAGCTGGAAAGAACTGATTGATTCACTCCCTGCTTTTTCTCTTCAATCTGTCTCAGGAAATTGAAGTGTATTTTATTTACAATAAGTGAATGACCCACTTTATCTAATGATCTGGTCACAAATTATAGAAATGTTAACATTTTCCTAAATAGCTTATTTACTTCAGTGACTGTTATAATTAGAAACACTTATTTAATTACTTTTTTATGGATGGGCTATGGTTATGATGAACCAATTTTCAATCTGTTTAGTTTCACTAGCCCAAATTTGGTATGATCTTTTCAAGTAACCTAAGCTAAGTTTGATTATGTACATAATGTAACATCTATGTTTTAAGTAGGTATGATTCCTGCTTTCAGTTTAACTTGGCAAAGTATCTTTGTAATTTCTCTGACAACTTAAAAATTTTCGAGACAATTTGACACATCTGTTGTTTTGAAGTCTTTGCAAAATATTCAAATGATAATATTATATTTATTAAAAAGTATATTTTATTTTGTTACTTGGAATTTTCATTTCTTTATTGTTTTACATATATGTATATAGGAATGATTCATATATGTGTGTACATATCTATATATCTGTATACATACATATATAAATATGTATACACATATGAATGATTTTCAGAAAATGAGATAACTAAACTAAACCTATTATCTTTTTATGACATCTATGTAGCTTCACACTGCTAGAATTTTAATTATATCTGAAAGTAGGCTACCTTAGGGATTATTATCCATCAGAAATTATCTAATTTTTGTTATCTCAGAAGGCCAGATAAACATGGTATAGCATCAAGGAAATGAATAAAGAAAATTTAGAAAGTGTTCATGATGGGAATATATATTTTGATTAAATGAATGCATACTCAGCACTATATTCACCAGAAATGATGAAAAAATTAAAATGTAATAAAATGCTCTGTAAAATTATTTAAGTTTCAGAGGTGAGCTATTGACCTCCGACAAGGGCATAATGTACACATGATGTATGCATGTAAGTTGGACTTGTATGGCATTCGTCAGCCTTAAGCTTATTCCTACCTGATCATCATCATTTTGTTTCTGACATGAATATCATTTCCATAGCAACCAAATGGTATGACCCAAATAGAAAAAAGAAAAAATACCCAAATCAAGTGAAATTCTAAGGAACACAAATCTATTTATGTGTAGGAAATTAAAACCTGAGAAGATAAACTGTAAAGCATCAGAGAAATATTTCCAAATAAAGTATCTTTGCTCAATTGACTAAGCTGTTAAAAATGATCCACCTTTTCCCAAATACCACCCTTCAATTAGTTTTCAGTAAATATTTCACACCATAGAACAATGGCCAAATACGATAAAGCCCAAATCTGGCCCATTGCTTATTTCTATATGGACCAAAATTAGGACTGATTTTTTTGTCACATTTTAAAGTATGATAAAAATTTAATTTAAAAATGTAAAAAACATTATTAGCTCATGAGTCATACATGTAAAACAGGTAATAGGGAGTTTGCTGACCTCTGCCTTAGAAGATACAACATTGAGAATTGTCAAGTAGGCTGTAATTATTTAACCTAAACTCCTTATTGCAACTGTAAACAATATTTACAGTTTTCACATCTTCCTCTTTTCTTGTCATTAAATATTCTTCTCTTAGGTTAACCATAGCTAAAGCAACAGATAGATTATATAATGGAAATTCTGTGTTCTAGAGTGTTTGATGAGATGCTAAGAAGCTTTGATTTAGAAACGCTAAATGTTTTCTATTTTTGTTTTCAGTTTTATCACATTAAAAGAGAAATCATGTTTGAATATGACCAATATGAAAATTTGCTTGGCTTAAGTACACATATTTGTTACAAAGGTTTTATATTTCTTTTTTCTGATGTTGTTTTGGGAAGAAAAGGACAATAACTTCTTAGCTGAAAAAATAAAATTTGATTACGAAAGAAGAGGTGAGCTATGTTACTAAGGATAAACTACCACTAAAGAAATCAAAAGAAACTGGAGACTTGTTTGGAATGATAACATTTGTTGTCTCTTTAAATGACTCAATTTTATAAAATTATGCAAAAATCAAGAAATGTAAGGATTTTGATGAAAACTGAAAAGGTAGGGGAAGGGAAGAAAAAAAGAAATTTAAATGATAACTTGTATATTTAAAAAGAATGGCAAGTTGTATGTAGTATATTTGTAGTTTCATGAGCAATCATCTTTTTTATTACACTATGTTATGGAAATGCTTGTGTTACTCCCAAAGGCTAAAAATAAAATGAATTTTAGAAAAAAACAAAATTGAAAATGTGATCCATGACATTGGTTCTATATGTTTAGCTTCTAATATTGTTATCAGAGGGAGAATTTTCAGGGTATTGATTAGTGAGAAAATGGTTGGTAAAAACTTGGGGGGCTGCTAAGAAGATGAGATATTTTTTTATGAACCTAATTTTCATTAAAGCTCAGATAAAGTGCTTTTAAAAAAGCATAGTCACCAGAAGCATCTTCACATAATTAATCAGTAGTCTTTGGGTGTCTGTGGCCTTCTATTGAGAAAATCAGAATCACAACCAAATTTTTACCATAACAATGATGACGACTATAACAACAGCCATACTAATGAATCGAGGGCAATAGAAATGATACAAAAAGATTAAGTATTTGATCTGGGATGTTGAATAATTGGGACTGTGACTCAAATAAATACTAACTAAAATAACATCTGATCTCCTAAGTCTTGTGGAATCTGTAAGGCAAGATTAATGGTTACAGGAGCATAACTTCCAAACTGGAAGAGGCCATAGTTATCGTTTGGTCCAACGTTTTCATATTACAAATGAGGAAAGTGGGGAGACTAAATGACTTGAGCAAGGTCACATAGATTTAATATCAAGAGCTTTGGTAAGGCACGGCAGGGAATAGATATGTGCTTATGGAAGGTTCTACCCTGTGGGCTTCGAGATCTTGGAAGAAGCCAATGACAAACGAAAAGAGGCTCTCTTGAGTCTGAGGATCTCAGCCAGGATGGAAATATGATTGTCTGTAAGACATTTTTATTCTTAGGGGATTTGTTAGTGGAGAGTTTCCACTTAACTTAAATAATTATATAAATATAAACATATCATAACTAGCAAAACAGGATAAATGACAATAAGAAAATATAGGTAGCTGGTTTAGACAATAGTTCCATTATAAAGCTGAAGCTCAATACTATAATATCTTTTCATCTTAAATTTTATGAAGCTTCTCCGAGAAACTCGTTAATCTGCAAGGGATATACATGCATTGTACTCAAGGGGACATGAGACTGTGCATATGAGAAAGTAATGAAGTTATCCTTGAGAGCATTAGGGATTCCTGGACATACATCTTTTAGATGAAATCTAAATGTAAAAGTCCTGATAATCTTTTAAAGACATCCTCTGGATTTCTATGAATAGCAATCCCCTTTTCAAATTCCCATCCAAGGAATTATTCATTAGCATAGGGAACTCTTGTTATGTGAACTCCCCTTGCCAGTGCAGACTACAAACTCCCTATGACTCAGGAGCTATTTTGGAGGGGGTTGCCTGGGCCACAATGCAGTCAAGTGACATTCCCAATGTGATACAGCCAGTGGAAATGTTACTCTTTGCCTAAAGTTCTAAATTTATTTGAGTATGATTCCTATTAAAATTTCAATTTGTCATTGAAACAATTGTCAGATATAATGAACTGTTCATTTTTGATGGTGCAAACAGCAGATAGAGAATCTAATTTCCCTTTCAGATCTTAGCATATAATATTCTTAATAAACACTTGATGATTGATATTCTCCACCATACAGTTAGGTGGTGCAGTGGCTAGAGCACGGGTTCAAACGTGACCTCAGATACTTGCCAGCTGTGTGACCCTGGGCCTGTCATTTCACCTCAGTTTGCCTCAGTTTCTTATCTTTCAAATAGGGGTAATAATAGCCCCTCCCTCCTAGGGCTGTTGTGAGGATCCAATGAGCCAATAATTGTGAAGTTCTTAGCACATAGTAGGTGCTGTATAAATGTTAGCTATTGTTATTATTGTTCATGGAAAATAGTGGATTTTAATTGCTCGCAACTTTAGTACAGGTTAAGACTGATGGGCAGCAGGAGCCTCCATGGCTCAGCAACCCATAGGATAGTGGAGACATTGATAAGGTAGGAAATGGCTCTGAACTATGCATGCAATGTGGTACTCTATATACAGATACTGTAACTTCAAAGATATGAAACGATAAAAACTCTGGTTTCCAAATAGTCTACAAACTCATAAATTTCTTACTAAGTTTATTCACTGAATAAATAGTTCACACATTCTTCAAATGGACCACAACAAACGTCTATGGTGCTTCTCAGTTTGGCAGCATTATTCTATGTATCCATAAGGTAGTCTACCAAAATAATGAAATGTCTCCCTATGGGCTTGATTGCTGCTACCAGGGAGGTAGAGGTGAATGGATATCTTGAGCTGAAGAATTCTGATACGCAATGGGGTAAACAGATCAAGTGTCCACACTACACTGCACATTAACATGGACCCCCATGAATTGGGATAGGAGAGAAGGGACGGAGAAGGAACTGGGTTATTTCAGAAGGGCAAAGCCAGACCAAATTGGGAAACATAGCAAGTCAAAGCTCCTGTGCAAATCAGAACAGACCAGGACTGGGAATAGCCCTTGTACTTTCTGCATGGCCAAGACAAGACAGTCCTCGTCTTTAAAAACAAACAAATAAAACCCTCCAAGAAAACCATCTTGTACTAACATACAAATTCCTTAACCAAAAAACTGTACCTGGTGGGGAGAAGAGAACCTCTTCTCATAGGTCAGACGATTTCCTTCTATGGAAAAACGGAAACCTTTCCTCCTGATACTATCTTCAGATTCAGATTTGTGGAATTCCTCTTCTTGCTTCTCTTCTTCTCCAGACTGTTCTTTCTGCTTTCTTTTCTTTCTCCGGTTCCTCCTTTCTTTTGCACTTTTTGAGCTCAGCTTTGATGCCTCTGAAGAGCTCTCTGAGAAGCCTCCTACCCCCCCAGTTCCACTAAATTCTCTTGATTCTGCAGATGCTGCTGCTGCCGCTGCCTAGTAGGAAATAAAGTACATGGTAGTTGTATGCAGCTACACTTTTTAAAAACATCCCTATCTTTATCATTAGCATGGTCATATAAAATGTCTATTTTCTATTTTATTAATGAAAAATGCAACATGTAGTAATACTGACCTAACCAAATATGGAGAAGCAATATGATGAAAAATATTGGGCTTAAGAACCAGAAGACATGAATTTGACTCTTGAGTGTGTCTTACTAGTTGGATGACAATGGAAAAGTCATTTAGTCACTATGACCCTCAGTTTCCTCATCTGTAAAATGGGGATTAGGGAATAATACTTGCATCACATACCTGATGGGGTAGCAAAAAGAATTAAATGAGATAATGTATATAAAAGTGCTTTAGGCCTTGTAAGTCAAGGAATTTTGGAGAGGCTTACATATGGTCTTAAAAAGAAACTAGAACAGAGACTAGTCATATCATACTTTAAAATGATTTTTGGTATAACCAAGAGACTCCAATTATCACAAGACTAAGCTCAGTCTTTGTTAGTATTTAAATACATGTTAAAAAGGCAAACAACTTCATAAATGAACCTCTCTGTTCCCTGTAATTACGAACCTAGTGAGTGCTTACCTTTTTGCCACTCATTCATTTAAAAACAGTCTACTTTTAGTGGTAGCACAAATTAATGCTATTTAATTCTGACAAAAATATTTTTATTCTACTGAATAAATACTTTTCAGTTTGAATGGATAAATTGAGGGCTTCCAGTATAGGATAACAACAGAGACAAACTACAGATCATATATATTAGGGCTAGCTAGATTGTAGGAATTTATGTGGCTTAGCTAATTAATGATTGTACAGTATTTGAAAAGCTCCAGCTACAAACTGTTAAGCACCATCATTACTGAACAAGCATTTTTCATTGGTTCTGTCATTATGCATTTTAAGACACTCAGTGTTGAAAAGCAACAAAGTACTCAACAACAAAAAAATAATATAAATAGGTGACTAAATTAGTCAGTGGCTTAGAGGAACTGTTTCCAGGAAATTGCCCCCCAAATAATAATAAAGCATATTCTTTTCTCATTGTGAAACTTTATAATGTCCATATACACAGAATTCTCAAGGAGTGAGAAAGACATCATAAATCAAAATGACAATTTACATATGTTTATGCCAGCTTTATTCCATGTTATTTGGCATACCTTGTCATCCACTCTTAAG
This sequence comes from Potorous gilbertii, assembly GCA_028658325.1. Taxonomy (NCBI): domain Eukaryota; kingdom Metazoa; phylum Chordata; class Mammalia; order Diprotodontia; family Potoroidae; genus Potorous; species Potorous gilbertii. The sequence continues at coordinate 188,218,580 of CM053771.1, read as the reverse complement.
AACTGAGGAAAATAAATAACCATAAGTAATGAATAGATCTTTGACATTTCCAGTTTCTATGAAACACTTCCTGGGCAATTAGAACTTTACCCATTCTGAGGATGCTGCAAAGAAGGAAGCTACCGCTTGATTAACCACCTGACAATACCTGAGCTTCTTCCTGCTGCTTCTTAAGCTGTTCCAACATCTGCTGAAACTCAGCCTCCTTCTGCTCTGCCTCTTCCAAGGTAGCCTGGTTCTGCTCCTCATAGGCCATGGCAACCACCGCCAGGATCAAATTTATAAGGTAGAAAGAGCCCAAGAAAATGACCAGCACAAAAAATATCATGTATGTCTTGCCAGCTGCACGAAGAGTCTGAGAAAAAAAGTGGGGACAGGGGAAGAGAGGATTTACTGCCCATCTGCCTTCCATGTAAAGGACTATCACTGGTTTGATCCTGTTACTACATTTTTAATCATTGCAAGTCATTGATCTAACTCAGGTCTCACCAGCTGATAAAGATTTTCCCAGAAGTCCTGAGTCATCAGTCGAAACAGGGACAAGAAAGCCCAGCTGAAGGTGTCAAAGCTTGTGTAGCCATAGTTGGGATTTCTGCCAGCTTTCACACATATGTATCCCTCTGGACATTGGCTGCAATTAGATTAGAAGACAGAAAAGAAATTAGATCTGCACATCTGTTTGTTAATTTTTATGTTTATAGAATTTTTCAATCGCTATTTTACATGATAAATTCAGAGAAGGGAAAGGGAAAGAGGAACAAGCATTTGTTACTCTGTGTAAAGCTAAGTACTTTAAATACATTATTTAATTTGATCTTTATGAAAATGCTGGGAGTTGCTCTTATTATCCCCATTTTACATTAGGAAATGGAGGCAGACCAGAAGTTAAGTGACTTGCCCAGGGTCACACAACTAGTAATCGCTGAGGTAACATTTGAATTCAGATCTGTCTTGACTGCAGGCTCAGTGCCTTCTTCACTACACTACCTAGCTGCCTCACTTCCATAAGGACCTTTTTGGTTTAGCTCATTTCATCCTGCATCAAACATAGTTTTAGGTTAATTAATTCCTCAAGCTCCTGAAAAACTATTAAACAGTTTGATGCCAGGTTTTTATTCTGAGTCACCTCAATATTCAATGTTCCTTAATATAATCATTAACATATCTATTTATGAAGATGCCATTTTCACTAATAGATTAACATACCCTTCTTTTTTTCTGGGACCTGACAACTAAGTATAGAGAAATAATGACTTGTGCTACGCTCTTTGACTTTACTTGCCTCTGGAAAAAAAACATCAGAAAGGCATTAACGATAAAATCTACTGGAATAGACCAGAACAAAAACTTTAGGTTCAGATTCACTGTGCGGAAGCATATTAAAAACTTCACTTTTAACAAAATTGAAAAATAGTAAGAAATAATATTTTCCTCTATACACTTTCCAGACTTCTGGAAATAGCCCTGTAGAAAAGTGGGCAGTAAATAGGTCAAGGACAAGAAGGCCTTTATTAGAGAAATAAATGAAAAGTAATAACCTAACATTTATCTTGTCTCACTTACATTACTGATGTTCCCACTCTTGTGGGGCTAGGACCCACTCTAGGGAAGTGACCTCTTTTTCATTGAAAGGGAGGAACCTCATGCCTCAGATTCAGAATATTGATCTCTCATTGATCCTTCCTGTTTCCTCCTCTATAAATGGAACAATAATATCTATTTCCCAGAGCTGCAAGGATTAAATGAGATAATATCTGTGAAGCACTTGGTACTTTATGGTACATAGTGGGCTTCAAATAAATCCTTCTTTGTCATCTTAATGGACACGTCAAACTAAAATCCTTCCTCCAGTATTACTGTTCACCTAGGCAGTGATGTGCTGGTAAATATTTGACAACTGGCTCTCAAAAAAAAAGTACCCATGACATATTTTTAAAGTTTAATCTGCATTAATAACATTTTCGCCATCATTTTCTGAAGTCTAGTCCATCAACAAAACAATAAATCAAACCTTGATCTGTAGTGTTTGCCAATTTTAAAGATATAAATGCCCACAATAAACATTTAACAATTGGCTCTAGTGAACAGAGGAGCTGGATTCTACACAGCCCTGGCAGGTATTACAGCATCAGGGTTTTTATGTAAAGAACATAAAACTACTGTACTTGACTTTTGAGCTTTTGGGGACAAGCGACATCTTTATTCATCTTGGAATCCCTCGGAGCCTTGTACAGTCCCTTATATGTAGAAGGATCTTAATAAATATTTGTGGAATTGAATTTGGCTAAATAATTTTTTAAACTGTTGAATCTTTCCAAATGGAAATTCTAAGCTCACAGAATATTATTCTGTTCTCTCCTTCTTCTAATTAATAATAACATTAACTAACATTTATATAGCACAATATAATATACCAGGCTCTGTGCTAAGTGCTTTACAATTATTAACTCATTTAGTCTTCAAGAAAACCCTGTGAGGTAGGTGCATTTATTACCCTCATCTTACAGATGAGAAAACTGAGGCAGACAGCAGCTTAAGTGACTTGCCCAGGGTCATACAGCTAGTAAAGGTCTGAGGCCAAATCTGAACTCAGGTCTTCCTGACGCCAGGTGCAGCATTCTAACCACCTAACTGACCCAATATTGAATTTGGAATCAGAAGACCTATTTTTGAAACTAGCTCTAAAACTTGTACGTTGTATGACTGTGGGCAAGTCATTGAAATCCTGAGCACTGGTTTCCTCATCTATAAGAAGGGGACCCATAAAATTTTACATAATCTCCTTCACAGGACCCTTATGAGAAAAGCATTTTGAAAACTGTATGTACACATCAAGGTGGGCTACTATGATAAACCGTAAGATGCTGTATGCTGAAGAGATTATGGTCAGGACACAGGCAGAACCTTCCAGGAGTTTACACAATTCTAGATAATATCATGCACACGAACCCCAACCAAAAATAATCCACTTTTTATGACTAGTTTTAATTTTTCCCTTCTTGTTTTAATTCGTACTTGATCAATTTGATGTGGACAAGGAGAGTTAGTAATTGCTGGACATGAATGTTTGAAGGAGGTGCAAATTTACACTATGCCCACCCATTCTGGGAATTTTGTGAGAAGAAATTGGTGGCCTGGTGGATAGGCAGATAGCATAGCATGGCACGACACAAAAGGAAAGAATTTCTTACCCTGCATCAGAACTGTTACCACAAAGCAATGCATCATTTTGCCCTTCCAAAATGTAAAAATGACCTATTTAAGGAATAAGAAATAATAAATTGTAAAGCTGAAAGTATTTAAGCCAATATATCCATATACTCAATGTCATAATTTTTTTTATTTCAGTAAGAATGGAGGCAAACTGAAAAGGAAAAAATTCTGGGTAAGAAAAATGGACAAAATGATCACTTTATTAAATATCATAATTTATGCAGAACCAATGGCAGTATGTTGCATTTGCTAACCAATCAAACTTTTGAAGATCAGTGTCAAGACAAGTGGTACCACATCAAACTGATAATTGTGTCTAAACCTAAATCAGAACTATTTCTAAAACTGTGCCAAGAAAAAAAAATAGGACAGAACTATTAATTCAAGGCCCTTTTCTTGGCTCAAAAGGTGGGAGGGGAAGCCTAGCTGCTATTAAAACACACTTATGCAACAAAAGGATTACTTCATATTTTTTAAAATCTGGGTGCATAAATAGATTTGAACATACTACCTCCCTTATTCCTCCAAATCCCCCCACATTCCAGCCTTGTTTTCTTTGGGCAGTGACATTTTTTGTCTTCTAATGAAGGTACAAGTAAAAAAATTGATCCTTTTCAATTTGAAATGACAAGCCTGCTTCTTTATGGATATATACTTCCAGAGCACACTGACAAGGAATATGAAAACTATGACCCAAAGCAATAAACTGTGACCCATTTTCTGTCTATGTCCTCCCCTCCTACAATTTAATTGTGACAGAACTAGGGTTACATAACATTGGCAGCATTTAAAGTCTATTCAAAGCAGGTGGTCTATAGGAAGACTTTTTTTTAATATCTTGAAGTCTGGAAGCAAACCCCACTGTTACTAAAACTGATCCCATTTCTCCCAGTGTAAACTTGACTGATCTTTCTAACTCCTAAAATAGTGGTGAGTGATATGATTTCATGAGATTCCTAGGATATGGTTGTAGAAACATAGAGCACCTGAATGACATCTTAGATTAAGTGAACGATACCAAAAGGAGCTATTATCAGAAGCAAAAGGTTAATAGAAATGGGCTGAAAAAAACTAAAACATTTAGAGAAAAATTTTAAAGGGCTTCAGCTTCTTATTGAGGGTCTTATCAATGGAAAATGATGGAGATGACATCTGTGATGACCAGAATTACAATGGATATATGATGAATTTATAGCAATTTTCATTACCAAAAATCTTCAACATATAAAAGATGATCTGCCATGGAAGAGCTAAGACCATAATGGGGTATGACCATCCTGTGTAGAAAATGTAGTGAAATCAAGCCAGGTAAAGGTTAAACAATGGCAGGAAATTTGCAAAATAGTTCTAAAGCGAAATTTACTCACATTTGTATCATTCTTGCCATAGTGTATACCTCACAAGAAATACTTCGATTTAATCTCTTCCCACATAGTCTGATAACTCTTTACTTACATATAATCATAAATAGTAAAGTATGAAGAATGTTAGAGGCCCTTTGTTCAAAAATGTGTATAAGGAATAAGTTAAAAATTGAATTTGTAGTGCTCAGTTTTATGTAAATTACATAAACTGGGATTTTATCACCATGATAATAGTACCCCTATCTTTAGGTATCAATGTTAAAGGAAAAAGTCACCATGGCCACGTATACACATCATCATCAAATCAATCAACACACTAGTTGTAAATTGATTTTTTCTGCCATATTAAAAAAATTGTTAAAAGTAACTTAACTTCTGAGTTTCAGTCTCATCTATAAAGTGTATCAGAAGATTTCCAATATTTACATTCAACTTTGGAATTGTATGACACCTAGGAGAAGTTAGATGAAATTTATAAGGCAAGGAGTACAATACAATGGAAAGGACACAGGCTCTGGATTCAGAGAACCTTGGTTCAAATTCTTCTTCTGATGCTTATCACCTGTATGATCATCAAGTTACTTAACCTCCTAGGCCTAAGTTCCCTCATCTTTAAAATGACTGGATGGGAACTCCCATAAATACAACCAAATCTTCCTTGTCTGTAAAAAAATACACCCATCATTAAACTCTATTATCTCCTCGGTTATCATTCTATATCTCTTCTCCCTTTCTCAATGAAATTCCTGCAGTGGTGGGATGGGGGCTGTCTATACTTCTTGCTTCTATTTCCTCTTCTCTTACTCATTTCTCAACTTTTTCCAGTATAGTTCCCAGCCTCATCACTCAACTAAAATTACTTTCTCCAAAGTCTCCAAAGATCTATTAATTGCTTAATCTGATGGTTTCTTCCCAATCCTCATCCTCAACATCTCTGCAAAATTTCATATTAACAAGTACTTATTAAATAACTTTCTGTCTGCCTATCACTGCAGCATTTGATACAAAGAAAGGCAAAAAGTAATCCCTACTCTATGTCTAATGGGGAAGACAACATATTGCAACCATGTTTAAGAAAGATATATGCAGTATAAATTCTAGTTAATCACAAATGGAAGGCACTAATATTAAGGACACTGTGGACTCTTCTCTGAGTTTTCTAATTGTTCCCATCTCAAACCATCATTCATATCATGCCCCATACTCCAAAAATCTGTCGGGGGTCCTCATCTTTTTTCTGTATATGTTCTGTCTTGGTGACTTCATCAATTCCATTTCAGCACATTACTCTGTGCTGATTCCTAGATCCCTGTATCCAGTCCTAATCTTTCTCTTGAGATCCAATTTCACATATCCAACTGCCTACTGAGAATTTCAAACTCAAATACTATAGACATCTCAAACTCAGTAAGTCCCAAACCCTAAACTCACCTCTCTTCCAAATTTCCCTATATCTGCTGAAGATATCATTCTTACAGTTACTCAAGTTCACAACTTTGCTGTCATTCTTACTTCTACTAACCCAATCTATTAAATTAGTTGCCAAATATCATAGTTTTTATTTCTACTACATCTCTTGCATATACCATTCTTTCCATTCACATAGACAGGTCCCTAGTTCATGTTCTCACCTGTCACTTCTCACCTAGACCATTACAATGGCCCTCTAACTGATCACTTTGCTTCAAGTCTCTCTCCATTGTAATTCTTCTTACATCTGGCTATCAATGTGATTTTCCTAAAGTGCAGGTATGATCATATCACTCTCATATTTAATGAAACCCCAGAGGCTCCCTATTACTGCTAGAAAAAATATGAATTTTCTACTTAACATTTAAATCCCATTTCAACCCAACCTTCACCTAACTTTTCAGTTTTATTAACTATTACATCATTTCAATCAAGCTGGCCTTTTTACTGTTTCTCATCCACATCGCTCTCTATGCTACTGCCCTGGCTATTATCTATGCCTGAAATGGATATCCTTCTCAACTCTATTTCTTAGAATTTCCAGTTTCCTTCAACATTTAGCTCAAGTATCATCTTTTCCATGAAGCTATTTTCTCAATATTTTGGCTGCTATTCCTGCCCCCTCCAAATGATCTTGTATCTATTTTGCACATATTCACTTATTTACATGTTATCCCCCATGACTGAACTGTGAACTACATGAAGTCATTAAGTCCACTTAATTTCTAATTTTATAACATCAGCATTTAGCAATGCCTGGCATATAGCCATTGCTTCAAAAAGGTTTGCTGACTGATTGATTAAAAGGCAAACTAGATCCAGACTGTGAAGTACTTTAAATGCCAAGGCCAGGAAGTTGTATTTCATCCAAGGAGCAGAAAGGAACTACTGAAAACTCATGAGCAGTTAAGTGACACACCTTTGCTTTATGAAGATTATTTCTGAAGCTATTTGGAGGATAGATTAAAGAGAGACGGTAACTGGAAGCAGGAGACCAATCAAGAGAATATGAAACTAGCCCAGGAGAGAAATGAAGAGAGTCTAAACTAGAGCAATGACTGAGTGAGTGAAGAAAAGTGGGGGTGATTTGAGAGATGTGGAGGAAGAATTAAGTTATAGCAACCCTGATCAATACTTGATTGGTCAAGCCTCTTGCCTGGGATCCCAGAAGTTTTATGTGTCAGAGAAGGAAACAGAACTGAAGGCTTCCTGACTCCTAGGCTAGCCCTTGATCCATGTTGCCTCTCTTTCTCATTAAGAGTATTAAAGTTCTGAATCTCTTAGCTTACATTGTAACAGAAATAACTTGCAGGTGGGTTTTAAAATGTTGTATTAATAAACAATTTGGTAACTGTTAAAACAGAACGTCTTACTTTTGTCCTCAATGTAGTCATCCCAGTTAAATGTGCTCACTGTCTTGTTGTAATAGGTACCATTTCCATCCCATGAGCTATTAAAGTAGGAAGTGATGTTTATTTCAAAGGTTGAGTTATCTGGGGGCCATTGCAAACATTTATTCCTCAGGTTGCCCATGAACAGCTGCAGCCCAATGAGAGCAAATACACTCAGACAAAACACAGTCAGGATCATGACATCAGAAAGCTTCTTCACTGACTGGATCAGGGCCCCCACAATAGTCTTCAATCCTACGAGAAGTAAAAACAAAACGAGAGGAAAGGTCTGAATTAAGCTGTTCAAAAGCTACTTATTAACCTATCAAAACATCATGAGTTTGTCCTGCAAAATAAAGTTTCATGCATAATGCCAACTATGTTAGTTTAATGTCTGTGGCTGAGTAATGTTTTCATGAAAAGGCTGCTAGCTTGTGAAGATGAATGAATAACTGAACTGGATATGTTCACTGGAAAATTAGAAATGGAAATGGAAATCACATAATTCTAAACACTTCTTCTTACAGCAAAACGAGTGATTTTGTTATTCATGCTTATACATCAACCCTCTGTAAACAGTTTCCTTTTATTTGCAGATACCTCACTCCCAAAACTCTTAGCTAATTTTAGAAAAATGTATGCGACTACAATAGTATGAAACATTAAAGTGATGAAAGTGAGATGAGATTACATTTTAATGTATACTTCATGCCAGGTTTGGAGGAGGGAGACATCTGAAAATTGAGGCCCATGCAACACCCATGCTATTTTTCATCATTTCATTAAATCTGCAATTACGATGGCAAGTCTGAGCCCTAAGTGCCTGCAGTAAATGGCCAAATTTGCATCAGTATGAAAGCCTCATAGTTTGGTTTCTATGTAAAAAAGGAAAGCTTGATGTCATCAGATGCAAACCAAACAGGCTGTATATTGCAAATGCCTCATGCAAAAAAGTGTTAAACTCAAAGGCTGATTTAGAAAAAAAAAGAAAGCTAATATTAAAAAAGCAAAGAACCACATCAGATGAAAACCTGATGTCCTGATTCCTGCTTTTTTATATATATGTGTGTGTATGTAACAGGTAACGAGCAGCACTGCTGATGCTGAAAAGCCGTGATATCAAATTCAATGCAACTAAAGTCAGCCTCGGGGTTTAACCTCGCTCTCACCTGGAATGACCGAAATGGTTTTCAATGCTCGGAGAACTCTGAATGTTCTCAGCGCTGAGACATTGCCCAGGTCCACAAACTCTGTCACATATCTGTATAGGGGAGTTCACACACAAACACAATGACAGCACACAAGAAACGGCTGGAGATATGAGGGGCCTACCACCTTACACCGGTCAACTTCTTACCTGGGATTACAGAAATAGTTTTCAGAGCTCTCAAGACTCTGAAAGTTCGAAGAGCTGAAACATTGCCTAGGTTTACAAATTCTGTTACATACCTGTAGAATTAAATCAGAGTTATTCAGAATTTTGGAAAAGTGTAGTCTGTGCTGGTCTTTCATTGAGACCTTTTCAATATTTACCTCACAATGCTATTAGGTATTGCTGATTTTTAAGGAAAAAATAGCATTGTCACCATTGTGATCATTTTCAATTTCAGGGCATCTGATTTGGCCATTTGGTAGTTACAAGTCAAAATAGTCATTTTAATTAGATGGGAAGATCTAGAAAACACGCCTTTTCGTCTAACTGTATAAGGTTAAGTGAATGGGAGAGAATTACTTATGGTCAATCCTGACTTCTCTACTTTCTCCCTCTTTCTCCCTCTATACATATTCATTCCTATTTAGAGTCAAAAGGAGAAAGTGAAAATTTTCTTGGTAGCTAAAGTAAATGCTTGCTCTGGTTAATAGGAGGCAGTTTAGAAGCAGTCTACAGTATTGGCAACCACCAAAGATTTACCCTCCCCCACTGAAAAATGGTTAAAACACTTACGCAAAAGTAATGACAGTAAAATCAAGCCAGTTCCAGGGGTCCCGGAGAAATGTGAAACCTTCTAAACAGAAGCCCCTTGCAAGAATTTTTATAAGTGATTCAAAGGTATAAATTCCTGTGAAGGTATACCTGAAGGAAAATAGCCAAGAGAAGATTGAAATTAAGAGATTAATATGATAATATATCTCTTACAGAAAGCTTCTCTTTAATTCTGTGAACATAGATTGTCTACTCTGTGCCAGGAACTGGGTTTGGTGTGAAGAAAAAGAAACAACTCAGTCTCTGGGCCCAAGGAAATAGTAAGTTTGATAACAAGGTATTAAATGGTAAGAGCAAAGAAGAGGTATGGACACATTGCAACAAGAAATCTAAGGAAGGAGAAAGGACTTTGAGCTAGGGAGAAGGTTTCATGGAGGTAAGAACTAAATTGGACCTTGAAGGAAGCCAAGGATTTCAGCAGGGAAAGACAAAGAAGAGGAGATGGTTTGCATGAAAGCACAGTGGCAGGAGAAAGGAGATTATGATCAGAGAACAGGGAGGAGTCTGGTTTGACTGGACACAAAATACATGCACAGGAAGAGTAGTAGTGGGAAATAAAGCCTGAAAAGCCCAGTTGGAACCAGATTGGGAAGGATCTTAAATATCAGACTAAGATATTTGTATGTTATCCTACAGGCAATAAGTGTTTGAGCAGGAGCAGGACATGGTCACTATATAGCAGGAAGCATAGCAGGTGATGGGCTCCCTTTACAGGGGTGTGAAAGATTCATTAGAGAGTGCAGACACTAGCATTAGGGAGACTAGTTAAGAGGTTACTAAAAAAAATTCTAGATAAGAGACATCAAGCAAAGTATCAGGGAGAACAGAAAGGTGGGGAAGAAAGTAATAAAATTGTGGACTCATTATTTTGGGAGTATGATATTGTAGAATTTGCTTGCTTAATGGACTGAGATAATAACTACTGTGAGGTATTGAATTTAGATTACCGGAACAATGATATTATCAATAGAGACAACTGAGAGAAAGAGCAGGTTTTAGGGAGGAACTGTTGAATTTAGTTTTTAGACATGTTTAGTTTAAAACCAGATATATAAAAGGAAATATTCATCAGGTACTTGGAAATGTGAGGCTGGAATGGGGAGATGGTAGAACTAAATACATAGATTTTGGGATCATCTGCATAAAGGTGATTGAATACACGTGAATGAATTAGATTGCTAATGCTTAGAATGTGGAAAGAAAGGAGAAGAACTTAGATCAGAGGACTTGGAGGACTCTCATTTAGAGGGGAAGAGGAAGTGGAAGAGGAAACAATAATGGAGAGTAAAGAATAATCAGAAATGTGGGAAGAAAACCAAGAAAGATCAAACAAGAGAAAAGAGAACATCAAAAGTAAAGGGTTGGTCAACAGAGTCAAACATTGCAGAGAAGTCAAAAGTCTGGGAAAGGGCTATTGGATCTTGCAATTAAGTAGTCAATGGTCTTGACAGAATAGTTTCAATACAGTGGTGGGTATAGGCAGGGGGTGCACTAAGTAAGTAGGTGGTGTGATAATGGAGATGAATATAGACTACTCATAAGTTTGGCAGTGAACGGGAGGAGGTAAGATGGTGAGTTCTAGTTACTTCTTTTGTAAAGTAAGGACGTTGAATTAGATGACCTCAGAGGTATCTTCTAGTCTAATGTATATGATAAAATAAATATTGGCTTGAGAGTAGCAAGAGGTGATTTTCTTAGGATAAGGGCTACCTAAGCATGCATTTAAACAGAAGGAAAACAGAAAGACTAAAACTGGGAGAAAGAAAGGAGACTAAGATAGTTTATCCTCCAAAACCCAAGAGAAGGAGAAAAGGACAAAGATTTAGAGACGTCTTGAGTTAGAGAATAGGAGTGGGAGGTAAAAGACTTAAGAAATGAATTTAAGTTTCTACATGGATCATCTGAATTTTTCTTTTCGAGAGTCACGAAGGAAGACAATGCAAACAATAAATTGAAAAAAAATTCTATTGAACTTGAGACCAGGTAAATACTTTCAGTTAACCAACAATAATATTTATTTAAACAAATGGACTATTCAGGTCCATGAAACACTATACATTACCCCTGACATCCAAAAACATGAAATGTTTTCTTCTTTGAGGAAAATATAAATTTATTTTAGTGTTCAAAAGAAGTGACAGAGAGATTAGGTGCTACTTTATTACAGAGTATACATATTCCTTCTTATGAATCCCCAATGGTCTTTACAAAGACAATAGGCTATCATAGGCTCATAAACTTAGAGCTGGACAGGAACTTTGAGATGCTCTAAGAGATCAAATGACTGTCCAAGCTAGAGATGTGGTAAATAGCAGCCTTGAACTACTTTACTTTTCCCACCCAACCTTGCCATCTTTATGAACAAAGGGCCACAAAAGTGAGAAAGCTGTGATTTATACGACTTGCTGACAGCATCACAGCATTTCTTCCCTTTCTTTCTCCCTCAACCTCTGTACTCTTGGTATTGATCCACAATGGCCAGAGCAGTGGTTGTGGTGTCCAAACTCTTAGGCTTAATATTTGTGTGACCTTTCACAAATTACTTGGCATCCCCAGGCCTCAATGGCAAAATAAAGGAGTTATACTCAGATAGCCTCCAAAATTCCTTCCAGCCATAGAGTTATGATCCTATGAAAGTAGCATCCTAATAAAGTAACTCAGTATCTCTCATTGAAAGTAAAAGCAAGAATGAGTGATAGAAATGGGATGATGAGGTCAATAAGATGTCAAAAGCACATTTTAAAATATAAAAGGATACAGTTATCAATATTTTTTCTACTTACTCTACATTCTTTGTCCAGTCTGGAGGGTTACTCATGGTCATAAACACACAATTGGTCAGAATAGTGCACATAATGAGCATGCTGAATAAAGTAGGGTACAGTCAAGGAACACAGTGAACAGCAGAAAAGCTTATTATCATGTAGTACCATGTTAATAATACTGTCAATTCAAAGGTAAGAGACAACTAATAATCACTGGACCATTTTTGTATTTTTCTTATTTTTCTATGGCTGAGTATATTCACAAGTGCTATTTTTAAATATCACCATAGCAACCACTTTGGGTCCAGTTCAGTTATTTTGAAAATTTTGATCACCAATTGCCAAGCAATCAATTAATCAGTAAATGTTCTGCAAATTTCAGTTGTTTTAAAGATAGAATCAGGTCAGCAAGTTTTCCATGAGGCCCACAATGAAGGGATAATGCTTTTGTATTGTAAGATCTTTGAGGTCTTTGAAGACTTGTGAAACTAGATCATATTAGATGGAGTTCAAGATCCATCTACCAAACACTGACTTCTGTATCATAAGAAGTATTTTAAAACACGGATTCTATTCTAGTTCTTTTTTTCACATGTGTAGTAACAGGGTTTATTATTAATTCACATGTAAAGAGAAAGGAGTCATGACTCAAAATTCAGTAATAAAATGAAAAATCAATTGTCTTCTATATTAAAAATAGTAGGAAGAAATTCACTGCCATTGTAAAAAAAATCACAGCCATTTGTCAATGAAAACTAGACATAATTATAAAAGTTTTCAAGGTATAAGTAAATGAAATTGTTTGGTAAAATAATTTATAAAATGAGTTAAAAATTCATTTTATTTAATTTTCTCAAAATATATTACAATATTCAATCATACTACACAAAGTCAAACAGAACATGAGATTGTGGGCTGAAAGACAAAAGGTCAAATAGCAGAGTTGGGATTAGAACCCAGGTCTTCTGATTTCAAATGGTTAAAGATTATAGTTCAGGATGAAACACAGTTTGTTAAGTGAGTATGGTAAGGAAATCACCTTGTATAATGAGACTTTGCACTGAAGGGCTAACTTCAATCAATGCTATAATTAGGGTTTCATTTTAATGGCAATCAGATTCACGAGCTTTATTCAAACAGAGTTCAAATGCAGTCAAATAAAAAAAAAGACATCAATGACTGATATGAAACAACCACATGATGGCACTACAAGCTAAAACAACATGGAGCACTGTTTTGGTTTAACCTTAAAATCACGGTAAAGGAATCAAGTAAAAAAAGTAACTAAAGTTTGTGATAGTTTTCATGAAATACTTGGATACTGGAAGACAAAATTATTAAAACTTTCTAGAAATTACAATGTAATATAAAATTTTATTTTAGTTCATCATTCTCAATTTGTACATACGGAATCTGCATATAACATATGGTGAACAATCCTCCTTATCTATACTGAGCAATAAATTCTTAGAGGTCCTTTTTAGAAGTGAAAAGGGATATTAGCAAAAGAAAGAAGCTAAGATAGCCTTATAATATTTATATCATGTGGAAATTTTATCTCTCTACTCCCCAGAAATCTATTTTTTTCAGACTTACAAAATAGTAGAGACTCATCACAGACATATACTATTCAACTTATATCAAATTTGAAAGCTTTATTGGTCGGGTTATTTCTTTCACAGATGCAGACTGCAACTTCTTTATAATTTGGTAGTTGAATTCTGCTCTGGTTAAATAATTCTAAACCTGAAGAAAAAGTGGTGATGAACCTCTCCGTAGTTAGTAGACCCTGGATAATATAAGTATAGTCTATCATTGGACTCACTCTAAAACTTCCCAGACAGTACTAAAATTCTACATTTATTAAAGCACTAACTAAGCACATGGAGCAAATTTCACATCAAATTAAATATGAATTTTAGATACAATCCCACATATTTGCTGGCATTTCTTTAAAAAAATATTTACAGGCAGTCAATAAACATAATAGAGGAAATGATGTTGTATTACTAAATTAACAAAGGAAATTACTTTTTTAAAAAAAAAAATAGGCTTTATTTTTCAGATACCAGCTCACACATATCAAACTGGCTTAACAAGACAGAAAAAGAAAATGACAAATGCTGGAGGGGATGTGGAAAGATTTTAGGACACTAATGCACTGTTATAAACTGGAATTATGAACTGGTACAACCATTCTGTGCTTACTCTTCCACCCAGCAATATCACTACTAGGTCTATATCCCAAAGAGAGATTAAAAACAAAAGGGAAAAGGACCTATACATACAAAAATATTTATAGCACCTCTTTTTGTGGTGGCAAAGAATTAGAAATCAGGGAATAGCTGAATAAGCTGTAGTATATAGTTATGACGGGATGCTACTGTGCTATAAGAAATGAGCAGGATGGTTAGAGAAAAACTTCAGAAGACTTATATGAACTTCAGAACACTTATATAAACTGATGCAAAATGAAGTGAGCAGAACTAGGAGAAAATAACGATCAACTGTGAATGATTTAGCCATCCATAGCAAGAAAAGAATTTGACAATTCTGAAAGACGTGATGAAAAATGATATTCACCTTTAGAGAAAGAACTCATGAGTATAGATTGAAACATCCTTTTTCACTTTATTTTCCTTGGTTTTTTTTTGGCAATATGGCTAATATAGAAATACGTTTTTCATGATTCCACATATATAACTGATATCACATTTCTTGTCTTCTCAATGAATAAGGGAGAGAATTCAGAACTCAAAATTCAAAATTTTGAAAAATGAATGTTAGAAATAATAAATTTAATTTAAAAAGATAGACCTTAGAAAAATCAATAATCAAGGAGAAATTTCAAGTTACAAGGCCTCATTAAAAATAATATGCTTTAATTGAAAGTTTCCAAATTCAGTATACTGTTAAATTTACACTCATGGATTTTTAACAAAAGGCAGTTTTCTTGGAATTACTACATTTGATATTTGATACCATATTCGATAAGATATACAAATAGTAGGAATTCTGAATGAAGGCAGATCTATCTATATGAGTACTGATATATTTGCCTTCATTCAGAATACATATCCGTATGTATCACATATATCTGTAGATATGTATGTATATATAGACAAAAACACTGTTCATGCCATACCAGCAATTGATGGGTACCTTGAAAAATTGGGGAAAAGTACGGTATATATCAATTTTTTTATCTGAAAATATAAATATCATAATAATTAAATGTAGCTAAAGTTTAGAAATTTTATACATTTATCATAGCATTATATCCTACATAAAATTTATAAATCTTTCACCATTTTCTAAATGCACAGACCAATGAATGAGAGAACATAAAACAACATAAAAAAGGTACTATAGGTATGATGGATAGAGAACTGGCCTCAAAGTCAAGAAGATCTTGGTTCAAATATTGCCTCTAATACATAATGGCAAATTATTCAACCTCTTGGTGTTCTAGGCAATTTTCTGTGATTGCACATTGCTGTGGAGGTCAATTTTGTACCCATTTTGTAATGAGAAATTCCCTTTACCCATAGTCCAGCCTCTATCCCTTAAGCACAAAGAGATATAAAATTACACATGTGAAGAATGACTCCTCCAGGAAAAAAATACTTAGAGTCTCTTTATTAATATTTACCTACTGGCCAACAGTTGGCCTTTCCTATATTTATGTGACACAGCATAAATAAGATGTTAAAAGAAAGGTCTCCTGTTCAATAAACTCCATTGTTTCCCTCTTGTCTCTTGAATCAAATACTTCTTGATATTTAGTTGTTTCTGACTTTTTGTGATCCCATTTGGGGTTTTCTTGGCAAGGATACAGGAGTGGTTTGTCATTTTCTTCTCCAACTCATTTTACAAATGAGGAAACTGAAGCAAACAGGGTCAAATGATTTGCCCAAGATTATACAGCTAATAAGTATCTGAGGTCATATTTGAACTCAGGTCTTCCTGACTGTAAGTCCAGCATTCTGTCTACTGCTCTACCTCTATTTTCCTTTGAATACCTTTCAAATCTACCATTCCAGGCTTGGGGTATATCATTTCCTTTCATAGTCAAACTGTTATTTTCATTGTGCCTCACACACAAAATCTGACCTCCCACCACTGTACATTTGATCAGGGTGATCTCTACGCTTGTCCTGATTCTCCTCACATTTACCTCTTCAAATTCCTACTTTCCTTCAAAGTTTAATTCAAATGTCACCTCCTACAAGAGGCTTTTTTTATTCTCTCTAGTGCCATCCATCTCCATACCAATTATTTTGAATTCATTTTGTATACATTTTTATATATTTTACACACACACACACACACACACACACACACACACACACTGACTCTCCCTTGATGAAATTCTCTTTGAGGGCAGACACTATTTTATCTTTGCATCTGTGTCTCTAGCACCTAATAGAGTACTTGGAATACAGCAGGTATTTAATAAACACTTTTTTTTTGAACCCAAAGTCCTTGTGTACTTATGCTAAAAATGGTTTAGATAAACCTTGGTATGAATACTAACCTAGATAATGCAATTTCTAGCATGTTTAAAAACATGTGGGAACAAATGTGGGGGAGAAGAGTTCTGTGTTTTTGTTTGCCTGGCTTTCTAATTTCACTAATGTAGGTAAATTCTGCTAATGAAACTTCTATTAAAGCATAGCTGGAATTCTTCTGCAAATTATGGTCTAAAAAAGTTGGCTATCACTGAGACACATTTGTCCTGTATTGTACAGCATAAGGTGCCAGAGGAAAGACTCAAAGGTATTCCTGACTGAGACCAGCTCTCTACCCATGACATCAGGTTGCCTGTTATAAAAAGTGTTACCAGTTATATTACCTGAAAAAGAATTTTAAACCCAATAACATGAGGGCCATATCTCTATCTAAATAGGATGTACAAAGTAAATATAGTGCATTTCATGTTGGAACAAACAAATATTTTTTGAATGAATGAAATATAATGAGTTTATGTCTTTCAAACCTCCATTTTGCTTTTCTGTTTCTCTCTCTGCAAAGTTCTTTTGCATTGGGAATGAGTACACATTTAATTTACTCCTCACAGTCCTTGCATAGGATATCAGCATACATATGTGGTGAGCTTCCCTGCCCACTGCCTGGTCATCATGCAGTCCAACTAGGACAAGAAAGCATCATCATCTTAGTGAACTAGAGCTGGAAGGGACCAGTTACTTCCAAGGCTATCTAGTTCAATCCTCCCCTTCACTTTACTGGGGCAGCTAGATGGTGTAGTGTATAGAATATGGAGCCTGAAGTCAAGAAGCCCTCAGTTTAAATCCAGCCTCAGATGCTTACTAGTTATGTGGCTCTGGATAACTCATTTAATCTCTGATTGCCTCAATTTCATCCTCTGTAAAATGAGGACAAGGAAAGTACCTGCCTTGCAGAGCTTTTGTGAATGAGATAATAAAGTGCCAACACAGAGACAGCGCCATATAAATGCTACTATGATTATCTATAAACTGAAGAGTCATGAAATCTTACTTCTAATCTGGCTTCATAATAAAAACACTTCAACATGTTTTAAAGCACATATTTACATGCAACAGAGAAAGAATCAAACCGGGAATTAGAGTAACAGCAATTTGTGTTCTTATCATTTTTAGTCAATATAACTAAATAGAATTCTGAAAAGTCTTTAAAAACTGGGAATTTTTGCCCTCATTGACTTCTCATTAATATAATTTGTTTTTTATCATTTCCTTCTCCCACTACGTTTATAAAATATGATGGTGTAGTATTACTTCACTGAGCAGAAAACATGACAGAGATGGGTTATACAAGTCATCCACAATCAAGCAGAGAAGAAGTTTGAAGCAAATATGAAACTAATTTTAAGCTTCTGACTGCCAGTCCAGTGGTAAAAACATTAAGCAATCCCACTTGTAATTACTTATAGCACAGCTATGAGGCCATACAGACTACTTTATTAAGAGTATTATAATCTCTTTGCGGGATTTCTTGTAGCACTTTTGTTTAAATGATTTTCTTTTCACAATAGTTACATTAGAGAAGGTCAAATTTATTTAGGGAAATACAACCCTTCATTGAGTTGGGGGGGAGGGAGATGTTGTAACTTTATGTAGTGGAGAAGAGGGGAAGAAGATTTCTCTTAAGCCTTATTGATACCATCAAAGAAACAAGGAGCAGATAAAAAGAGTTAAGAAAGTGTTAATGTGTTAAATAGGTGTGAAGACATGTCTATGCTCTACTATCCCTTTATGAAGTGTAAAAAAGTTTCCTTCAAGAAATTGGAAGGCAACCTGCTTCAAGTTTAGCAGTTTCATGGAATGTGACCCACTATGTCTTTATCAAAGGTCAAATATGGTAGAAAGGAATACCTTACTGGCTAGGGCATCTCAGTAGAAGAAACTGAATCCAGAGGAGAGAGAGACAGAGAGAGTCAGCCAGAGAGAAAAAGATAGAGAGAGATTTAGGAAAGGGAGAAGACTCAAGCAGTATAATCCCTGACAGCAAAGAAGAGAGTCAATTGTGAACTCAAGAGAGAATTATCCCTGGCAGATAGATGGAAGTCAAACTGAGAAGTGTAGATATAGGGAGCTAAGCTGAGAAACTGATGGAGAAGAGATGCTAAGCTCAGAGGAATGAGCATGACAAATCCAGGAGAAGAGAAAAGACATCAGGGCTCGGTGGTAACAGAGACCTGGGCCACCTGTGTGCCCTACATGTGTGCCTCATTACTAGTGAGCTCTAAATTTGTAACCACTCTTCCCACTGAGGTTGGATATATTTATGGGAAAGTATGCTATGGATTTTGGGGGGAGTGGGGAGATATTTTATAGCTAACATTCTTACTATGTAATCTTGGGAAATGCTTAATTTTGAGCTCCTTATTTTACTGGGTGACAAGGGAAGACAGATGAGGGATAATGAGCTATAATTTTAGGAGGGCACACAAATGTGGTGAGCTTCCCTACTCACTGCCTAGTCATCATGCAGAACAAAGAAAGTATCACCATCTTAGTAGAGTTGGAAGAGACTGGTTACCCTCAAGGCTATCTAGTCCAACACTCCCTTCACTTTACTGGGGCAGCTAGATTGTGTAGTGTATATAGAGTGTAGAGTCTGAAGTCAAGAAATCCTCAGTGCAAATCCAGCCTTAGATGCTTACTAGCTATGTGGCTCTGGTCACTTTGAAAACCTTTGAAACCATAGGAGAATACCATTCTCCAGGGAGTACCCAGATAAAAGGGCAGGTTGAAGTAGGGGGCTCTTAGGAGTGGGGTGGGGAGGTGTGCTACACACGTATATGTCTCTCTGTGTGTGTGTGTATGTATACACAGAGAGAGAGATCTGTATCTATATATTAGCTGAGAAATACTTAAACTGTAAAGTATGGTGGGGTAGTTATCTGTTAGTCTCAAAGAAGAAAACCAGGCATACAAAAAGGGAAGTATGAATATTAGAATAAATTTATCAAGTCTCAAAATTTGGGCTAATGAAGCCAATTTGAACATTTAATATATATTAACAGAAATATGAATCTCATTATTATGCAAAATGCCCAATCTTGGCCTAGCATCTTACAGTTTACAAAGCACTTAGACCTCATACGTTATCTGATCCTCACAGCAACAACATCAGGAAGGCAGGACAAACGGCATAAACAACTTAGAGCTCTTACTAACTCGGTGACCTGCCCAACATCATATGGCCAATAAATCATACTATTTTTAGCTGAAAGGGAACATCTGCTACCATTACACCAATTCACTCATTTTACAGATGAGGAAACCACAGTCATGCAGTTGGGAATAGAAGCTAAGTTCTCTTATTCTTATTTTGGGGCTCATTTGCCCCTATAATTCTATGGCAATGGTAGATTGGGTTTGAACTATGGAAGTAAGTAAAGGTGAATCCAGGAGTTGAATGGGAATGGCTGTCAAGGTGGAATGTGGAGACCTGTGTCATAGCCCTGCCTTTGCCACCAATTCATTGTGTAATCAGAGATAAGGGAGATATGTAAGGGAGCAGGATGTAAGAGGGTCATGGAATATCAAAACTGTGTTGCCTTAAAAAATACTAACATAGTAAATATAACCACAGTGTATCAATTTATCAATTTTCCAAGTTCAAGAGACAAAACTATTTTTATGTCCTTAGAGCTCTTAATGAAGACAGCAGCCATCTGTTAAATAAATCATGGTAGAAACTAAAGCATTAACACATGCAGAATCTACTAATTTTCTGAGAGTTAATCGTCATTAGCTGGTTGATGAACTAATGCTCTTATTTAGAGGGAGATAGGTCGCACCATGGATAGAATGTTGGATTCTGAGTTAGGAAGACTTGAGTTCAAACCTGTCCTTCAGTACTAGCTGAGTGATCCTGGGCAAATCACTTAATACTTGTCTGTTTCAGTTTCCTGAACTGTAAAATGAGGATAATAACAGCCATCACTTCACAGGATTGCTGTAAAGATCCAATGAGATAATATTTATAAAGCATTTAGTATAGTACCTGGCACACAACAGGTTTTTACTAAAACCTTTTTCTCTTCTCTTTGACTTCCCCTCATATAACAAATAACCCCACTGGAAAGTATCCTGTCAGGAAACAACCTAAGATATCATCAAACAGAAGTTTCTCTACCATCTGTATCTTGTCAATTCTAGCACCAGCGGCCAAAGAGACTGCAGGATTTTTCCTCTTTAGAATATGATCTTGAGACCATGGCCTAGACCTTTTATTTTGCCCTCAGTGATTTCTCTATAGTAAAGCACTAAAATTATAACACTGCCAGCCAGTCATTTAGTGTGAACAACTAAGGAATCATAGGATGCAAACTAGTGTATAAGCAACTAAGATACCACAAGCATCTGTAATCTCACTGGTAAGGGTACTATGACCACCAAAACTTCTTTACCACTTAGTAATCATCTCTCTGAGTTCATATGATTGAAAGACTCATCATCCTATAGTTAATAATGACTGAAATTAAGCTCTTGTGATAGACTTCTCTGAATTTAGCCAGAATGGCTTTTGGAGAATCAATCATCAAACCCTAAATCCAAATCTTTCACATTGGAAAGAACCTGCCAGTGCTTGCATTCAAAGGAACTAAAGTCACTGGAATGCCCCATAGTTACCCACAGACCAAACTAGTTCTCTCAATTCTGATACTTGAAGATATCATCTTCTTAGGGATGTTAGATAAATTTCCCTAAATTCAAAGTTGAAACTGCACTAGCTCATCGCAATTTGATAAGCACTGGCTAGGCAAGCACTGGGCTCCATAACTCAAATCTTTTCAGTTCATCTCTCTCTCTCCTACCTTCCAAGGTCTGAATTAACAAACAATTGCTACCTTAAACTCTTTTGCCATGACTTTCTAGAATCCTCACTAACTCTATGTTAATTCCTCCTCAAGTCCTATTTCAAATATTTTGCCATGAATACCAACTGTCTCTTTCTCTGTTAGATCTGCTCAAGTTGGATTGAGGAGAAATCTATGAGACTAAAAAGAGAATTAGGTTCCAATAGAAACCCTTTCTATCAAAGCAGTTAGTCTCTATAGGGATGGGCGAGACTGATAATGAAGATGAAATTTCCGCAAATTTGAGGAGCCAAAATAAGTTTTCATGGAAAACATAATTTGAAAACTTTTCAAAAGCTAATACATACATACATACATACATACATACACACACACACACACACACACACACACACACACACACACACACACACACAGCTCCAGGATATATTAACAGTAAAATTCCTGCAACATTTAAATCCTGACTTGAAAAACACTCAAAAGCACAATTAAATTGTGAATCATATATTAGATTAGGGTCAACAAAACACATGGAGCACTACTATCTTATAATGAAAACAAATTTCCAAGAATATTTAGTAATAATGCCTTGGCTGTCTTATATAAAAGGACTAGGTCATTAAAATTAGATCATAATAGATATGAGATTCAAATTATTTTTTCTTGTAAGTAAATCCATCAAAATAAATGAACTCAAACTTTTCCTTGATGTTACAAATATAACATTATACTATTTGCACTTAGAAGCATAATATGGGGAGAAATAAATTAAGAAATGGCAGGAAAAAGTAGATTTTTTTAAAAAAGGAGAAAAACAAGAAGGAAAAAGAATGATAATTATGATTGACTTGGGAAAGAAGAAAAACTAGAAAAAGGAGGGAAGTAGTTCACTTACCTCTGATTTCCTTACTGAATAAGGTGAGAGAGAAGAAATTAGAGAAATAGGGTAGAGAGATACCAATCACACTGGTTTTGAAGTGAAGTGTACAGAAAGATAAAAACCAAACAGCATGTGAAATTCAACAATAACTTGAAAAAGGATATGAATGTACCAAAATCTTAATAGCTATTTTTCTAATAGGGTTGAAAGGAGTTAAAATGTACAGGGCAGATGTGGCACTGAATCGGAAGATTGCTTTCCCTTTATTCAATACTATGAAAGTCTGGAAGAAAAAAACACATGTAAAATAGGATTTAGAACATACAATGATGGGATTTAAAAGATAGTCTGCATTAATTTTTTTCCTCAGCACTAATTAGTGTACTTAATTAACCAGACCAAACATTCAGAAGGGAAAAAAAGCAAAAGTTATCTGGAAATGTGCAAATTTCAATATTGTTCCATTCAATCCCAATATAATACAACAATATACTAACTCTTATCCTATAACATAATTAAATTGACATGAATATATGTTATTAGTTTTCAAGGTGACTCTATATGCTTTTTCTTTACTTGGTAGATGCAATAAGGAAAATTAATATAATGAATTAAAAATGATTAAAAACAAAAAGTAACTGGGAGTAAAGAAAATTTACTTTTTTTATAACCTTTAAAAGAAGAAATTGTCAATTTCATTTATCATTCAGGTAAGCACTAAGATGTAGTTTTAATCCTATCTTCAATAAAACCTCCTTATGAAATTTAGCATTTTCCAAATATAGTCCTTCTTATCCCTAAATTCTATTCTAGCACTTTTTGCTCACTTTTCAAATACTTTGTTGCTTTTTATTCATTTAGCGAGTACGTAGAAAGAAAAAAAGATTTTTAAAGAATTAAATTTGCTGAATATTAAGGTATTTATGGTAAAGTTACATTTTATAGCAAGATATTTTGATATTTACAAATGGCATATCATAGAATTCTCTTAATTTCATAAGAAATTGGATATATTCAGTGTTTGTCTTACCAGGCAAAAATTTCTTCCTATTAGCTCTGAATTTTCTAAATACTTGATGAAGTATTAGTCCCACTCAGTACAGAACTAGAATTCAAAATGGTAAAAAATTATTTGCCTGGAAACTTGCTTCTCCATTTCCAGATACCTATTCAGTTTAAGTCAATGGAATGCTGGTAAACATTTAATAACCTGCTCTCTGACTTCTTTTAATGTATACACAATATATTTTAAATTTAATATACATCATTAATGTTTTCTTCATTACTTTCTTTAGGTAATCAAAAAACAATAAATCATACCCGATCTACAGCATTTGCCAGTTTCTAAAGTATAAATGCTCACACTGAAAATTGAATAATTGTCTCTCTTGAACTAGTATGAGCTGGTACCAGCATAGTCCTGGCTCTAGGTCAGTTCCAGGGGTGTAGTTTCAACTTAAGCCATCCAAAATACTCCAGAGATAGTAGGTTTTCTCCATGATTGACTTCACCTGGCATCATAGGGATGTTTTATATAGGTCATTATGTGATTCTAGCCTCATCCTTGATGGAACTCAAGGAACTTGGAGTTATCTTATAACTTTACTCTGAGTTTAATAGTAAAGGAAATTGTATTAAGGACTCACTTTTTTATTGATATAGTATGGATCCAGGTCCTCCAAGGGCTCTGACACCATTCCGGGTGGAATGTCTCCATAAATAAATGGGAGGGATTTTCCTGCTTCCAAATCACTATTTGCTTTGGGGCCATTTTCATCATCCTCATCCTTTCGTCCTTGTTTGGGTTTTGTAGCTTTTTCTTCTGCAATGCGTTGCTCAATAGCAGCAAGGGATTCCCTGGTGAAGTAGCGAAAGCTGTCAGGTCCTGGTGGTACCAGCACTGATTGTGCCATCTTTTCATCCTGCACCTTTTAATTACCGTTTAGCTTCTTGAATAAGAAAGTGCTATGGAAACATGAGAGGACAAAAAAAGCAATGAGTATTAAGATAAAGGACAAACACAATATCAAGATATTACTTAAAACATTTATATGAATAGTAGAGACAAAATATGTGAACCAAGATCACCTACATATATAAACTTAAAAAATGAAAGCAATATTTGACATTCAGGAAATGATAATCTAAATTATTTTTCCTCCACAGGTAGGTGGGTCTTTCTTCAATATATGATATTGTGTGGTAGGTGCCAATGAGGTAACCTAACTTCCCACATCCAAAACATTTTAAGTAACTGCTACTAGGAAAAAATATATGATCTAGAGTTCTGAAATGGATGTTTGATGGTTTCTGCTTGCTGTTCTACTTGTGTGAGTATTTTTGGCAGCCATCTTTTAGCAGACTGTCTGAAACAATTGGAAAACAGAGTGGGAGGGAAAGATGGAGAAGAGAGAGCGTGTCATATTGAATTTTATAAAAAAGGAAGCACAAAGGGTTTCCAAAGATCTCCCCACCCTTTTCCCTCTTCTCTTTGTCCACTAGTACCTCCAAGAGCTTAAAATGAATCAACAGATCTGGTAAACAGGACTGGAAACACAGGTTAAAGCTTGCCTAGGTACCTGCCCATGTTACTTGTAAGCAAATTATAGGAGGTGCAGGGGATGCCCTGTCTTTTTATAGAACTGCTCAGGAAGCTCCACAGGCAGGGTCACGGCTCCTGCCAAACTGAACAGGAAGTCATTTACATCAGGGCATCTGTAGCTGGACCTTCTGGCTTAGCAACCTGCTGCTGGCTAACAGGATTGCTTTGCAAGTTAATCATTATACAACAGTCTAGGATTCTGTTAGGAATATTTCATTTTCCTAAACTGTACCCATTTTGCAATAAGTAAAAATATCAGCTAAGTAGCTTCTATTTCAGGATTTTGATTTGGTTAAAAAAATTGAAGCTAAAGATACAGTGGGGAAAAAAAGAAAACCAACCCTTCATCCCTTATGTGAGACTTTGCCACGTCATATTCAGTAACATAGAGGTTCTGATCATACCCTCCTGGTGCATAATATAATACCGTGTGGTGCAGCTCTCATCAAAAGATGGAAAATCTATCACCAAAATGTTACCCTTGAAAAAGCATTATCAAGAGAATCTACTGTATTTAGAACTGAAGAACAAATAAAATTTTAACTCTTTAATGCAGCCTTTAAGAGCTGTCACCTGTTTTTTTCTTCCTCCAAATACCATTTAAGCCCCACATCACAACATCTAAATAGATGAGATATATGATTTCATGGCAATGTGAAATAATCATAGTTTCATTCCTACAGAGTGGGCTGGATAAGCTGTATGAACAGAATGCAGGGCTGTACCACAGTATTTTCTCTGAAGTATACCCACCGGACTTCTCTGGGAGCAGCGCAGCTGCAATGAGTACATGTTATCAGAGAGTCTTCCGAATAAACTGATGCTTCCATAGTCTCATTAATCTTCCTCCTTCATCTCCCCAAATAGGCACATGCCTACCTGCAGGTATATAGGTATATTGTGTGCAACTATATAAAACCATATATACACATATACCTATATTATATGTAAATAATATATATGATATATATGTATGAAAATGATCCCTGCATGCCCAATGGACATATCTGAAAACATCCTAACATCATATTCTTGGATGCTCTAATAAGATATGATTTTTAAAAATTAAATCTAGCAGCCACAAAAGGGTTAATTATGAAAATGAAAGTGGTCCCACTGCAGAATCTCTATGGATTTGACAGTTGTCTAGAGCAGAATCACAGAAAACAAGTAGAGAAATAATATTAAAAAGCATTATTACCCCCTGAAGAATCTTTCATCCAATGATTTTGGCATTGGTAGGCTCACACCAAAAAGACTGCAGCTAAAATTCCATCATGCTTTATTTAAAAAAAATTAGGGGGGTGGTGGTGGTGTAACTCTCCTTGGAAAGACCACACCTAACTTCCTGTAAAAGGATTCTGGTTATTGAAGGAAAAACAGGCATTTCCTGCATGAGAGACTACAAGATGATATTATTATATCTACCACAAGAGGGCACAGAGCTGTGATCAATGCTGCTTAGCTTTTCAACACTTTTGTACAGACAGAAACATAAAGACCAGATATTAAAATTGGCATTACCTATCAACAGATAATACTTTTCATTCAGCAACCTAGTCAGCCAGTAAATATAAAAATGCAAATCAAAAGGGGAAACAGCATCTGCCAGAAGGATCAAAACATTTACAAACTGGTTTAAATTCATGAAGATCTTACTAGAAATGTTACATTTGCTGTGGCCTAATTCACATTTGTTTTTTGCTAATCTATCTTTGGCCATTCTCATTACTTGGCAATGCATCTTTACATTTTGCCTGTCAACATGGCAGTTCCTCCCTGGCTTAACACACTTAAAACGCCAGATGTAACAAAAAGGTATCTGGGAAAACCAGTGATAGCTGTGGTTACCATGTAAACATGTGATTGTGTGTCAGCTGTGAGAACAAGAATTTACTCATATAAGGGCTGAAAATCAGATTCAAATGAGAATTAGATTTCAGATCCAATAAATATCAGAAGACAACTCTAAAAAAAAAAGAAATGTAACGTTCTTTCCACTTGCTATTTTCCCTGCTTTTCATGACAATTTATGTTTTTGGAAGATAAGGATGCAGGGATGTATTATAGGCGGGAATATTAGTTTCATATTGGTCTTCTTAATAATGTGAAACATCTGGAAAGAATTACCTGCAGTTGTGCGGCATCTACCCTCAACATAAACCTCTTTAAAAATCTTCAAGATATTTAGGCTAGCTCCCTCCTAAAGCAGAAGCTAATATCAGGCTACCTAAACATTTAACCCTTCACCTTCCAAAAGCTCAGTTTCTTCATCAGCAAAATGAAGACTTTGGAGGAGTTTAGATTTAATCCCATTTGCTTATATGAAATTCCTAACTTGAAAAAAAAAGAGAAACCAATAGGTGATTACATATTTTGCAAAAATATCCTTGCTGTACAAAATAATTTACCATAGTTTTATTAGTGTTTATGTTTTTAAACAGTGTAGTCTAAATGATTAAATCTACATTCAACTTTTCTCAAAGATATCCACTGTCCAAAGTAAAGCACACAATATTCTAACCTCTTAGATAATAATTTAAATAGGTACATATGTTACACATTTTACATATTATATATGCACAATATATGTACATATATGTGTGTGTATGTCTACATATATATCACCAGAATAAAGGATAGCTGATGGATGTCCCGTCTTGACATGGTATTCATGAAAGATGGAGAAAACACAATGAAGGCCTCCTACCTAGCCAACTAGGTGAATCACTTAAGGAAAATGTATGGAAGGATGTAGGTAAGAGTTCTACAGGATATGCATGATGCACTGCAAAGTACACATAATTCCAGTGAAATTGCAATTAATCAATAATCATTTATTACGCACTTATTATGTGCCAGGTTCTACACTAAGCATTGGGGATGTATCAATGAATAAATCAATCAATAAACCTCTATTAAGTGCCAATTATGTCCCAGGCACTGTGTTAAACACTGGGGATATAAAAGCGGGGAAGACAGTCCCTGCGATGAGGTTTAGGGGTGCTGGGACCCTGAGAAAGCCAAGACAGAGTTGCCTGGAATGAATTCAAATACTCAAGTCTTCTTTTAGTCAAGTGGCAAAAAGTTTATTGTAACATTTTAGCAAAAGCAGGCAAGGGTCCTTAGGGAACTTGCAAGACAGCAAGGATGGTGCTAGGGCTTATATGGAAAAGGGGCATGGGAAAGGAATGTCAGGAATGTGAATTAGGTAATCTAGGGGTCCAGGTCTCTGGGGAGCTATGGGAAGGTGTAGGGAGTCTGCAGAGATAATTTTGTTGATACCAGACACTGAAGGAGTTGTCAGAGGCATGGACCTTGGGGATCTGGTGTAAGGGAGAGTCCTTGGATCACCCAGGGACAAAAATTCTTGTACCAAGCACCCTGTCTATTCTGATAAGAGAAATGTATTCTGCAATAAGAGAACAGGACAGGGACTTACTGAGAAACTGGGAGGCTTCCAGAGACATGATCTAGTGCTAGGGTCCAAGTACTCCATCACACTCTAATGGGGAAGACAACATACAAATACATTCAAAGTTACCTATACAAAACGAATAGAAATAATTAACGGAGAGAAAGTACTAGAATTAAGAGGAGTTTTGAAAGGCTTCCTGAAAGAGATCTGATTTTTGCTATGATTTAAAGGAAGTCATGAAGGTCAATAGTTGCAGCAGAGGATGGAGAGCAGTCCAAGAATAGGAAAAGCCAGAGTCAAGAGAAGGAGCTGTACATTCCTGGGACTGCCAGAGGGCCATTGTTACGGATCAAACTGTACATTAGGGAGTGAGGTAGAAGAACACTGGAAAGGGAGGAGGGGGCTAGGTTATGAAAGCCTTTGAATGTCAAACACAGCATTTTTTACTTGATCCTGGAGGAACTGTATTTTACTTCTGAACCCTAAAGATTCAACTAGAATAAAACAATAACTTCACCAAAGCAGAAGGATGTGAAACCCACAACCAGCTTTTCTGTATATTATCCAAAAAGCCTAGAAGAAAGTGATAAAAAGAATATTCTCATTCAAAATAATGAAATAATATACAAAATATTTAGGAGTCTACCTACCAAGACACATGCACAGGAACTCTATGAACATAAGTACAAAAACTCCGCAAGAATACAGATTTAA
This sequence comes from Potorous gilbertii, assembly GCA_028658325.1. Classification (NCBI taxonomy): domain Eukaryota; kingdom Metazoa; phylum Chordata; class Mammalia; order Diprotodontia; family Potoroidae; genus Potorous; species Potorous gilbertii. The sequence continues at coordinate 188,189,445 of CM053771.1, read as the reverse complement.
ATTATTGGAGAAATATTAATCACTCATGGTAAGGCTCTGAAAATGTCTGTGCCAATTAAATTTATTTATTCAGCGTCACATCAATAAAACTACTAAAGCATTACTTTATAAAGCTAGAAAAAATAATAATAAAAAATTCCTAAGGAACAAGAGGTCAAGAATCTCAAGGGAAATCATGAAAAAAAGTGAAATGGAATGGGGCATAGCAGTAGCAGATACCAAACTATAGTACAAAGCAGTAATAAAAACTGTTTATGCTGATTAATAAAAAGAAAAGTTGATCACTGATATATATTAGGAACACAACAAGCAAATGAATATAGTAGAATAATGTTTGATAAACCCAAATATCTCAGCTACTAGGTGAAAATTATTTAGAAAATAATCTGTCCTTCTACTAATCCTCTGCTAGCAAAAAAAAAAAAAGAAAGATAGGAAGAAAGAAAGAAGGAAAGAAAGAGAGAGAGAGAGAAAGAAAAGAAAAGAGCACCCATAGTTGCTTAGTCTGGCAAAACAAATTCCACCTTAGCCTTATCTGAAAACATATGTCTCTCTTCCTTTAAAGTTATCACATCTGTCAGGAAGGGAACAGTCTTTCATCTTCATTCTGATCAACATGAAGATAACAGACCAAAGCTTTTCTTATACAGTTCAATTTCTGCACACTTTAGATCTGTACCAGTTCATAAAGATCATCCAGCGTAGAGGTGTAAATATTCAGGCAACTTCTCTGTGCTTCTATATCATTTTCCCCTTTACTTGTGGGAAGTAGTGTTCTTCAATGGGGACCTCCTCTCTCTACCCTTCGTCCACTTTCCAGCCTCTTTTTATACATCATACCTTATGTATTATTTTCCTACTTTTTACCATAAATTGCTGAGGACCAAGGACTGCTTTTCTTTCTTTTTATTATTTGCATCCCCAGAACTTAGCACAGCACCTAGAACATAGTAGAAGTTTAAAAAATGTTTGCTGACTTATTGTTGACTTGGATTTGGGGGCAAAGTAAAGTCAGCAAGTATTTATTAAGTTCCTACTATATGCTAAGGATTATGGTAAGTACTAAACATACATAAAAAGGCAAATATAGGCACTGACAGTGTAAATGATACCACTAGAGAACTAAATGACCACAAAAGAAGGTGGTCCCATCATATGGTGAGTGTAAGGGCTAAGTGACAGGCAGTCCATGCACTCCACTGGTATCTGCACAATACCTAGAGAACCAGAGTAAAACTTTCAGCATTTGGGGGGACTTTCCTGTGGAAGATTTATTAGATAGGGAGAAGACTCTGGTACAACATTTGAAGTTTGTGATGTGCTCTGTAAGAAGCAGTATTTATATTGATGAATCACAGGGCCTTCAGAAGTCCTTAAATCCAGAAGTAAATCAAATCTCATAGTAAAGTGAAGGCTCCAAGTCTGTGGTGGAAAGTTAATATGCAGGTACAATTTTTAAAGTTTATCCAGGGCATACAAGTACTTTGTTCTAACTTAGACTGTTGACCCCGGTTTTGAGGGTGATACAACGCATGAGAGCTAGTCCCTCATCTCAGAAAGCTTAAAATCTAGTTGAGTAAATGAGATATATACATTTGAAAAGGTAACAATTTAAGAGATACAGCAATGATAGGAGAAGGCAACACTTCAGCAGAAGGAAGGAAGCAGAGCGAGTGGGAAGGTGTCTGAAGAGAAAATAGGAACTGACACTACCAGCCTCAACCAGGCCTGCCATCTGGCTTCCTATGCAGTTTCATCATTGTCCGCCTGGGTTGTACTTACCTGGAAAAAATGTCAAGAGGGACAAGATCCTGGAACATAGCAATCCTAACAGAGGCAAGAGGATTGTGTGGTGTCATTGCAGTATCACTCTGCCAAGGTGGCCGAGTGTGGAGAAAATGGATGAGAGCAGGACACCTCTGTCAGAGCTGCATGGTGAAACAAGACAAGATAGGCCAAGGGAAAATGTTACAGAATACCAAAAGAAAGAGAGAGTGAGGGGGGAGAGATAGACAGAGACAGACACTGAGAGACAGAGAAATATGTCATATAAGGATGACACCTAAGTACGATAATGACCCACATTTATAAAATTTACTTTAAGTTTACCAAGAACTTTATTCAACCACTCTATGGGACAGACTGAGTCTTAATATATCTACTTTACAGATGAGGAAACTGAGTTCAGAGAAATGAAGTGACTGGTTCATTCACATAGCTAGTAAACATGTCAGTCAGTACTCAAACCTAGATCTCTCCTGATTCCAAATCAGCTGATCTGTCCACAACAACATGTTGCCTCTCTAAGGGACTAAGTGAGCTCTTTTGATGAAAAAACCTCTTTTCTCTAGGCATACTCCCTCTTTTGGGGATCTCAGTAGCTCCCATCAGTTCAAATAGCATCACTAGGCAGAAGACACTAAAGCCAACTCTAAAGTCCAAAGACTCTAAAGGACTCTTACCTTTCTCCTGAGCTACAATCCTATATCACTGCCTGGTGGACACCTAACTATCCCATGTTATTGTTCAGTTGTGTCTGACTCTTCAGGATCCTGTGGACCATACTGTCTGTAGGGTTTTCTTAGCAAAGATACTAGAGTGGTTTGCTACTTTCTTCTCCAGTGCAGTAAGACAAACAGGTTAAGTGACTTGCTCAGCATCACACAGCTAGTAAGTGTCTGAGGCTAAATTTGAACTCAGGATTTCCTGACTCCAGAACCAGCACTATATCCACTGAGCCACCTAGCTGCCTCCTAATGTCCCATATGGATCTTAAACTCCATATATCCAAAACTCCATGTCATTTTCTTGTTCCTGGCACTTCGATTTTGAGGAAGGGCCCAGACTAGCTAACTCTCTGAACTTCACCAATGTGCCCATATGGTACCATCCTTTCCATACCCTCTGCTTTCCAGCTCCCATTTCTGTGCTGTCTTCCCCTATTAAAATATGAGATTCTTGAAAGCAAGGACTATCCTTTTGCTCGTATTTGTATCCCTAGAACTTAGGACAGGGCCTAGCAAATAGCTTTACTTAATAAATGCTTGTGGACTTGATTTAATTTCCTTCTACAATCTCTTTTTCCTAACTTCTCAATGTTTTCTAGTGCACCAGAAATATATATAACAGTTGGTTAGCAGCTTTTGACCATCAAGTGAGAAGTTTTATCCTGAAAGACATCATATAAAGAAGAAGACATTTAGGACACTGGCAAACAAAAAAATGCTGTTGCATACACTGAAATACAATGATGAAATTACAAATAAATAGGGTTCCGAAGGTCAAGAAGTTGATGTCAGTGACAGAGGTTTAGATGAAACCTGGATCCTTACAACAGAACAAGATCCTTAAATTAGTGAGGGAAATTTGTGCCAACAGATACAGCTTCTTGTGAAATTCTAAAGCTATTTCTAAGTGAATTGAAGTGATCATTGCAAACCTATTAGAAGAAGTACAAGTAGAGGTTTGAAGTCTACATTATGATATTACTAGGTTTCAACATTTACTGTGCAATATAAAATTGCATAATTTTCTCAATCACCCAAGTTTTTAAATGAAGAATCTCCTTAATTATTCACTCTCCCTTAGCACCTGTATTTCCAGCATGGAATAAGCCCACTCCTCTTCCTTTCCTCCTGAAGCAGGGATTGGTTTTCTCTAAAAAGAAGGCAAAGCAGTATGGGACCTGACAGGTTCATGTGTCCTTAATGAGGCTGCTTCTTTTCCCCCTACTCACAATAGGGGTAGTGTTGTTGACAGAAGTTATATCTTTGAAGCCACAGCAGCATCCACTGTGAGTTACCATTTCATACAACCTAGATTCCATCAATGCTACTTGACTGAAACTGGCTCTCCACAGCTGTTGTTGTTGTCCAGTTGTTTCAATCATGTAAGGTTCTTCATGACCCCATTTGGAGTTTTCTTGGCAAAGATACTGGAGTGGTTTATCATTTCCTTCTCCAGCTTATTTTACAAGTGAGGAAACTGAGGCAAACAAGGTTAAGTGTTCTCTCCAGGGTCATACAACTAGGAAATGTCTGAGGACAGATTTGAACTTAGGAAATGTGTCTTCCTGACTCCAGGTCTACCCATTGCAATCTCATGTACATTTGCCAAAAAGACTGTTTTATGGAGAACTCACATGGTAGTCAGAAGAAGAGATATAAGGACATGTTCAAGGCCTCTCTCAGGAACTTTGGATTTGATTATACAACATGGGAGATACTGACACAGGACCACTCAGCATGGTGTTAAACCCACATCAGAAAGGGTGCTGTGCTCTATGAACAAAGCAGAGTTGAGACAGCACAAAGGAAAGGTACGATGCACAAATCTGGAGTATCCACCCCAAATGTTCACACGGTCTACCTATGCCCAGTCTGGGATGGAGCATTCCAAACTTGTATTGGTCTGATCAGCCACAGTCAGACACATTGAAACTTGACTTTATCATGGTGATGTCATTTTGATCCTCTTCAAGAACAAAGGACAATAACCAACCAACCAACCAACCATGTGTGAAGCACTATTTTAAATGCTTTACAAATATCTCATTCAATTCTCACAACAATCCTGGGAGTAAGTACTATTATGATCCCCATTTTACAGATGATGAAACTGAAACAGGCAGAGGTTAAAAAACTTGTCCAATCACACAAGTGATTGAGTGGTAAGTGTTTGAGGCAACAGGTGTCTCTGCCAAGACAAGACTTCTCCTACTTCTGCGCTTTTGGGTGGGGTAGCCAGTACTGTTTAGGCTTGCCTGTGGCTACTTGGGTGCTGTGCAAAGCTCCTCTTCCAGGGGCTGTGGAAAGGTGGTGGGCTGGGGGTGGGAAAGCCTGATCTTTGAGGGCAAGTGCCAGATATTCAGGACCTTCTATGCTAAGACCTCAGAACCCTGGAGTGTTTTGGTCCAAGCCACACTCACACTAGTTGCTACCACACCTGGCCGCCATGACTTCTCAGTAGCCCTGCTGTGTGTTTATAAATCACCCTGGAGCTTTCACTCTTGCTGCCTCTAGACAGAGAGCCCAGCATGCTACAATTGCCTCTCATGTTTCTCTGGTTGAGCTAGGAGGCTACAATTTGTCTGCCCTGAAACTGGCTTTTTGGAGGTAGCCTACCAAAATGCCTATAGAATGAGAGTAAATGTAGACATTTTTTATAGATCTGTGGTAAAAGAAGTCACCATATTTTCCATTTGGATTTCTTTATCATTATTTAGTCTGATGCAAATTTCACAATTTGTTTTGTTGTTGTTGTTGGAACGAGTGTAAGAGAACTGGTTAGTGTGCCTTCATTCAAGTAGCCATTATGGCTGGATGTCCTCATGTTGCTTTTTCCTTGAAGGCAGAGACTTTCACTCTTGTTACTGCATCATTATCACCTACCCCACTGCCTGTCATACAGCAGATATTAACAAATTCTTGCTGGTTGACAGATTAAGAAAAGATGCCTATATTATATGCTAGAGGGATCTGGGAAACTAGGTGTATGTGTATGTATATGTGTGTCAATATGTACATATTACATTAATATGTATATTATATGTCAGCCAAGATTTTCTGAGTCTGCCCAGCTTGCCTAATATGGAAGCCTCTGGGTTCCCTACTACAAGATGGAGGCAATATCATTTTATGGGTTCCCTGAGTCTTTAAAACTGGTGAACCTAAGACTACACTGGAGAGTCTCTCTGCTTCCTCTCTTTTTGGACATGCTCATCTGCTCTGACCAGAGAGTAGAAGTCACAATTCACCCACAGTATGGGCATCATGAACCCATGAGGAGAAAAGGACTTTCTTTCTTTGTTTTTCATCTTTTACTCTCTGAGAAATGGACTTGTAGGGTTTGTTGGTGTTCTGTCTTTAGTTTCAGGTGCTAGTTTCAGGTGCTCAAACTGGGGAGTTTGAGCCTCAGTGACCGTGGAGTCAGGATTGTAGGGGGAATAGTGCAGCCAATCAGCCTGGCATGGAAGCCCTGAGCAGCCATGATGCTTATGACGAGTCTAAGGAGGATTTTGATATAAGAACTGGGACCTTCCTCTACAGGAACTGAGCTAAACTGTGAATCTAATTCCCTTTCCTTCTCCAGAGACTGAGATGGTGCATAGCAAGGGGAAAGATTATGCCTCCCACGTGCTGGGGGAGGAAATTTGTATATTTTATATATTTGGAAGTAAATATTTCTTTGTGAAAGCTAATCTGTCAGTGGATAACTGGAATTGGGGTGCAAGGGATACCCTCTTCACTTAGGGGAATGTCATCAGTGGGAACTGGAGCCATTTGCAGAGAGCCTAGACACACCTAATCCCCTAAAGGGTACTGAAGAATCTGGGGGAGGAGTGAAATGTAACCTGTATGGCCTTAATGCAATGAGGGACATGGTAGTCAATATACTACTTTTATATATACACACATAGAGGAGAGGGGAGACGACTGGGAGGGAAGGAAAGAGAGGAAGGAAAGGAAGGGAAGGGGAAGGAGGAAGGAGAAAGAAGGAAGGAAGGAAGGGGAGGAAGTGAGAGGGAGAGAGGGAAATGAGGGTGAGAAAGAGAAAGAGAGACAGAGACAGAATGAGAACACACATGAAAACTGGGTCCAAGTATTTCTAGGTAACAAATAATTTTCTTTCCCAGATAACCAATGAAGTTCATTCTAACTCTTATGAAGTCTTAATGAAGACCTAATCAAGGAGGTAAGATTTGTGATGAATGTTTAAATATATGGCATATTTGATTAAGTTGGTACGAGTTGGGTATATGTCAGCTAGCATTTATCAAGGACCTAACATATAGAGGCACTGTGCTAAATGCTGGGGATACAAAGAAAGGCAACTGAAAGGTGAAGTATCAGCCTTTCTCACCACCACTGTTGCTGAGTCATGATAAAAGTCATGATAAAAGCTTATTGTGCCAATAAATTTGACTAAGGTACAGGATCTGTGTAAAATAACAGAAATAAAGCTAGAAGTGGGGCTAGATCATGGAGGTTATTACATGTCATGACAGGAGCCTAAGATTTATCCTCTGGGCTGATGGTTTCCAAACATTATATATACCATCACCTCCTCTTCCCACCTCCTCCCACCGCCAGTTAAAAAAAGTTTTGTCTTTCCACTTTAGAATTTAATCTAGTTTTTTTTTTCAATTAACCAAAATCCACTTTCTTACTTTCCCCCATTGAGAAAAGAAAAAGAAAAGAAAACTCTAGGGGGGCAGCTAGGTAGCACAACCCTGGAGTCAGGAAGACCTGAGTTCAAATCTGGCCTCAGACATTTACCAGCTATATGACCTGGGCAAGTCACCTAACCCTGTTTGCCTCAGTTTTCTCATCTATAGAATGACATGGAGAAGGAAATGGCAATCTATTTTAGTATATCTGCCAAGAAAACACCAAATAGGGTCATAGTCAGACACAACTGACAGTTATTGTAAAGTGTCCTCCTGCTTCTGTTTGCTTCACTCTGATCAGTTCATAGAAGACTTCCCAAGTTTCTCGGAAACTTACCGATCATTTCCTGCAGCATAACAGTATTCTGTTTCATTCATACCATGTCACCATACATGCCATACATAATTTGTTCAGTCATTCCACAACTGATGGATACCTCCTTTCCAGTTCTTTATAATAATAAAGAGCTGCTAAACATGTTTTTGTCCTAGTGGACTTTTTTTCTTTGATCTCTTTGGGAATGTAGTAGTGGTATTGCTGAATAAATAGTTCCAAAGTGCTTTCAATTATGATTTAACCAATTTACAGCTTTACCATTTCCCCATTTTCCATAAAAGCTTATAAAGCTAGTAAGCATTTGAAGCTGGATTTGAATTCAAGTCTTGGAGACTATAAGGCTAGCCCTCTTATCCACTGTGTCACCTAGCTGCCTTACAAGAATATTAACCATACAATAAAATAGTGATAGCAGGGATTGTTTTTAGCTTTTCTTTGTATCTCCAAAGCTTAGCATATAGTAGGTGCCTAATAAATATTTACTGACACGATGTGACATATAAGACTTAATGACAAAACACTTTGTAATTTTCATGTTTATTATTTATATGTATAGTAACCATAATTTTTCCAGCACAAAGCTTTTCAAAACATAGTGTCACTGATGATATTGCTTCTCATAATTCTTTTTTTAACCACTAATCAAGATTGGATTTTATAACCAAGTTTTTATAACAACTACATAAGAAAACCCAATATGCTTCCTATAGAAGAGGATGTCAATAGGACTGCCCTATAGCTGGAAGACTGAAGTGATTTGATGCAAACCAGATCTGGACCTTGACAACTTTTCATGATCACTGTTGGTGAGCTCTTCAAACCATAAAGGGATGAGGAAAGTAGGAGATACTTGTTCAGCAGTTCCAGTGTTTCTGTGTTTGTTTGTTTGTTTGTTTTTAACTCATGGGTCCTGAGGAGAATATGAGTATAATGGAATATTTGATAATTTTTTGTCTCCTGTATTTATTCATGAGTGTTTGTGAGTACAGTGTATCTTATAAAGTTTTAGTATCTTACCAAAAATACAAACAAAAAGAAACTTCACACTCAATACCTATTTTTTATACTGAGGACTCTTGTGGGAGGAAGCTTTGTTAATCTGGTTGAAGAATTCTTGACATGAGCCATTAGAAAACTTTGCTTAAGAGATGTCCCTGGAATTTTACTCTAGGATGAAGCTAGAGCCTGAAGAAGAAACTGACCCTTCTAGAGACTGACCAAGGTCCAAAAGATCCCAGAGTCCCTGACTCTGACTGATTTCAGTCACTGACAATTTCAAATCATTAGCTATAACCAGAAGTTTGCTGGTAAGTATTTAACAATCTGCTTTCTGGGGAAAAATGTATACATGACATGGTTTCAGGTTTAATCTACATTATTACCATTTTCTCCATTACTTTCTTACATATCAACAATATAAAAAAGAATAAATCAAGCCCTAATTTGTAGCTTTTGCTGATTTCAAAGGTGTAAAATGCTCATACTAAAAATTTAACAATCAATTCTGACAATGGTATAAGCTGGCTCCAGTATACCCCTGGCTATAACTCTTCTGGCATTATTACAATTTTTTAAAAATTATCAGCTTTTTTTAAAGCTTACTATGGAGAACTCATCAAAATGAATGCTGAGAAATAGAGGAGCTATGGCACTTTTAACTTCCAACTAAAGAATATTTAACTTTAAGTTTACACACTTAAGATCCAATTTCATCAAGAAGCTAGATAACACAGGTAGATCCATTTTCTGAGCCTATGTGGACTAATGGCAATAGAGACAGAACACAGTTAATTTAAGATTTCACATTCACCACCTCAAATGTGATCTTGTTTGCACCAACTGTATTAAACAATTTCTGCCCTGGATTCACTGCCACTTCAAGTAGATTTGCTGTTATAGTCTTGACTTTACCCATTTTTGTTTGAATTTTTGTACTTATTGAACAAAATGAAATGTACATATATAGAGTTTTACTTGAAAAGATCCATTAATCTTTACCACTGTTTGATTGTCATCTTTCCACTCACCCCTGGGAAGGGGTATTATACTCCCTTCCAGGGGACATGCCTCAGTTTTTTTTGACCCCTACTTTCAGTGTCAGTCTCCCTACACTAGAAGACAACTACCTGACCATCCTTCATTGCTTCTTCTCTAAGCAAAATCCTTAATTTCTTTGGTCTCTATTTATACAACAGAGTTTCCAGAATACCTAGCATCCTGAACATTTTACCCTGGTAAACCTTATTTATAAATCTCCCTAATAAAATATGGCAAGCAGAGTTAGATAAGTGTTTCATACTATCATTACTTATTTATAAATCTCCCTAATAAAATATGGCAAGCAGAGTTAGATAAGTGTTTCATACTATCATTAATGTTTACACTCCTTTCTCTTAATGTAGTGAAAAATTACACTAGTTTTCAAAGTCCTCATTGTATGAGAGTTTATAGTTCAAAAACTCCTAGGTTAAAAAAAAATACATTGCAATTAACCCATGTTTTCGCTAACTTGTCTTTGTGCACTTGACTTTTTGCTAAAGTCTAAATTCAGGATTGTAGATCAAACAACAGACATTTACTAAGACCTTATTCTGTTACAGGAACTGTGCTGTTTTTGGAAAAGAAAGAGCAAAATAATACCTGCCTTCAAGGAATTTATATTCTAAAAGGAGAAAGAATATGTACATGAATTGGTACAGTCAAGACACACACAGAGGAAATGGAAGTCAATTTAGTTGGGAAGACTCTAAGAGCTGTGGGACCAGAAAAGGCCTCCTGAAGGAGATAGGATTTAAACTAACTTAAGTCAAGGACTTTTCATATCTCCCTATTACTTTTCATATTTTGTTCTAACTATATAATTTCAGTTTAATGAGATTTTTGAATCACAGCTCTTATTTTGTTCAATCGCTTATTTTGTCCAGATTGGTGTCACCTAAGATTTGATTTGCATGTCTTCTTTGTCTTTATCCATGTCTCTGGCTAAAATTTTGAACAGAATATAGCAGACAATTGAGCCCTTCCACCAATCACTAGAGACCATCCTTTAGGTTGGTATATATTAATCAGCACTCTTTGAGCATGACTGTACAATCAGAAATCTGCTAATTGTTCTATGGACCACATTCCTTCAGCTTGTTCACAGAGCTGTCAGGAGGAAACTTGTCAAATGTCTTTCTGAAATCATCAATATTCATTATACGGATGCCATTCCCTTAATCTACTAACTTGCTAAGCCATGGCAATTACTTACAAATATAAGTGAAAAATCAGTACCAAGTCTATCTTAACTTGGTGAAAGCCATGGACATTGGCCTTGGAGATTGGCTCCTATTGAATCAATAACAAAATATACTTCTTCCCTTGAAAACTACAAGACCGCTTTAACGTACCATTTTGCTGTCCTGCATATCATCTACCATACCATTTATTTTCTGCTTCCTCACACTCCCACTAGATGAAGTTTGTTAAGATGTTTCCCAGCTAGCCTGAATTTATCTGGTGCTAACAATGTGGAAATTAGGTTGCCACTATAACATAAAAACCAAATATTGGGCTTTATGAGTATTCTTCTTAAAGGAAATATTACCTAAATTCTAATTAATTCTTAATCTTTATAATTAATGAAAAGATTTTATTTTATAGCTCAGAATTCTGCTAAAGTACAATGCAAGTGTTGCTACTTGAAGCTTGATCCTCAAGCTTCTACACCCAGTGGCCAGAAATAAAGAAGTCAAAGGTGAAGAGAAAAGTTTACTTAATTTGTATCACATTTCCCATACTTTCCATCTTTGAATAATAATAGCTTACATAGTTCTCCAAGGATTATAAAAGCAATTGCTATATATCAACTCTGAAAAGTTGTATGAATTATCCCTGTTAACTGGTGAAGAAATTGAGGTTCATAAAGTTCAACTGGCTCATTTATGTTAACAAAATTAGGGTGAGATCATAAGACCATAGATTTAGAGTTGCAAGGAATTTGAAGAGTAATCTAGTTCAACCCTTTTATTCTACAGATGAGAAACCAAGTTGTCAATGACTTACAGAAGGTCTCTCAGGTAGAGAATGACAATCAGAAAAAGTATAAAAACACTTTGAAAAACATAAAGAACCAAATAAATGTCAACTATTATTACTAAGAAATGCCAGTTAATAGATTTGGAGCTAGAAGGGTAGAGTCCAATGGTCTTTTACAGATAAGGTACCTAAAATCTAGAGAAGGTGCTAGTAGGTGTCTGAAGAGGGAATTGAATTCAGTTCTTCCTGACTCTAAGTGCGACACTCTCCCTTATGGAAAGCATTGGAACCAGTCTCCAACCTCCTCCATTAGCCTATATGATATTTCTTGCTTTCTTGTTGTACTTTTCAGGATTCTTGTTCTCTCTACTTATTGCATTCTTCTTGTTTACTTCCACATGCTCCTCCAGGCTCCCTGTTCCCTTTCCCAGGTCTTCTGTCGGAAGCTCTTCTGAGCTTTTTTAATTTCAATCCAACAAACACTTAACCAATTACAACTCTGTGCAAGACATTGCATTTTCTATCCTATTGTTAGTCTTTAGATACCATCCACTACCTCTGAAAGAAGCGATAGTAAGGCTGGATTCTTGCTGGTTGGCTGCTTGTAGTGATAGCTATGGGAAGGAGTAGGTCAATTCTTTTCCTCAGTTATCTTTGATCCACAAACACCGTTCTTTGAATGTGCAGGATGCCGTATCTTTTAAAGCATGATGACTGTGAAAAAGGGTTGCTACCTTTGGTGAATGAACAGTTTGTTCATTGTCTGTAAAATGGTCATATTTCACATCCCACCTGCTGAGATGTATTGTCCTAGGTATAGCCAGAGACTGAAGGAAACTAAGCAAGATTCCCTGAGCATTAAGTACTTCTTGTTTCAAAGTTGTAGTCTATCAAACCAAAGAGATACTTGCAAAAGGAACTCTTACTTGGCAAACACAAAAGTTATAATAAGTATACTGAATTTAAAAGATAGCATGACAAGTTTATATCTGGTCTTTATTTCCCATTCTATTTCAAATCTATCTATGTTTGTTAACATTAATTTATCTCATTTCTAACACTTACTAACTGCATGATCTTACCCAAGTCACTCTCTAAACCTCAGTTTCCTCATCCGTAAATAAGAATAATGATACTTGTATTATATCCTTTACAGGGTTGTCATGAAGAAAGCACTTTATCAACCTTAAGATAATATATGTATGTACATGCTATTATTATTTATCAGCATAACATACTTGAAGCCTTCCTAGCTAGAGATAAATGGCAAGAGGGCAAGGGAATAGCCTTTCAGAACCTAGGGTAATTTCCATACAACAAGGATGAATCATAGTAGAAATTCCTATTAACTCTTTTGATTAGTGTGATCTCTGTGAAAGGCCATATCTATTGTCCAAGGACAAATCTTGTCAAGTGACTTATCACCATATGTGCAGAACAGTCACAAATTATTTGACCATCGTAACATGAAATAAAGAAAAACACAAAATAATTCTCAATCATTTGTGACCCTCTTCTATTCTGTAGAGCTGGTAGAAGTGTCAGAAAGCAAACCATCTATAAAGTCATTTGTTTTTGTGGTTACCATAAATGTACAAATGTATCTTGTATAAAGAATCCTGACCAATGAGTTAACGTGCTACTGCAAGAACTAAAGCATACCAACACTAATATTAATATAAATGCAAGCAGAAGACAAAAAGAAGGCATAGCTCAGTGGAAAAATGGCTCACAGGTAATCTTTGGAAAAGAAATACATAGGTTCATAGAGCTGAAAGGGTCTGGAGGAGTCATTTTGTCTTATCCCTTCTTTTTACAGATGAAGAAACTGAGACACAAAGAAGTTAAATAACTTGATATCCCAGGCAGTAGGTAGAAATACTGGGATTTCAACCCTGGTCCTCAGACTCTGCATTTACTTTTCTTTCACTTGCCATACTGTCTTTGTTAGGTAGATTGAGTTTAGCTGAGTACTGTAAAGCAATCATGGCCATGTACTCATTTCATCTTGCAATTCTCATAATGAAATTAAGCAAAAATACTACAATGAAGAGTTTTATATGTTATTCATGAACCTGCATATCAAAAGGATAAAATGTGGAGAAATCCTACAAATAATTTGTCAATACCCTCAGAATTAAGTCAGTTTACACTTCTATACCAAAGGCTAAGGATAATAAAAGAATTGGAATTAAAAAAAAAAGGATTATAGACTTCTCAGAAGCTTTTTACTTTGTCTATCAGAAAAGGTTTTTTCAATAAATGAAGTGGGAGCTGCTAGAATTGTAGAGCACTGAACACCACTGTCTCAAATTATTTTTGTCATTATCACTTTTACAGAAAAGAACAAGCATGTTACTTAACTACAACTTGTCTTTGAGATCCGGGCCTGACCTACCTTTTGTGCCTTCTTATGCACTTTCTTGTGCTCTATGGAGTAGTCAAACTGGCCTTTTTGCTATTCCTAACTCATGCCATTCCATCTTCCACCCCTGCCTTTGAACTGCCCATCCACAGTGAGTGGAGTACATTCTCTCCTCAATTCTGCCTCTTGGAATCCATTATTTTCTTCCAGACCCATCTTAAGCACCAACTTTTACACAAAGCCTCATAATCTGTATGGCTCATCCCTCACTATCACCTAAAGGTGATGATAAGGTCCACTTTCCTCAAGTAGAAAGTTACACATAATCCTCTTACGGCACCCATACCTCCCCCCCTCCCCTCCATTAAGCCCAACTTTTACTCATCCCCTTCTTGGTAGCTTTCTTGGGTTGTTTGTTTGTTACTATATACCTGAGTAGTATAAAAAACTTAAAATAATTTGACTTCTACCTTTTTCTCATGCATCCAGAATTTAACTCCTACAGGAAAGCTCAAGTTAGCTGGCATTAAAATTATCTCATCATTGAATACCTTCAAAAAATTACCCAAGCTTTAGAAGCGCCCTGAGTTCAAGCATCACTTGGTTGTAGTATGCACACTACAGAGCTGTACCTACTCCCTGGGGCTAGTGAGCTTGGAGACTTTACTTGTTCTTCTAAGCTCTTTGAACCTTTGAAATGTGATGCCATGACAAATGTGCTGCAAGACCAAGTTACATGTAAAAGATGTCTGAACTCTACGACCAACAGGAGGAACATGTCACTAGTTTCAGAGACATCTAGGCAAATCTAACCCACACAATCACAGGATCATCAGCCTAGAGCTAGAAGGGAACCTCTGAGGCCAGTTATTTTACAGGTGATAAAACTGATTCCTTCATTTGCAGAAGAAGACCCGATAAAGTGAGTCTTCCTGATTTTACAGATGATGAAAACTGATGTGAAGAAATCAGACTGAATATGACCACCCTAGTTGAGACTGAATGTATGTGTTCAGGAACTAATGACAACTGAAACTTCATGTCTCTGATCTACATGATGACACAAACAAAAACACCCACATGTGAAATTTAATGGCCTTTTCAGGCTAATTAATTTCTTGACTGGCTGTCCCTTTTCTTTTCAGAAGCCTCTTAACTGGTCTTCCTCCTTCTCATCTATCTTCCTGATTCTTCCTTCACATAACTGCCAGAATAATACTCATAAACTGATAATCTTTGATAAGATTCTCAGAATTTCTCTACTGTTCCCCTACTGCCTACTGAATAAATCTGCTACTCAAGGCCCTCCATAATCTTATTCTCCTTCATGTATGCTATATACCAAAAAAAATGAATTTACTATTACTCTCAGTTCCAAATTCTTATTTTGCCCTCTCTGATTTCCATGATTTTGCTCAAGCCACATGCATGCTTGTAATAGAGTGCTCTTCTCTATCCCATCTCTATGTCCTCTACTTCAAGACTTAACTCAAACACCGCTTCCTTCAGAAAACCTTACCTGACCTAAGATAAAGTGATCTCAAACTTTTCACAGAACTTTGTTAAATTCTTTCATTTTTGACAGACCGAAACTCAGACAACAGTATATAATACCTACAATTCTGAGCAAAGGACAAGAAGGAAGAAATGAAGGGAGAAAGAAGGGAAAGAAGGAAGGAAATGATTATTTACTAAGTGCCTAGAACATGTCAGGCACTGTGCTAAATGCTTGTAAATATTTTATCTTTAATCCTTATGGCAACCCTGGGAAGGAGGTATCCTTATTATCTCTATTTTATAATTGTGGAAACAGAGTCAGATAGCAATAAAGTGAATTACCCAAGGTTTCACAGCTAGTTAATGTCTCAAGTCTTCCTGACTCCAGGCTCAACATTCTATCTACTATGCCACCTAGCTACCTCAGTATACCACCTACCTGCATACTTTTCCCAACAAAATCTTGTCAACTTGTACTGCAGACAAGATTAAAGAGGCCTGGGAAAGGCTTTTTACAGAAGATGGGACCTCAGCTGAGACTTGAAGGAAACCAGGGAAGTCACGAAGTAGAAGGAAGAGAGAAAGCATTCCAAGCATGGAGAATGGCTGCTGAAAAATGCCAGAGGTTGGGAAACATAGTGTCAGGTGCAAGGAAAAGTAAAGAGACTAGCATCACTGGACTGCAGAGTATATAGAAGGGGATAAGGTATAAGAAGACTGGAAATGTAGGAAGGGGCTAGTCCAGAGGTACAGAACCTGCAGCCTCGAGGCCACATGTGGCCCTCTAGGTCCTCAAGTATTGTCCTTTTGAGTGAATCCAAACTTCATTTCTTCCAAGAGGTTTGGATTCAGTCAAGGGGCTGCACCTGAGGACCTAGAGCACCACATGTGGCCATGAGGCCACAGGTTCCCCACTCCTGGGCTAGGTTAGGAAGAGATTTGAAAGCCAAATAGAGGATTTTATATTTGATACTGGAGGTAATAAGAGTCACTGCAAGTTTTTGAACAGGGTGGTGATATATTCAAATCTGTACTTTTAAAAGATCAATTTGTTAGCTGAGTGTAGGGTGAATTGGAGTGAGAAGAAGACCAACCAGCTGGCTACTGCTATATTCCAAGAGATAGGGATACTACCAGGGGGTTGGTGGTGTCACAAGAAAGAAGCCAGTCTATATAAGAGCTGTTCAAAAGAAAGAAATGATAGCACTTGGCAATAGACTGGATATGGGGGGTGGGGTGAGAGAGAATGAGGATTTGAGAATGACATAGGTTGTGAGCCTGAGTGACTGAGAAGATGATGGAACCCTCACCAGTAACTGAGAGGTTAAGAAGATGGCCGTGGTTTGGGGAAAACAGAGTTCAGTTTTGGCCTTGTTGAATTTCAGATGTCTACCAGAGATCGAACGGAGATATCTAAAAGCTTGCTGGAGATTGGAGACTGGAGTTTGAGATACAGGTTACCACAGGAGCTGAAGATATTAGCAAGTGAAATAGTAGAGAGGAAAAAGAGATGAGGGCCAAGGACAGAGTCTTTTGGGATCCTCACAATTAATGGGCATGACCTGAATAAAAATTCAGAAAAAGAGACAGAGGAATGATCCCATTAGTTGGAGAAAGGCCAGGAGACAGCAGTGTGATGAAAACCAAAAGAGGATATGTTTGTGTTTTAGGAAAATCAAATTGGCAACTAATTAGACAATAGATCAAAGAAAATAAAGACTGGATATAGTGATACAAATTAGAAAATCATTACAACAATCCAGGCAAAAGGAGATTATAGTCTGAACCAGTGCAGAAGTTCTGTGGGTAGAAAATAGGAAATGGGAATGAAAGATACTGTGGAAGTCAGATTGACACAGCTTGGCAACTAATTATACATGAGGGATGAAAAAGAGAGAAGAACAAAGGAGGAATGCAAGGTTGTGGATCTGGGTGACTAGAAGAATGTTGGTTCCATGAACAGGAAGTGGAGACATCCGAAGGGACAGGTCATACGCTGGGCTTGAAATACCTGTGAGATATCCAGGTGGATATGCCTGCTAAGGAAGTGACAATATGGTTGGAGTAGAGATCAGAAGAACAATTAGGGCTGGGTACAAAGACAGGTTAGACAGCCAAGGTTCAGAAAAAATTATTATGGTTGTTCAGTTGTTTTTCAGTAATGTCTGATTCTTTGCGACCCCATTTTCTTGGCAGAGATACTGGAACGGTATGCTATTTCCTTTTCCAGCTCATTTTACAGATGAGGAAACTGAGGCAAATAGAGTTAAGTGACTTGCTCAGAGTAACGCAACTTGTATGTGCCTGAAACAAGATTTGAACTCAGGAAGATGAGTGTTCCTGACTCCAGGCCCTATTCTATCTACTATATCACGTAGCTGCTCTCATTCAGGTTAAGGTAAGACAAAGTTATTATGGATGCAGAAATAAAAATGATGAAATAGCTTGCCCAAAGTTAGCTGCCTATCTGTTCATTATCTTTTCTGGCAGAAAGACCATTTTGATTCCATTTGAAAAGAAAATCTTTCAAATGGCTTTAGAGATACTAGCAAACAAATACAAATTCTTGGCAGTTTCTGAAATGTGAGTACATTTAACTAATACAGTCCTTAAAAAGCACTTCTAGTCTCTAAAGTGCTTTGAGCTCTGTATATGTCAATATTCCCAAGATTTTCAAAACAGGGATTCAGTCAGTATTATAAACCCTTTTTCTTCTACACAATCTGATTCATGCCCTTCATGTATTTAACAGTTTCACAAGCCTAAATACTGAGTGAACAATCAGACTCAAAGTAGGCGGAATTGCAGTGGGCATTTTTGGAAACTGAATCACCTAAATAAAAAAAAATTGGGGGGGGTGTTAAAATGGTTCATTCCAGAAGGCACCTCTTAAAGAAACAGCAGGTATGAAATGGGAAACTGACATGGTAAAATTGTTTGCTACACTATTCAAAGGGATTATTATATCCTTGAAATTTTGCATGTACCATGGAAAATTGTATATCCCAAGTTAAGAATACTCTGAATAAAGTACAAGTCAATTTTTTTGCTTTCAACTTGGGGATAGGAGAAAGGAATTTATGCTACTACAAAGATAATAGGATCAAGAAATATATTATCATAAAGAAATATGTATTATGTTCAAAAAATGGAAACAACATACATTTAGGGTTGAGATAACAGATATTTTTTTTCTCTGAGAACCAACCTCTATTTGGGATTGCCACTGTTATATGTTATCAGTATTCATATATGGCATCTTCTTAATTGCTCTTGGAAAATCTGGCAGTAGGTGTGATTCTGGCACTTAGCTCCCTGTTTGTACCTGGTCCTAGTCCAAATGGCGAAATTCTCTGACAATGGGAGAATTTGGTTGATTTTTTTTAAAAAGAAAGGAAGAAAGAATTCTTATGATGATTGGATAGTGTGAATTGTAATTTTCAACCTATTCTAAAGTAGTGGTAGATAGATGGATACTTGCAAAATTTGGGGCAACTTCAAAAGGAGACAGCTGATATAGCAGAAAGTATACAAGTTTAAATAATATTCCTTAAGAGGACAAGTTCAAATTCAAGTTTCTCTGCTTACTAGCTACCTGGGCCTCAGTATATCCATATATGAAGGAAGAGATAGATCATTAATAGAAATCCAAACTGAATGACTAAAAAACCACTAACAGACCTAAACTACAAATAATGAAACATGATTTCCTCATCTTGGCAGAGATTTGAGGGACTACATGGGCCAAGTATTGTTGACATTGTGAGGTATGGTCACTTTGTCAGCTGCTTTTGCTTAATTCCTTTTCTCTGTTAAAGGAAAGGTTCAGCCATGATGTAGAGGAGACAAAGCTAGGATTCAAATAGTAGAACAAAACAAATGTATAACTGATCTAAAGAATATTCATCTCAAGTTTAAAAAAAACAAGATTCAAAAGATTAAGGGCTTTATATTACAGTTTATTTTAAGTTGTTTCTTAACACATGCTATGCAGATATAAAAAACTTTTAATCTCTCTAAATGTAGACACACAGTCTTTTTTTACCATTATATCATTGGCAGCTAATATATGATGCCATGAACATAGTAGATACTTATTAAGCATTTTTTGAATAAACTGAATCATAAGTTTTGATCAGATAGGTTCATTAGTCCTCTAAATGGAACCATTTCCAGGAACAGAAACAAGTAGAAATCAGAAGTAGCCAAAGCTTTTCATGCAAAGGCAATGACAATAGTGATCACATGTAGTAGCTGAGTCTCAGAAACATTTTTCTTATGTTACAAACACAAGATATAAATGCAAGAAGAGAGAAATAAAAGAAGGGAATTCATGGGAAAATCTTAACTAATAGAAAATTAGAGCAACTTGTTATAGCAAAAAGTGAACATAAACATAGTGATTAATGATCAACAAACTGATTCTACCAACTCTGAAGTTGATAACCAGATAGATTGAGGCTAGGTCATGAAATTACTTAAATGTCAAATAGTAGAATTTGTATTTGATCCTAGAAATAATATGGAGCTGCAGGAATTTTCTGAGTAGAGGAATGACATGGGTAGACTTTGTGCATTAGAAAAATCACTTTGTGCATTATGAAAATAGAGGATAGATTGGGGTGGTATGTAATGCAGACTTATATGAGGTATAGAGGCTACAAATTCAGAGCCTATAGTAATAGTCCGGATAAGAAGGGATAAGGAGCCAAACTAGCATGGTAGCTGTGCAGAGAGAGAGGGATGAATACAAGAGAAGTTGTGCAGTATGTGAAGTATAGGACCTAATTGAAAATGAATAATATGATTATGTAGTCATTCCAGTCATCATAGTTGTATGACTTTCTTCAGCTATGTTCAGCAACACATAAATCAGAGCAGAGGAGGCAGATAGGGGAAATTGGAGTTTGGCAAGACATGAGGAGATGGAAGAAGAGATGCAAGAACAGAAGACAGCACAGGATTGACCTGGTTCACAACAGCAATGAAGGACAATATTGGGAAGGGCAAAAAGTGAAACCAGAGTAGGGATGACAGCCTGGGCAAGTGCTAAAAGGTCGAGGGATTAGAGGCTACAGCGAGGATGAAAAGTAAGTTAAAGCAGGGAAAAACACCGAAATATGGAACAATATGGGGTTATCACATGGTAAAGGAAGTTCACAGTTCTTGATCTTGAAAGCAGATGGTTGAGGGTAATGGTGAAATCAAAGGTATGAACATTCTTATGTGTAACTGAGATGACATAGAATAGGAAACGCAAGTTAAAGAGACTGAGGAACTTGCAGGATTGTGTTTTCCAGGGAACACCAGCATGGATATTGATATCCCTTAGAATAAGGGCAAAAGTCTCATAACTCCTTGAGAAATAATAGACGATGACCTATGAAAATCTCAGTTTGTAAGGAACTAGAAGAAATAATAAATCATAAGATCACAGAGCTTATGACTCTGGAGGTCAGCAGATAACAAATCACTAGGATTTAAGTAATTTCATGACCTAGCCTCAATCTATCTGGTTATCAACTTCAGAGTTGGTAGAATCAGTTTGTTGATCATTAATCACTATGTTAGGTGATAAATTTGCATAGAGCAAACCTCAAAGGATGAGATAGTGCTGAATGAGTGCTAATGGCAGATGGGGAATCTGGAAATGTTCATGAGGAATAAAGAGTAATCCAACTCCCTTTCTATGGCCCATGTGTCAAGGGGTATGAGAAGTAAGAAAGGAGGTGGGAGGGGAATAGCACCTAGTGTGCTAAGGGTTACACTCTTATTATCTCCATTAATCCTCACAACAACCCTGGGACACAGGTACTATAATTATCTCCATTTTACAGATGAGGAAACTGAGGCAAATGAGGTTAAGTGACTTGTCCAGGGCCTCAGACAGGAAATATCTTAGGCCACATTTGAACTTAGGTCTTCCTGAATTCAGACTCAGTGTTCTATCAACTGGCCTATAGAGCTGCCTCTATGAGAAAAAAGTGCAACCAGATCTGGAAATGATAGACAAGGATTCAGTGTCATGCAATACTTTGAATTATTCCCCACCACATATAGTTTCATAAAACTTACCTCTTTTGTGTCTCTTACTGTGCTTTAGTAAATACAACTGAACACATTTCAAAGTATATTTGAAATTTGAAATCCTGGCAATGGATTGATATGTTATCCCTCTTAAGTACAGGTTTTCATTTTTAAAAAGCCTTTCAGCACAGAGAAATGAACTAATGATAGGTTTTTCATATGTAACAAGGTTTTGAAAACTGACTGACATCCTTGGATTTGTAGTTCAGAGGGACAAACATTCCCTTTCTGCCCCGAAATAGATTTGTACTTTGCTATACAGTAAGCACATAATACATGCTTATTAATTTTATACTATCATGATAATAGATTTGTCACACCAGATAGTTTTTTTTAATAAAAAGACACGTACATAGTCTACATGGGAACAGACAGAGGAAGGAGCAGGGACCAAATGACAGGAGCAGCAGCATCGATGGCAGAGAGGACAAGCGTTTTCAGCCTTTCCTAGGACCCCAGCTGGGCTGGGCAGTACTGGTGACCCAAGGGGTGCTCAAAGGAGAAACTGAGGGGGAGCTGAGCTATGCCAGAGAAGGTGGGCTGCTGGCCCTCTGCAGTAATCTTGCAACAGACAACTCATACATGTTGCCTCTGTTGCTTGAGGGAAGATTCTAAAAGGTATATTACTTCCCTAACTTCCCCTCTCCGAGCCTGTGCAGTAACTGTAATACACTTAGCTTGCTTCTTTAACTTCAGAGCTTTCAATAACCTAATTTTTTTCTCAAAAAACAAACAAACAACCACAACAAACCCTAGAGTTTTCTGGAATTATACTCAATTTAAACAAGGGCAGAAAGCCAAAATGTGAATGGAAAGTTAGGGATTTTCCTTACTAGGGGTTCTGAGCTTTTAGGATTGCATTAATGACTTTTTGTCTTACTCAAACTTCATAAAGTAGCATCTGGTCCTGAGAACCACGAATTGTTTAGGTTAAAAGTGAGCTAATCACTGTAACACAGTGTGGCTGATTAAACCCTTAGCCTCAGATGTAGAAAAGGTAAAGGTGAAGGGTGGAGACAAGTGAACTCTAAGTGCAAGCTTGAAGTGTACTACATGGGCATCCTGACCAGTTCTGCTGATCCTACTGAACTTATGGATGTGTAGATAGCTTTGAATACACCCCTACCCCAACACGTTAATTGGTAATTTGCCTACAATGTTCACATGAACACTGTCTTACTACCACAAAGCCATTCTTGGCCAGGGGTGAGTGAGGGAGGAAGTAAAATCCTTTTATTAAATTTTTGCAAACAAAAATTTGTTGCAAAAATTAGCTCAAGTCCAAAGGGAAGAAAATCACATTTCACATTGGTTCTTGTTCCTTAGAATGGAGTCTTCCTAATATTTACAAGGGTTATTTTTTTACTAGACAAAAAAATAAAGATAAAACAAGTTGAGATTTTCTGAAACTTAAGAAAATAATTATGATTCCCCTTGGTCTAGAAATTATTTTCTTTAACTTTATGATGAACAAAATGAAAAAAAAACTACAGTTTAAAAATGGAAGAAATGATAAAATGCTTTCCTATTCATTTTATTAATGAATTTATAAGTCTTAAAAATAAAGGTTTTGACTCAGTGATTTGATACAAAGAGAGGTGAAATATCTAAGACAACTCACTTCCACCCTATGGCACTACCATGATCTTAATTCTGTATTTCTACAGTATAAGGTAGGATTAACAATTAGATAAAGGGGGCAATATTAATGAATGAAAGCTACAGAGATATGAAGAACCATTTTTTAAACTTTTAATTATGTAGAATTTTAATAATAAACTCTTGGGTCATTCATTATCCTACTTTAAAATCTTATTTAAAATGAAATATGGTACTTTAAAATCTTCATCAGAGGCTAAGAATTTAAGTTAGTCACATCCTGATACACTATCTTTATGCAAATAAACATATTGATCTTGAAGGCAGGATGCATAGACAGATTAAGGATTAAAGATCTTCCAGAAGAAACAAATTAAAAAACCTAAATACCATAATGAAAAAAATAATACAAGAAAACTACTTGAACTTCTGAACACAGAAAACAAAAGCCAACTAAAAGAATCTAAAGATCATCTCCAGGAAAAAAAAAGTCCTATGCTGTAAAGTCTAAGACATATGGTGGTTAAATTGAACAACTCCAATAACAACAAATTCTTCAAGTGACCAGGAGAAAGACATTCAAATATAGAGGAAAAGAAATTCAAATAACACAATTCCATACCCACTAGAAACTTCAGAAGGGAAGAAACAAGGCAAAGGAGCTTAAGACACAGCTCACGGTAACAGACCCTGCAAACCTGTGCTTAATCAGCAATGAAAAAGGATGAATATTCAATAAAAGAGAGGCATTTGAAGCATCCCTAAAAAGAAAATCAAACTTAAACGAGCAGATTATTTGCTTTGCAAGCACAGTAGACAACAAAAATATAAGAAAGGTAAACAAATATAGCAACCAAGGAAGAGACAAATAGCAAAATATATCACCCCTCAAAAAAGAGATAAAACACTATAACATGAAGGACATCTATGACCAACAACAGAAGGATTATTAGAAGTACATAAAGACAAGGGTACATGTGGAACTTATATTGAAGAACTGGTGGTGGATGAACAATACCCTGCCTTTAGGAGAATCAATGTGTTTTGGGAAATGAAACTGCAGAACAGAGGACAAAGAAGGTAGAGGGGAATGAGTGACATAATTTAATCAAGTCAATGGTTAACCAAGATGGGAAAATAACTCTAGTAATCTCTCAGGAAGAAGAAGCCATACAGGACAATGCATGAGGTGGTAAAAAATGGAAATGAAACAGGAGGATAGAAAAAGGAAAATCTCAGTTCAATGATGGGAGGGAGTCTCACTGAAGACCATCCCTATGGGGGGAGAGATAGATTCTATATTGGAGACATGGACCTTACAAGGGGTATAATCTACATGGATTTGGTACTTAGAGACACTGTTCACTGCCTCTGACAGAGTGGCGTACTTCCATGGAAAGGATCTCCATGTCCCTGACTCAGACCAAAGAGAATTACAGTCCCAGAAAGATAGGAGGGAATGTTGTATCACCAAGACAATACTCACAGCACCTATAGTGGCTATGAATATGCCAGCACAGTTGTGAATCTCAAAATATAATGGACTCTACACATTGGAAGACAGAACCAAAGCATTTATTCAAACACCAGAAAGCCAAATCCATCAGAGCAACAAAGAAACCCATCAGAGTAACCAAGAAGTCTGTACACATTATCAAGCCTTCTCATAGACACAGGCAACTGCATGCTTCCTCTGTCTTTCCCAGCTCTGACCAGTCTGACTAACTTCCTGTAAGCTCTGCTCCAGCTCCACCT
Organism: Potorous gilbertii; assembly: GCA_028658325.1. Taxonomy (NCBI): domain Eukaryota; kingdom Metazoa; phylum Chordata; class Mammalia; order Diprotodontia; family Potoroidae; genus Potorous; species Potorous gilbertii. The sequence continues at coordinate 188,164,617 of CM053771.1, read as the reverse complement.
CTTCCTGTTCCACCCCTTCCTATTCCACCCATCCAGCAAATTCCTCCCACCACAGCCTTCATGTGACCCAAATTCATGTGACTTAGGTTTCCATGTGAATTAAGCAGGTCACAAAGGCCTATTAATGGATGGGAAAGATCTTTCCATTCCATTAAAAATACCTTAATTCCATTAAAAATACATTAACAGTACAAACAGATGCAGGGAGAAGATTTCAAGGCAGATGGGAAAAATGACCATGAGGAAGGTAATGATTTATAATGAATTGCACAATCAGCGATGCAGGAAAATTCTTACCATGGGACAATGTCCTCTCTTTCGCCTTCAGGTGATAATGGTATTTTTAAGAATGAGGTACAACAGAAAAAAGAGACCTGGGGGCAATATCTACAAGGCAATAACATAGACACTATTTAGAAGAAGGAAATCAAAATAGATACCTTAAAAACTTTATTTCCATGAAGAGTTCAGAAACTAAATAAGGAATAATAAGTATAAGGAATAATCCCCTAGCTCCCTAACAGGTTTGAAGTCTGTCAATTACTCTGCCAAGACAGTTTACCCAGGTGTAGCCACTGGACATGCTCCAGCTTCTTAGAGATACAAGCAGGGGTGAATCAGGTGGACAACAAAGGCAGATAAGCAATTCTGAAAAGGGCTCAGTAAGCCCTCAAACCAAAGGTGCTAGTCTTCCTGAACTCTCAGAAGCAAATATTAAAAATATAAATGTAATGTAATCATATTTCAAGAACATAAAATGCCCCAGTTAACAGAAGGCCAAATAAAGACCTTGGCTAATTCAAACTCAGGAAAACAAAAACATAAACAACTAGCTGGAAAGGAAATGGGTCATGGTGGAACTTCTGATCCTGATAGATTCACAGCAGAATTTCATCAAACTTTTAAGAATAGAAGACAATGTACTATCTTTACAGACCGCGAGGGAAAAGATTATAATTCAGAAAAAAATAACATTAAAGACAAATGAAGGAAATACATGCATATATGCATATGTACATTTGCTTATATGTATATGTATGCAATATATACATACATGTCTTTAAATGTTACATAGATCAAAGAAAGCAATAAAATGGCCAGTCATATAAGAAACAAAATCCCACAATCTGTTGCTTAAAAAGAAACCACACAAGTAAAAACAAAAATGAGGGGTTGGAACAAAATATATTGTGCATCAGGTGATTCCAGAAAAAAAGCAGGAGCAAATAATTATGCTATCAATGCAAAAAACAATTAACAATGTAAAAAGAGATCAATGAGGAAACTATATTGTGCAGAAAAGAACCATGGGCAACAAATCAATAATAATATTAAATGTATATTTCCACATTTTAGCATCTAAATTCACAAAGGGAAAATTATTTGAATTATAAGAAATCATAAACAATAATATTATAGTAGCAACATAGTAGCATTTACTATGCTTCTCAATTTTGAATAAATCTAAAAATAAGATTAACAAAAGGAAAATTACAGAATCAAACAATTTCTAGAGAAAGTTGAACTAAAATACTTGTGGTGTCTCCTAAATGGAATAGTTAAAGAATATGTGTATTTTCAGCACCATGTGGAACTTTCACCAAAAAAAAAAAAAAGATTATGTTAAGGGCCCAGAGATATTGCAAATAAAAGTAATACAGACCTAAATAGTGGCACATACCCATTTGATGACAAAGATCAAAATATAAAATTAGTGAAGACATGCTATAGAACAACCTGGTAAAAGAACAAATCATAGAAACAATAATTTTGCAAAAGAAAATGCTAATGATGAAACAACATGGCAAAATTTCTATGATAAAGCTAAAGCAATTCTCAGGGATAAAAGTATATCCCTAAGACATATATTAACAAAATAGAACAGATATTCATGAACTGAATATACATTTAGGAGAATCAGAAAGGCAACAAACCTAAAATAAGCACAAAAGTAGAGGAATAGATAAATAGTCAACCAAAAAGACTTTAAAAATTATAAGTAAGACTAAAAAACTGGTTCTTTGAAAAGACTAATATATTGATAAAACTTTAGTCAACTTGATCAAAAAGAAAAGAATGGAAAATCAAATGAACAAAATAAAAATGAACTAAATTAAAACAGAGCAAAAAACCTGAGGATTTTTTTAAATGTAAGCACAGATACATACCAGTAAAACTGATTATACATAATATGCTTTATATTCAAAAATATACAATGTCCAAATTAATGGAAGGCCAAATAAAGATGTTGGATAATTCAAACTCAGGGAAGGAAAAGCCTATTAGCTGGGAAAGAAATGGGTGATGGAAGGGGTACTTCTAACTCTGATGAATTTACAGGAGAATTTCACAAAACTTTAAAAAAATAATTAGCATGAATACTATGTAATTATCTCCAAAAAAGATGACTGCCTTTTAAAAAATATACATAGTCCTGAAACTTAGACCAGGGAAAAATTAAGCACAAAAGAACTACAGGTCAATATCATTAATGAAAATCAATTCAAACATCTTAAATAAAATACCATTTAACACATCTATAGAAATAATTCATTATGACCAAGTTGCATTTATAGCATGAATGTAGGGATGTTCCGTCACTGGGAAAATGATCAAAATAATTAATCATATTAAAAACAAACCCTTCTAAAACCATAAGATTTTCTCAATTAAAAAAAAAGCCTCAGGAAAAATTGACACTCATTTATGCGTTAAAAAAAAAATCCTATCCTTTACAAAGTATAGGCATATAGAGACCTTTTCCTAATGTCAGAAGAGCATCTACTTATATGCAATGGGGATATACTAGAAGTTTTACTAATAAAAATAGGAGTAAAGCAAGGATGCTCATTCTCCCCACTATTCTATGGTATAGTTCTATAAAAGCTAACAATATCAGTAAGATAAGAAATTAAAGACATAAAGATAGGTAATGACAAGGTAAACTACTTCCTATCTGATGACTCCACCTACTTCCCAATATAATGAGTTACATAGGAAATTCTGGAGAATCAATATAGATATTGACCGAGATATAATACATTCAGTAAGGTTGCAGGCTACACCATAACCAAACCCACATGTCCCCAAAACAAATATATTCCTATTAATAAAAATAAAAGTCAAGCAGCAATAATAACAAGTGGAACGGTATTCAAAATAAAACATAATGTGAGAATCAATCTACCACAGCACACAAAACACTTGTATAAATTCAAAGTGTCCCTAAAGAAATAAAGAACAACTTAGTTGTGAGAATATTCAATGTTCACATGTGGGCTCTTGGCAAAATAATAAAAACGAGCATGCTAACAAAGTTAATTTATAGTTTTAATGCTATACCATTAAAATTATCAAAGGAATGCTTTCTAGAACTTGATAGAATAATAAAATTCATCTGTAGGAGCAAAATATCTAGAACACCAAGAGAAACAATGAAAGGAGATGGTGTTGATAGGGGAATAGCACTTCCAGACCTCACATTATATTAAAAAACAGCAGTATCAATACCATTTAGTACTAGTTAAAAAATACAAAAGTAGATCAATGAAACAGACTAAATAAGGGAGAATAAAAAACAACTGAACTCAATAATCCAGTATTCAGTAAACTAGAAAATATAAATTACTTGGAAAGAACTCTCTATTTGACTAAAAAAGAATGCTGAGAAAACTGAAAAGCAATCTGGCAGAACCAACACCATACACTAAATTCCACAATGTGTGTTCATCCTTCATTGCTGAAGAAGATCATGCCATCAGAGAGATGATAACATGACTTGCACTTGACTTTGTTTTGAGTGAGGGAGGAATGTGCAGGTCACCAGCCTCACTTCTCCAGAGCCATCTGAATCCAGAAGCAAATTCCACAATAAATTTTAAATGAATACATGACCTTAATATTAAAAAGCACACAAAAATTAGAAGAGATGTGTACCTCTCATTGCAATAAGTAGGAGCTGTATTCTTAACTAAAGCAAAAGAAAAGAAAACTTTTCTAACAACACCATTAAGAGGTGGGTTCGTTGGTTTTCCAAGTATCTATCTAATCACATTAACATGAATTAAAACAATCTTTAGTAGTTACTCTTTATGAACGGTCCAAATTCCTATCCTGTTTGCTTTCTTAGTATCATTAAATAAATGTAAAATACTGATGTGTTCTTCTAGAATCTGCTTTTTAAAAATAAGAAGTGACTTTATCATGAACAAAGAAGTTAGAAGCAAGATCATGTCCTATTTCCTTATAATAAAAAAAAAAGGAATGTAAAGAAGTGGATGCTGTCCATTTGTAACCACAAAGCAACAGAAACCTATGGTTGGTATGTGTTGCAGAGGGAATTACCTCACAAGGAATACCCACCCTGATAAAAACCACAGGTCTGCCTCCCATCTCTACTTCTTTCCCCATTGAAAAAGAAGTTAAAATTTGGCATCTTTGATCTATGATTTTCTGTTTTTTAGTCCCCAAAATGCATAGTATAAGTCTCTAATTATGGAGACACTTAACTGGTATTAATGGAATCAAATTTGAGTCAGACTTTTTACTTTAAAATCAACAGCCACACTAAATCCCCTGACAATCATCTTAAACTGTTTCTCATTAAAAACAAAACAAAAACCATACACATTCTTTCACACACACCCAATACAAACCCCTCACAAAGAAATTTCAGGACTTGAAGTAGAAAATAATTTTTCTCTAATTACCTCAATAACTTTCATTTCGTATTGATTACAGAGGCACAGTATAATAACACTAGAGAAATTCTACCTTTTCCATTTCACTTGACAAAGTTGTTTCTAGAGTAAGACAAATTATGCAGGGCATCTAAATTTTTTTCAATCGTGGATCACATGATCAGAAATTCATTTGTAGGTGTGCCATTTACATAATCTTTTTAGTGTTAACAATTATAACCTATTAACTTTTCAAAAAAATCTAAAAGCTGGCACAAAAGATTACTCAACTGTATTTATAAAGACATGCAGAGTCCTAGACCTAGTGTTAGTCACTGATCAATTCTGACCAAATCGCTGAGAATACAGACTAGCATTTAGTGGACTTGTAATACTTTCAAAAACATAGGATATTTTGGGGAAGGGCCAATCTCAATTCTGAGTCCAAGTCATATCACTGAATCTAGAAATTTCATGAAAGAAAAGGTTTCCTCACAGTCAAGTAGACTAAATATTGATCAGAACTTGCTATGAATCCCTGAGATGAAGTAGGCAAAAAAAGAAACAAGAAGTGACAGTAGGGGAATGGATGTGCGTCAAAGACAAATTTTGTCTCTTTCACAATTTTGTCTAGGGTTTCCAGAAGTGAATCCAGTTCTGCTACCACCAAGTCTAAGTCTATTCTCCCTTCTCAATAGAAATAGTTGCATATTGGTTGGATGGAGCCAGATGCAGAGATAGATGATGCAGGGACCATCCTCTCAGTCACTCAAGCTCACAGCCTGAAAATCTTCATTCTCTCTCACTTTATCACTTTTTTCATTCTCATGTCACTTTCACTGACATATCCAACCAGTTGGAAATCTTGTCACTTCTACCTCCAAAACATCTCTTGCATCCGTCACCTTCTCTCAAGGTTTGTTGCCACTACTCTTTTTCTGGGACTGTTACACTATGCTCCTAATTGTTTTCCCTGTGTGTTACATTTCATCTTCAAGATTCATCCTCAACACAGCTATCAATTTGTTCTTCTTTGCGTCATGGATGCCTTGGGCGGCCATGTAAAACCTCTCGATACATTCTGAGAAGGATGTTTTTAAATGCATAAGATAAAATGTACACAATTACAAAGGGAACCAATTGTGCTGAAATAATTATGAACTTTTTAAAAGTATACTAATCTCAGACTAGAAATTAACCTGATCTATGCAGTCCCAAAATTTGTAAGTAGAAATTTATAATGTCTGTAAAAAATAGAAACTAAGAAAAATTTATTAAGTAGAAACTTAGAAGACCCTCCATTTGCAAAACAATGGCAATAATTATTTGATTATTGTTCCAAAAGCAAGAAAAATAGAGAAAAATCTAAAAGAAGTGAAAGATACCCTTAGGAAGATGGCAAAATGCCTGTGTTGAGTAGACCTGAGTGTCCTGGTGGAAGGTTGGATAGACTGTGAAGCATGTTATGAGTCTGGTGAGATACAGTATGTAAACTTTTACATACTCACATTAAGTGTAGCTCAGTTCTAGGATAGTATTCTAAAACTGAATAGAATAATTCCTTCATTAAAGGAATTGAACTGAATTCAACTGAAGATATCTAGAGACTGGGTGAATAAAGAGCTTCTGAGAGTACAGAAAAGTTAATAGTAGAAGACAGTGGAAAATCATGGCTGGGAAAATCACAAAGATTATTGCAAGAAATGGGAGAAAGCTTTTGATGGGATTTTCCTTCCTTTTTTCTACATAACCAGTGGTAAAAGTGCTAATGAGGATATGGAAAAGAAGCAAAAGGCTTGAATAATCAAATTGCACTTGGGTCACTGCTTGAATAATCAAGAGGTTAGGTATTACAAGCAACAGAAATATGCTGATTTAATTCATTGTTGATTTTAAATGACATCTTTTTTTCCAAGGCTACTTCAAAAAGAAAATTAATGCTTGTAAGAATATACATGAAATCTTGCATGAAAACATTATTTTACATATTCAAAAGTAATATGACAAACTATAATCAGGTTGAAATATATTTACTAAGGATCTATCAGGGAAATTCATTGGGTTCCTTGGAAGATGGCATTAGCCAATCTATTTGCTTTATCTAAGGAACTACTAACTAATACAATTAGAAGAGATACTTTACCTTAAAGATGACTAAATTTTGTTTTGGATTTGCCCATTTGTTTGGTTTTGATATAGAGCTCTTTTCATCAGTGTTGGAAACTGATTGTGGAAACACTCTCTCCCATTGCAGACTGGCAACTTGGCGACTCGTCTCCAACTGATGGTCATAGAGAGTTCCCTTAGTCACTGAGAGTTCATGATATAAAAAGCTAAGCCTTTGACCCCAGGGCTTCCTGCCTCTAGGACTGGGCTTCCTGTCTGCCATCCTAGTCTGAAGTCCCTTCTTCAAAGACAAGCACAAGCACGCTGTTAAGAGTACTAAAAACAGAGCAGGAAGACATGCCTCAGAGACAGGGAAGAGGGTAACTCTGGAGCATGAGGAATTTTCATTAGAATAGTCAATGGAACAGCAGAGGTATTATAGAGACTCATTCTCATCCTGATTATCTGGCATGAATGGTGAGTATGTGATAAAGAGTCTGCCAATCCATCTTTCACACACAACATTAGACTCTCAGAAGGACAGACTAACTGCTTCTAAGAAGGGCAAACGAAGACCCAGGGAGCCATGTATCCTATAGTTACAGTGATTATCCTCATAGTTACCATTTCTGTATTCTTGGAAACCTGAGTGATCTCATGGCATTTTTACGGTACAATGGTAAGAATGCTGGCACTTGGGAATCAAGGAAACCTTTGCCTACAACACCTCAAAGATATGTGATTGTGGATATGTTGCCTAAGCTCTTTTTTAGATCCAGAAGGGGACTCCTGATTCCCAGACCAACTGACCGTCCTCTATACCAGAAGCAGCTCTATGAGAATCGAAGTTTCAGTGAAGTTGCTGATCTGCATTGGTAGAGGCAGATCTTCACCAGGAGTTCCCCTTAACTATTAAATCCTAGGTCCAGAAACAAAATATATATTTAATCTTGGCAATATGACTATAGTGATTATAATCACTATATGAACACCCATTTTATTGATTCTGTAAATAATAATTCAAATTTTTTTTGATGCTTCATAGCCATGAAGTACTTCATATATGCACCTGAGGTTTGATGTTGGATAATTCATATAAGACTCTCCTCATTGGTAGAAAGAATGAAATGATGACTCAATGCTGTCTGCCTGCTTAAGAGGCAGAGTTGGCAGGAGAGCTTGGGAGAGAAGACATTTTTTTTCTTCCTTCTTGGTTTGAGAGAGGATACATATAATTCCACAATCTCTTCAGGGAGAAAATGGGAGAGGGAGAAAAAAAACTGGAAGACAAGTAAGGGACAGCCAACTCCTCACAATGGCCCTGATTTTCAGCTTTCTTCCTTAAAGACTTGGGAGAATTTCCCCTTAGAAATTTCCTTGGCTTCTCTCTTCTGATTGAACTAAGATATCTTGCTCCCAGTGACAGATCTCATTAACTTTTTATATTTTCTACTATATTCTAATCTGAATAACTTCCTTGATTTCTATTTGTTAATTTATGGGATAAATGGGTTTACTCGCTATTCACTATCTTCCAGTCTTTTGTATAAACAGTATTCAAATGGAAAGGGGTTAAACCTTCAGAGATATAAGCTTAAATAGATTGAATCTAAGGAAAACTCATCCCCCATAATATTTAGGGGAGAGGACAGGTCTATTTCTTATCTGGGACCCCTTTCTTTCAGACTATAACAGCACAGACAGCTTCATGGCCTTCTGCTCTTCCTGCTCCCCTTCTAGGCAAGAAGAAGTTTCCCTTAAAGCAAGATCCCAGAGATACATTCTTTCCTCCCTGTAAGTTTCATTTAGACAATTTGCATGAAGATATACATAACCTACATAGGCAACATCACCCCCCCTTACACATGCACTATCTCATTCGACCCTCTCAACAATTCTGTGAAACACAATGTAAATATTATATCCAATTTAGAGATGAAGTATCTGATGCTCACAGAGATTACATGATTTACCCAAAGTTACATGGTTGCTAAATGGAAGCGCCAAGAGTCAAACCCAAGTTTTCTTAAGGACCACTGACAAAGAATTCAACAGGAATGCACTATATATAAGAGCAGGAACACATGCTAAATAAAACAAAACTGACATTTACCTCTAGGTACACACCTCCAGACAGACAGGCACATGACAGAGGTAAAATGAGTCACTGTTACACAAATAGTGGGCATTTAATAAATGTTTGTAGAATGTAACTGAATAAAAAATGAGCAAGATTTCAGACTTGGGCCTGCCACTAGGTAGATATGTGACTTTAGACAGGTGACATCTCTCTTTGACCCTCAGAGTTCTCATTCATAAAATGAAGGTTTGGAACTAAATGATTTCAGATGTCTCTCTCACTTTCTGTGATGCCATGAACTGCCATATGTACATAAATCATATTTTTCAGATTAAAAAATAGTCTTTTTTATGAGTGGGCCTAGTATTGTACTTTAAAATTCATTCATTCCCTCAAAGATCTGCTAACCACTGACACATTAAGAATAGAGAGAGGATGCTTGAGTTAGAAATGTTCTGATTCTCTACCATGACCCTTCCCCCATCCACATCTCCCTTTCCAAGGCCGTGAAGCATCTCTAAAAACCTAATAAAATAAATTAAAATATTTTTAACATCCACCTTTTACCTAAAGCCATGCTTGTCTGATTGCTCTGAAATACGGTCTCTCTACACCGCCTTCTCCTCATTTTTTCTGTAGACGAAAAACATATTTTCCAAAGCAAAAAAAACCAGATGAAGAGAAGTCTGGGCGTTGTATGCAATCGCCACCTACTGAGTCATTCTGCTCCTCAGCACAGCTACTCTCACGTGACCAAAAAAGACTGTCAAAATGTGATGCACCTTATTCAGTCCCAACGTTTTTAAATGAACAGACCCTAACGCCACAAGCCATGAGCATTTCCACGATCCTCGATGGTTTCAAGTCTATCCTGTATTCGTTTAGCCCTCCCAAGCACCAGCTTCTGCTGTCTCAGCCCCCGGGCTGTGTTCCTATGAACTCCTTAGGGAATTCATCCGTTCCCAGGGCTTAGCCCTGGGCCCATCCGCGCACCCTCGGCTCACACCTGGGCCTCGCCAAGGCCCCCGGCCTGCGCGGTCCCCCACCCCAGGCCTGGAAGGCGGTGGAGGCGGCCGCCCTGCGGCGGAGGCTCCCCTTCGGCAGCCCGCTGCTCCTCGGCTCCCCCGGCTCCGCAGCCTCCGTTCGGGGGAAAGGCCGCCCCGCTCACTTTACCGGCGGCCTCCACGTCACTGTCTTACCTGCGGCGGGCCAGCACCTGCGGCCGCGGATGGCCTCTTACCACGGTAAGGCCACGACGCCCCCCCGGAGCCGCCCCGGCCAGGAGAGGGCGAAATAAAACACCTAAATACCCTAGTCCCTAAGACGGCGCTCCGGCTCCCGGGAGGCGCGCGGGCAGGACAGGCGGCGAAGGGCGAGCACGCGCGCGAGCGGCGCCGGGGCCGGCCGGGGCGCCTTTGTCAGGGACGCTGGCTTACCTGGCGGAGAACCGGGAGCGTCAGGATCCATAGGCGGGGGCGGAGGTAGCGGCCTTCCGACGCAGCCGCGGAGGCGTCTGGGCAGAGGCGAGCCTAACGGCCGGCGCTCATTCCGGGCTCACCGGAGGGGGGACGCGACAAAGGGGCCCCCGCAGCATCGTCCCTCTTCTGCCTCGGCTGCCTCTTCTGACACGCTGGGAGCCGCCGGCTAGGAGGGAGCCGCCGGCTAGGAGGGAGCCGCCGGCTAGGAGGGAGCCGCCGGCTAGGAGGGAGCCGCCGGCTAGGAGGGAGCCGCCGGCTAGGAGGGAGCCGCCGGCTAGGAGGGAGCCGCGTGTCAAAAAAAAGCACGCCGGCACCTTACGTGCTATCGCCACCTGCTGGCCAGCAGGGAGAAGTGCATCTGACTAAGTGGGCGGGGTTGAAAGCACATTCTGAGGAGAGGGTTCTCACACGTACGTTTGCATTTTTAAAGAAACCACACCAATTCAATCATTATATACCTTGGGGAGTGAGCACATGTGTAAAATTCTACATTCACAGATTTTTTATATATTAGTCTCCTCTAGACCCTGTGGTACAAACCAATCAGCCTCCCATGCCCATCCTACCCAGCCCTTTTCTTACCTGACCTGTCTCTCTTTGCTTTTGCACTGACTATTCTCCGTGCCCGGAAGTCATTCCTTCTCCATTCCACCTCTCGGAATGCCTAGTTTCCATCAAAGTCCGTTCTGAGTCCTGTCCTACATGAAGTCTATCCTGATCTGCCTTTCCCAGTTGCTTCATATCATCCCCTTCCAACTCCAATAATTTTATGTCCACACATTGATTCTCTCTTGCCTGGCACGCTGAAAGTGCTGCAAAGAAAGGCTTATTGATGGATTTATGTAGTTTGATAGCTCTAGAACCCAATAATATCACTGATATGGGGATTCCACTCACCAATGGAGAACACAATCTCTCTCCACCACAATAAGTGTTCTTTTTAAGTTAACTGTGACTAAAAGACATCATTGAAGAACAGGATTTCACTCCTCTGCCACCCTACACTCAAAACCTTTCTGGTTTGAAAAAAATCTGCCAGAACTTACACTTTGCTGTCAGAGTGAGGGTTACCTACAGGACACAATGAAGGGTCACCTCTATGTAACAGTGAAATTCTAGGGACATATTCAAGTTAAGGAAGCGTGTACATAATACCTAAGAGTATACTGAAAAAAGTTTAATGTCACTAAAATCTTAATGTATTCACTGGCAATTTTATATGTGATAAGGAAGAAAAAAGTATGGGTAGGTCTCATGAGACACTTTCAAGTTTCAAAACAGTGAACCAGTTCCTTATTTGGGGCTTAGTTATTTAAAATTTTCATAGATAATATATAATTTAAAAATGTTAGAGTCAGAAGGGACCTTGAGATCAAGTAGTTCAGTGTTTAGCATAATGCCTGGCACACAGAAGGGCTCAAGAAACCTTTATGGATTGGTTGATAACCCAATCCCTTCAATTTACAGATATTATATCTGAGGCCACCAAAGGCAAAATGACTTACTTAAATGATATAACTGCTCAGTGACACACACAAATCTATAACTCAGGCATCCTGACTCTTAGTCTATTATATTTTTACACTATGTCAAATTCACTCTTTTTTTGATTACTAGAGACATAGGGAGAAAAGAGGAATATATAGGATTAGTTATATCAGTCTGTATTAGACAGCTAACACAGCCATCAAGAAGTATGTATTAGAATTCAAGATGAAAAATGAGTAATTAATTCATGGATAAACAGGATTAGAGATCAAAAAGTGGATTATTGAGATAATCCAGCCCAACAGAAACAAACCTAAGTTATTTAATACTAATACTTAAAATTAAATACTACTCATGAATGGCATCATATTCTATATTTCCTATGAGAGATGAATTCTCATTGCCATAATTTGCATCCCTATGAAGGACTGTCAAATATACATATTACCAAGAGAGATTATGAAACTTTTATTTTTTTTTAGGAAAAAAAAAAGACAAATTCTAGTCTACATAATTAAAAAACATTTTAAGTACCTATTATAAACAAGGCATTGTTACTATTTAAGATCATAATTCTGACCAGAAATTGGGAAGTATCAGGTAGAACTTGAGCAAATGAACCAGATGATCTCAGCATTCTTGCTGAGATCAGGGAAAGAAATCAGTCATACAGAATTGTAGAAGACAAACTCTGTCCAAGGTGCTGAACATCAGCCTCTGCCCACAAAGGAAAACTAATCCATAAAACAAATACTTATGCTTCTTATTTGTAACATTTAGAATGAATTCTATGCAGATGTTTTCTAGCTAAATTAAATATATGGAAATTCTCCAAAGTCACTGTATTTCATCCCTAAAGTATGATTTCTCATTGCCAGCAAGAAAATCATAACACATATATTTTTAAATTCATAGATCCTTAGGGCTGGAAGGAACTTTATAGATCAACCAGTTCAAATTCCACATTTTATAAATGAAGAAACTTAAATTTAGGAAAATCAAGTGACTTACCTAAAGTCAGAGCATACTGGTGGCAGAGCAAGAACTCACATCTTCTTTCTCCTGGTCTTTCTCTTATTCTTTAATAATCATAGTAATGGCTAATATTCATGTTACACAGTACACTTTTCAAAATATTTTCACATAAATAAAGTTTCTTGGCCATTTTAATAGCACTGTGTTGTAGTTGGGGCTGAAATGGTTTTTTTCTCTTTATGTTTATTTTTAACGTTTTTTTTTAATTTTGAGTTCCAAATTCTCTCCCTTCAGCCCTTTTGCTACCATTGAGAAGGCAAGCAATATGATATCCATTATAAATGTGAAGTCACACAAAAATGTATTTCCATATAACTCACATTACACAAAAATCAAGAAAAAGAAAGATAGTGGAAAAATATGCTTTAATCTGCACTTGGACTTCATCAGTTTTCTCTTTGGGTGTGGATGGCATTTTTCATCATAGGTTTTTTGGAGAGGTAGATCACAGCAGCTAAGCCTTTCATAGTTGATTACCTTTACAATACTGCTGTAAATGTGTACAATGTTCTTTTGTTTCTGCTCACTTCACCCTGCATCAATTCATGTAAGTCTTCTCAGAGTTTTCTGAAATCTTTCCCTGCATTATTTCTTGTAGCACAATAATATTCCATCACTTTGATATACACAACTTGCTCAGCCATTCCCCAATTAATGGATCTCTTCTCAATTTCTAATTCTTTGTTACCACAAAAAAAAGAGAGCTTCTATAAATATTCTTGAACATATAAGTCATTTTCCCTTTTATTTGATCACCTTGGGAAACAGACATACTAGCAATATTGCTGGGTCAAAGAGTATGGACAGTTTTATACTTCTTTGGGTATAGTTCCAAATTGTTCAGCAGAAAGGTTGAACCAGTTCACAACTCCACCACTAGAGCAACTATTTTTTCCACGTCCCTTACAGTATTTATTATTTTCTCTTTCTGTCATGCCAGCACTTTCATAGTAGTGAAGTGGTACTTTAGAATTGTTTCAATTTGCATTTCTCTGATAAATGGTAATTTAGAACATTTTATGTGACTATTGATAACTTTTTTCCTCAAAATTGTTCATAATGTTTAACTATTTATCAACTGGTGAATGGCTCTTATTTTTTTTTAATAAATTTGACTTATTTACTTGTATATTTGAGAAATGAGACACTTTATCGGAGACATTTGCTGTAAAAAATTTCCAATTTCCTGATTTCATTCTCATTTTGGCTACCCTGGACTGTCTGTGCAAAGAAAAAATAAATTTCATGTAACCAGAATTATCCTTTTAATTCCTTGATTCTCCTTATTTTTCATTTGGTCATATACTCTTCCCTGATCCACAGATCTGACAAATAATATTTTACTACTTTGCGACCCAGCTTGCTTATGACATCACCCTTTGTGTTCAAATCATGTACCCATTTTGACAATATCTTGGTATATGATGTAAGATGTTGGTCTATACTTAGTTTCTGCTAGGCTGCTTTCTAGTTGTTTCTGTCAAAGTGAGTTCTTGTGAGGCAGATATTATCCCCATTTGATTTATGAAAAGAGTTGAGGTCAAAAAGTTCTCTTTCGTGTTCATTTTAAAATTTACACTTCTCATTAGTACCAGTGCCAAAGACTTTAAAATTAAAACCTGTTTCTCAATTACTACTCTAATTTCATTTTCCCTCTACCAGTAGGTATCTTTGTTATCAGAAGGAACATAGCGCCAACAAATAATTTTAAAACACTAGGCTAGATAAGTTGAACTGAAAGCACATTTGCTCATCTTCTTTTCTTTGCATTTCTGTATTTTCCTAGAACTTTCCCAATCACCATTTGGCCTTTACAACATTACTTTGGGCATTGAAAGATAGACTGAATATGGAACAAAAAGGCAGTCAATGGTAACGATCAAAACAATACATGAATCTTCTGTTCATAAAAATCCCAGAAAAATATTTTCTTCATCAAAATCAAGAGAGAAAATGAAAAATGGCGTGAATATCTTTAATTCCAAAAGAGAATTGTAATTTTCCTCAATTTATTCTACATTGATATTACTCAATACATTTTTCCTATGTCTGTAATTGTTTTGTTTTGCTTTGCTTGGTGAGGAGGGTTTTCTTTACTTTTTTCCCTCAGTTGACTGAGATTTAGGGAGGAAATGGAAGTTAGCACTAGTGGCGCCAAAACAGAAAAAAGAAAAAAAGAGGATTGTTGAAGCAATTAAAAATGCACAGAAGAAAACATAAGGGAGTTCAGAAGGAAAACAATTAGAACCATTTTGAAAGTAACATGTTGAATTTATTATACACTTTTTAAGAAAGCAAGCTGTATATAGAGATTTGCTGTTTCATATAGAAACCCCTTTTTCTTTTCTGCTTTGTTTATGGAAATGGAAATGTTTCTCCCCCTTTCAAAGGACAAAAATAAAATTTCAAAAGGAATCTTTATTCCTGTATTCAAGTGCTATAGCCGTACCATACGCAAGTCTGTTTTGCTTCTCTATTTTTGTTATTGCTGTGTATCTCTATGTCCTTGTCACTGTGTTTGCCTTAGAATGTAAATTACATGAAGGCAAGGAACATTTGTATTTCAGTTAATCTAAACATCTAACTATTAAGCATGGACCAAACAGATAGAAGATGCTATAAAAAAATCTGATATTGATTCTGCTGATGATAGAAAACAATCTTGCACTAGACCATTCCTGATTTTTAGGTCTTTGGCCCACAGAATTTTAATTTGGTTAGTATTTTCAACCATTTAGTTCTTTTCTGTTCTTCTCTTTTTTCTAACTGATGTGACACCCTGGACATTCTAAACTATGGATGTATTCTATTTTTCATAAAGGAATTATTTTTGTTCTGTCTTCAAATTCATGATTTCTTTTAAATATACTATATAAATAAGAGCAGATAACCCATATGTACAAGAGTTTTAGAGAAATCAGCCTAAGTCACTGACAAATATGGCTATTAAAAGCAAGAAAATAATTCATCATTTCCTTTTTCTACTTTCTAAAAGTTAGTGCTCTCTGCTTCTGATGCATCTTTTAATCATTTAAGCTCCCTCCTTTTATTCTGTTGGATTGATTTTCAAGCCTATTTGCCCTTTAAACGAGACTTTTCTTACCGTTATTTAGTGGCTGAGTGGAGTCCAAGACTCTGTTTCCTATTTTATCATTACCTCATTGTCACTTTCCATTGTCACAAATTTCCCTCTCAGCACTTATAATTTAAAGCTCAAATGAAGACAAAGATTCTCATCCATTTTTAAAATTGGTGATACATTGTTTGACTCATTATGTTTTCTTATGTAATATAGAACAACTGAAAAGATGCTACTAAATTAATATGAAAAAGTATATGAAAGTTACATGAATGCAATATTTATTAAATTGTTGTGGTATAGTACAAAGAACAACAGATGTGGCATTGAAGAACCCTGCTTAAAAATCCGAGTTATGAATCTATATGAGTTGGGGAAGGTCACTTGGCCGTTCCAGGCTTCAGTTTCATTCTCCACGAATTGAAGGGGGCTGAAGAGCTGATTGATAAGGTTCCTTCCAACTCTAAATTCTGTGATCTCATTCTGAAATATGTTTACCTGCTTTAAGTAATTAATTAGCATTTTGAGAGCAATTCTTTTTAAGTCCAGTGTGATACTTGACTTTCTCTTGATCTGGCTACTTGCTCCCCCCTCATCGTTAGGTCATCTTTTATGGGAAAGTAGTTCGTACAAGTATCATAAAATTTTATATTTCAAAGGGACAGATTATAGGATATTGCATGCGAAGTTCTCCGTATGTTTGCTGAAGTTAGTTAAGCTTGACACAGTAGTATACATTAATGTCCATTACTAAAAACTCATATACTACTAGAATTTATATGTGATACAACGGAAAGCAAACTGGGCTTGGAGCCAGATATCCTGTGTTCTGGGTCTGCCTCTTAATGATCTGCATGAGCTAAGCAAGCTTCTTAACCTCTCAGTGACTAAATTTTCTTATCTTTAAAATGGTAATGTTGAACTTTAAGGTCCCATTCAGCTTCTGACCATAATATTAAATTCATTACTTGATTATCTGATTGCTGTTTGTTCTTAAGGGACTGATTATTTATCATTCATCTTAGAACCTTTGAAAAACAGTATTGGATGCATATGAGTGACAGAGGATACATTTACTACAAAAGACAGAATTATGCTAGTTGCTCATTGATCCTTGCATTTCACATAAATTAAACAAACTTTAGGATGAGGGAAGAAAAACAAAGTTGGGATTAATACATACTATTTTTTGTCAGAAACTATGATATCATTGCTGTAGAGAATTGCCAGTATGTAAACTCTCTCTATGAATGCAGACAAGCAACTTGTCTATTAATTATAGCCATGTAGCATTGCCTGAGTTGAATGAATCACTCATGGATCACACGTCTAGTACATGTCAAAGGCAGGACTGGAATCCAAAACTGACAATTCAAAAGCTGGTCCTCCTTCTACTGTGCTATATTGCCTTCTGAAACTGGATTATATGAAAGTATAAATACTAGTGATAGAAAAAATAATCATGGGGGTATCATGTTTTCTCTTATATAAAAATATGTTTTGCATGAGTGTACATGTATATCAAATTACTTGCCTTCTCAATGAGGGAGAAGGAGAGGAAGAGAAGTTGGAACTCAAAATTTTTTAAATGGTAAAAATTATTTTTATGTGCAATTGAGAAGATAAAATACTTAAAACAAAAAAAAGTCAACTTAAAATGCTAGCATAAGTGGCAAATACAGTCATATACTAAGATATCACTAAAACTTTGTAGAAAGTTATTCATGGGTAGATATTAGCTTATGCCATTTGTGCTGAGATATACCAGTATTATCGACATTATTAGATGGAGTGGGGGCAGAAGAAAGACACTTCTATAGGGAAAAAAAGAAGAAAAAGCTGGAGAAAGAAAAAAAGGGCACATGATCCAAGAGTCTGACTGGTCTGTTACCCAGAAAGCCCGGAATGGCAACATCACATAGGAGCTAAGACAAAACAAGTTGCTCAGTTATTGGTCAGAGATCAGAGTGAAGAAAATTTGACAAAGATTAGGGAGGGCAGGAAATAATATGCTGTCCAAACTCAAAATGTTTCCTAGAAACTTTGGTCTGTTCATTCCAGAACTGTGAAGATACAGCTGAAAATCCCAGGTAGAGGACACAGCCTTCTGCTGATTTTGTCATTTCTACTGAATTGTGGTTCAGACAGAAATGCAGTGTAAAGAAACATTTCTCATAGAAGAATGGGTGAAATAGAACTACTGCCTTAAAGAATTATACCTGTGATAAAATGTATACTACTGCAAAAGGAAAATGTGGGATAGTATTTGAATAAGAATAAAAGAAGAAAGACTAAGTTACATCACTGTGGGAGTACCCTACAAATTGACCAAAGAAATAGAGGAGATGGAAAATGACACAGAGCACAAAACTTGAATTTAAATGAGTGAGTAGTAACTATATGGACAACTATATGGACAGCTGCCAGAAATGTTAGTGTGCTAAAAGTGAAACATCTGGAAATTTTCCTTACAAGAATTTTTATGTCTCAAAAGGTAGAGGCTAAAATGACAATAACTTGTACATGGTATTTAATACTCAGAAACAAGGATAAAACTTGTTGGTGAGGTGGAAATAATAGGAACCCTGCAATCAGTAATCAAATCACCTTAGAGTTCATAATGTTTGAGGAAGGAAACATGATATATTTGTTCATGGACCTTTGATTTTGCAAAATAACATTTCCAAAAGTTCAGAAAAAGACAAAGAGAAAATGTCATGGTCAAGGAACCTGAAAAAGAAAATACCTAAAGAGGGGAAAAAAACCATTTTTAAAAATCAATACAATCACCAATGTTCTTGATGAAGGGGAAACCTATAAAGAAATTGATATAGGTATACAACTCTATGATCAACTCATTTTTTTTAAAAGGTATAAAAAGTAGACAGTTTTAAAGCTATGGTAAGGGGGAAAAGACAGAATAGGACCACTCTTTAGCATACTTGGGAAAATGTCAGGAAAGAGTAGGGAGAACGTAGCAACACAAAGTAGAGAATCTGGGTTTGAATACTGACTCTGTGTGACCTTAGGAACCTCTGGGCCTCAGATAACTTACCTAGGTAATGAAAAGGTCAGACTCTATGGTCTCTTTAAGCTCTAAATCCTATGATTTGATTCAACTCCTATTTTGCTCCTATATTTTCTTACCTGAAGAATGAGGTTCAAAATGCAATGGGTAGAATGAGAATGAAATAGAGGGAATGAAAACTAAATGCAGGTGAGAAGATAGCAAAAGAGCATCTATGTACATTAAATGACCATGTATCTCTGTACTAACATGAAATCCCAGAATAAGAGTTAGAAGGTACCTCAGAGGCCAGTCACCTACTCCAAACCATACCTGACTTTACAACACAGCTGACAAGTCATCCTCCATGCCGAAGACCTCCAGAAAAGGTAAATCTACCACCTTCAAAGATAGTCTAGTCCATTCTTGGTTCTAATTTTGTGGAAAATTCCCCATAAGAATAAGTCTAACTTACTTCTTACTTATCAGCTTTCCAAATACATTAAAAATGACATTCCAATCACTAGTAAATCTTTTCTTCTTCAGAATAAATATTCATATCTCCTTGGAACTTTTTTTTGGGGGGGGGTATGCTTTCTAGTTTCTTTCCCAGTACTGGTCATCTCTTTGTAACCTTCTGAGAACATATAGATGTGATTACAAAACTATTGAAAGTAATACTTGGAAAATAAAGATTTGGAGAAATGCCAGAAGACATAAAAATAAGCATAGACTAATAAATTCAATGTTAATTCCAAGCAAAGCTCTCTAACGGTTTATTAAACAGATCTTTGAGTAACTAGAAAAGAGGTAATCATCATGAGACAGCATGGGTTCACTAAGAGCAAGTCTTGACAAATTCATGTCATTTTCTCTTTTTATGATAATAGTACTAGGCTGGCATCTTAATAAAAATAAAGAATATGATAAATTTCATACTATCCTTCTGGATAATACAAAGAAGTGTGAGCTGGAGGGTAGTACAATTAACTAGATTTTTATCTAATTGAATAATCCTGTTTATAGAGTATTAATTGGTGGGCTTTTGTCAAACTGGAAGAAAGTCTTGGTTAGTATATTCAGAGCTCTGTTTTTAGACCTAACCTGTTCAATATATTTATCAATGATGGACAATAACATAAAATACAGTTATCAAATTTGTTTATGATACCAAACTTGGAACAATAGGTAATATATTTCAAAACAGCATCAATCTTGTCTAATAATGAATCTTGGACTTATATACTGAATATTATTAGATTACTATGGCTGAGGAATGCAAGGAAAAGACTGCTTTTATCTCCAGCTGAATTTTATTAGTTTGGGAAACTAGGCAATTTGTGTGTTAACAAAATAGCTTCAGATTATGAGGGCACCCTAAAAGGGCTATTCACTCCAACTTTTCACTTTGCCCATAGGGTAGTTAATTGGACTTTCAAAGGAGTAGGTGGAGGGAACTGATGGACCCTCACCTAGGGAAAGGCTCAAAAAAAGAAACTGTCCACCAACTGTGTAAAGACTTTCTGATTCAGGTATGATACTCAAAATGGAATACTCAAATGCATTTGAGTATCCAGAGTATGTACTTTACAAGGCATGAGAACTGGAACCAGAGACAACTCCTTTCTTGCCCAAAACTGTTACAGAGACTCTTCAGATACAGATCCAACCCTCAGAATTTGAACATATTGATAATCAACCTGACACAGCTGCCAGGCCAGGTGTACATACACAAGTCTACAATGATCCAACTACTAGTTCTGTTATAGAAGCTTAGAGATCTGACATGACAGGAGAACTAGGCCTATTAAATCAGTCACTAGGCCAAGTTATGATGATCCAGATAAATCTGAAGACATAATTATATATGTATCTAGGTGACTCCTAGATATTGCTCATATGAAATATGCCTTGCATGTAATTGCATAGGTTTTACTGCATATGTGAATTACTACATATTTAAGTATGCTTGTTTTAAAAAATCTTGGCTGTTATATTAAATATGTTTGAATGTATATTTATGCTATAAATATTATTGTTTTGTATATACATTATTGTTTATAGTTTTATTTTATATACAGACTTTTTGATAGTGTTATTGCATAACTAGCTAGTTTTGCTCTGTTTGTTAAGCTATGCTTTTTATTGCTTTTGATTGATTACTATGTTACTGAGAATATGCATGTACTTCAGAAACAGTCATGAGGCCTGTCCTACACATAGTTTCAGACATGTTGTCACTGTAGTATCTTCTTAGGTGATCTCTAAATTTTCATGACTACTTGCATGTACTGTTAATATGCATTATTTCATTTTAATGCTACCAAAGGTTAGTTACCTGGGACACCAGGAAAATTATCCTTCTTGTTTTAAAGTGATGATGCTTATGTTTATACTTCGTAATTACAGGTTTTGAACTTGCCCCAGCTGATCTTTGTAAGGGACTGCAAAGAGTTTCAGCCTGCAGGAAGGATGTGATCCCAGCGCCCAAGTCTTTCTCTTTAGATGAAATCTAGGGCTTTCAGTGGAGCTGAGTTAGCTTTTTCCCAATGGGAGAGGTTGTGTAATTTAATTGGTAGGGAGAACTCTCAATATGGATCCTTCTCCACCAATCCATATTCATAATTCTATAATTTATAATCACACAGATTTATCTGGAGTTCTGAAATATTTTAACTTGTCCATTGTTACACAGTTACTGTGCTTTGACCAACTCCAATTTCTGAACTGGTCTGTTTTACCTCTTCTTAGGCAAACTGGTAGCTCCCTATTATCAGCGGGGTCACCTTATTAATGTTGAACTTAATGTGGACCCAGTCAATATTGTTCACTACAGTTCCCTGAGCCCAAGAGATCCACCAGCCTCAATCTCCCCAATAGTAGGGATTAAGGTCCTGTCAACACATTCAGTGAAGGTTCTTTTCTATGATACTATGACTTTAGAGACCATCTACTCTACCCCACCTCACCCAACCAACTTATTTTATCAGTGAAGAAACTAAATCCCAGAGAAGTTAGGAGGCTTATCTTACAGCTTATTAGGACCAGTTATAACTATGGAAACAACACTGCCTCACATTATAGAAAAGTCATGTACTCATCTTCTTGAAGTTGAGGTTAGTTCCTGCCTCAGAGCTTGATCTTATATGTTGACAAATTTCAAAGACCACCAAAATAGATGCAAACAGGAAAGATTGAACTGAGGGTTTGAAAATCATTTTTGTCATAGGTGTAAAAGTCCCATGGATGGTACTTTCATGGCTCCAAAAAAACCAAATCTACTTTCAGCAATATAGCTTGACTTTACAAAGATTCATGTTGACACATATCATCATCACCATTAGCCCTTCAATGCATTATGTGGCATTAAGGAACCATCAATGCCTTATTTAGTCATGGTTACAGTCCCCGTTGGCCACTATCAGTATACAAGGTCGTTTGTGGATTGATTAGGGACAAAGCTGGAAAATTTCATAAGAATGGAATAAATGAAATGATGTGAACATTGATCACTGACACGGTAAATGTTGAAAGTAGTAAGGAAACCATATTTTAAATGACATGAGATTTTATCATTCACATTGCTTTCACATAGCCCTTCAAGTAGAAATATCCCAGGGTCAATTCAGGGTTACCTTGGGTAAAATGTCAGTGACCCATCCACTTAGTCCATGTGTCTTTTTTGCCCCTGATAAATAAGAAAATAGATCTTCCCACTCCCAAACCTTTATATATACATACTCTTTCCCTAATTCAGCAAGATGCTAAGGATATAGAATCCATCCAGCATCTCCTATTGGCCAAATATTTCCTGTGAATGAAAAGAGAAGTTAACACCCCCCAAAATAGCCTATTGCTCCCAAGTTTCAGTGTGTGATTAGCATGAGGTAGAAGATAGAAAATGAAGAAGGCATTTATTTCTTAAATGAAATTTTTTTTAAAAGAAGAAGGAAAATATTAAACAGCTCATAAAAATATGTCCTTAGGCTACAACTAGTATTTTTAATAGTTGTGAGTTATAAGTCATCAATTCTTGCAGCTTTAGAACAGAGTAACAGCCCAGAAGGCTTAAAATATGAGTGGGAGTTTTTCCTATTGGAAGAAATGCACTGGGAGCTCTGGATACATCAATACACTTTAGATAAAGCTAAGGATTTTTTTTTTTTTGCAGTGTGGAAAAAATTTGTGGCTCATGACCTGGAATAATCTTATTAATAAGAATCAATAAGATTGCTTCAAGCAGGAAAATGACAGGGAAGAGCAAAGCACAAAAAAAATTGACATTTGACTAAGAACAGATTGTAAGAAAGGGTATTATTTAGAACAAGCCTTAAAGTAACTGGCCACTGTAACAAAGGAGGATTCCAATTATTTACACATTTCTTAATTATACTTACTTATACTTTCTTAATTATATTATACTCAAATAGTACAAAAAAAATAAACTTTGAGCCTTTTGGTAAATAGCAACTAAATATATAAAAGAATCGGTACTGTTAAAAATCTATTTATCCTCCCAGGCTGCTTCTAATTTATGTTTCATACCAGTAGGGGAAACTTGATAATAATTATTGAAAGAGAAGCTCTGGATCTTCCTTCTCTGCCTCTGCTAGTATTTCAATCTGTTACCCTTAGCAAGGTCCCAAATCGAATTATGTAAATTGGTCCCATGTATTTGAGTTCACACCTTTCAACATTATATTCTGTAAAGTATAGTAACTGATTTCAGCCCAGTAGTAATATGCAGTGTTAATTCAAGTACTGGGGTAGATTCATGAGACTCATTATTTGCACCAACAGAGACATCTAGATAGATATTTTTCTAATTGATCTCTCCATCTATCCATCTGTATGACTAGCTTTTGTTTAGCAATAATAGCCCCTCCTTCCTTCGCTCTTTCTCTGAGAAAGTTAAGAGCCAACTGATTATCAGGAGGAGGCCCAGCTGGAATGAAACTGACAGTGTGGGTGCTGTGTGAAGTGTTATTAACACTGTGGGCAGAAGTAAGAGGATCAGAGTAAAGCTTCCTTCCCAGGAATAGCTGCTCTAGCTCTCCTCCACCTATTTTACACTCCTAGGTGTTAGTCATGTGAACTCAACCAGAGAATGTTTTTAAAAAACATCTGAATGCCTCCTACTCCTTTGATTACCTTCTAGTTAAAGCATCTCCTAGTAGACTGGGGATATTTAAACAGCTAGGTCAATAGTTATATTTTAGAAATTGTAAATGGCCATGAAACATTATGGTTTGGGTTGGGTTTAGCTTTTTTGGTACTGGATTTCATGTGACTAACAAAAAGCTGCTCCTCGTTTTCTATAGACTAAGAATGACTAGAGTCACAGCAGATCACTGGTGCCTGGGGCTGTGAAACCTTTTCATTCTGAGTGTCCAATTCAATTGGCATTTAAATTTACATATTTTCCAGCTTTTTGCTAAGGATTTAAGGAAGAACTCAATTACTTAGAATTTTATGAATACTCTGTACAATCATAAATTCATTTTATTTACCAATGGAATTTAGGGGTTTTAAAATTATTTCTAGTGTTTTTCAACATCATAAAATAATAAAATGTAAATGTGAAATGAAAATAGACCTTAGAGAAAATTTAATCTAATCTTCTCCTTTTTCTGTTGAAAAAATTGAAACCCTGGGTGGTGAAGCCAAGATGGCAGAATAGAATGATGGACCTACTCTCTAGCTGTCCCCCTACAGCCCATACAATACCTTTAAAATATGACTCTAAACAAATTCCAGAGCAGCAGAAGCCACAAAATGACACAGGAAAAGAGATTTACAGCCCAAGACAGCCTGGAAGGCCAACAGGAAAGGTCTATTGCCCCATACTCAGAGTGGAGCTCAGCCCAATCTTGGCATGCTGCAGGGACAGGACTGGAGCAGGCCTCAGGGCACAGAATCACAGGCAGCAGTTGCAGTTCTCAGATTTCTCAATGCACAAATGCCAAAGACAGCTTCAAAGGTCAGTAAGAAAGCTCTTTCACCTGGGTGAAAGAGGAGTGCTTTCTGGCCCAGGCCCCAGGGCAGCTGCAGTCACTGTGGCAACAGTGTCCACTTTTGGAGCCCTCAGCCTAAAGACCCTAGGGGAATTGAGCAACTGATCTGGGTCTCAGTCCTGAGTGGCAGTCCTGGGGTAAGGAA
This sequence comes from Potorous gilbertii, assembly GCA_028658325.1. Classification (NCBI taxonomy): domain Eukaryota; kingdom Metazoa; phylum Chordata; class Mammalia; order Diprotodontia; family Potoroidae; genus Potorous; species Potorous gilbertii. Next base: position 188,139,506 of record CM053771.1, on the reverse strand, counting down.
GAATGCTGGCATGGTGGAGCTGGTAATGACTGTGGACAGGGAATCCTACTCACAGATCCTGGGCAAATAAGAATGCTTGTGGTTGCTCCCAGACTAGAGCACAGGCCAGAGAGAAGTAAACTCCTCTCCCTTGTTTATGCCACCTTGGAGGAACTGAGAACTTACAGGTCCCTCAAGTATACCCTCCACTTGACAAAGGACTCAAAAGTCAAGTAACTGACTGGGGAAATGTCCAAAAAAGGGGAAAAATAAGACTATAGAGGGTTACTTTCTTAGTGAACAGGTATTTTCTTCCATCCTCTTGGATGAGGAAGAACAAAGCATAGCATCAGAGGGAGATATAAAAGTCATGGTTTCTTCATCCAATACCTCCAAAACATATGCAATGGTCTCAGGCCATGGAAAAGCTTGAAAAAGGATTTTGAAAATCATGTAAGACAGGTGGAGGAAAAACTGGGAAGAGAAATGACAGTGATGCAAGAAAGTCATAAAAATGAGTCAACAGCTTGCTAAAGGAGACCCAAAAAAATGCTGAAGAAAATAACACCTTGAAAAATAGACTAACCCAAATGGCAAAAAAGGCCCAAAAGGCCAATGAGGAGAAGAATGCTTTAAAAAACAAAATTAGCCAAATGGAAAAGGAGGTTCAAAAGTTTACTGAAGAAAATAGTCCTTCAAAAATTAGAACGGAGCAAATGGAAGCTAATGACTTTATGAGAAGCCAAGAAATTAAAAAAACAAAAGCAAAAGAATGAAAAAAATAGAAGACAGTGTGAAATATCTCATTAGAAAAACAACTGACCTGGAAAATACTCAGGAGAGACAATTTAAAAATTATTGGTCTACCTAAAAATCGTGATCATAGAAAGAGCCTAGATATCATTTTCCAAGAAATTATAAGGAAAACTGCCCTGATATTCCAGAACCAGAGGGTAAAATAGAGGTGAAAAAAATTCACTGATCACCTCCTGAAAGAGTTCCCAAAAGGAAAGTGTCTAGGAATGTTGTAGCCAAATTCCAGAGTTCCCAAGTCAAGAAGAAAAATTACAAAGCAGCCAGAAAGAAACAATTCAAATATTGTGGAAATACAATCAGGATAACATAGGATTTAGCAGCTTCTACACTAAGGGATCAAACGGTTGGGAATACAATATTCCAGAGGTCAAAGAAATAGGGTCAAAACCAAGAATCACCTACCCAGAAAAACTGACTATAATACTTCAGGAAAAAAAAATGGAATTTCAATGAAACAGAGGACTTCTAAGCATTCTTGTTGAAAAGAGCAGAGCTGAATAGAAAATTTGACTTTCAAAGACAAGAATCAAGAGAAACAGGAAAAGGTAAACAGGAAAGAGTAGCATAAAGGAACTCATTAAAGTTCAACTGCTTACATTCCTACATGGAAAGATATTATTTGTAACTCATGAGAACCTTTTTCAGTTTTAGGGTAGTTAGATGGTAGATGTATATGTATATGTATGTATGTATATATATATATATAGGTGTGTATATGCATATATGTATGTGTATATTATATATGTGTAGGTATATACATGTACATGGGTGTGTATGTGTGTATACATAGAAAGAGGGCACAGGGTGAGTTGAATATGAAGGAAGAATACCTAAAATACATAAAATTTACCATTGAATGGAATGTACTAGGAGTAAGAGAAAGGGAGAGGTAGAATGTAGCAAATAATCTCACATAAAAGAGGGAAGAGTTTTTACAGTGGGAGGGGAGGAGAGGGGAGATGAAAGGTAATAATTGAGCCTTTTTCTCATGGCATTTGGTTTAAGGAGGGAATAACACACACTCAATTGGATATGGAAATCTATTTTACCCTGCTGGAAGACAAGGTGGAAGGGGATAGGAGGGGGAAAGGGGATAGGAGAGGGAAGGTAATAGAAGGGACAGCAAACTGGGAAAAGGGATAATCAGAAGACCTCTTGTGGGAGGACAGGTCAAGGGAGAGAAGGGAAAAATGAAAGGTGGGATAGGACAGAGGGAAATGTAGTTAGTCTTTTACACCATATTATGGTGCATTATACTGTGTGTTATGGTGTAACACTTCTATTATGGAAGTGTTTTGCATTGTTACACTATGTATAACCTATAGTGAATTGCTTGTTTTCTCCATGCAGGTGGGTGGAGAGGGAGGGAGAGAATATGGAACTCAAAGCATTAAGAATGAATGTTTAAAATTATTTTAGTATTCAACTGGAAAGTAAGCTATACAGGCAATGGAGTATACATATCTATTTTGCCCTAAAGGAAAATAGGGGAGGAAGGGGGATGGAAGAAGAATGGGTAACAGAAGGGAGGACAGACTGGAGAAAGAGGTAGATGGGGTGTGTAAACTGTCCTGGGTTGGGGGATGGGGAGAGATGGGGAGAAAATTTTGAATTCAAAATCTTGTAGAATGTTAAGAACTGAAAAATAAATAAACTATATATTAAAAAACAAAGAAACTGAAACCCTTAAAGGTGAGGTCACTTGGCCAACAATGCCTAGTTAGTAGATAAGCATGTTCTCCATTTCTATTTATCTTATGTTTTTAACATCCTAATGTCTCACAGTCCTATCTGTGACCTATTCCTAATGGTACCACAGTTTCTAATTTAGGCTATTTTTATTCTATCCTGAAATTCCCAGGGACATCCTAGAACCAATACAACTTTGAGAACTGGGCACAAAGTGTTTCCTTTACTTTATTATTTGTCTGGAAGCTTTGGGTCAGTTTCTTTATCTATTTATGTATTTAATGGGATTTTGTTATATTCATTTTTAAACCATTAATCTTAGAGAATAGCCTGATCCCTTTTAAGTCTCACAATAACCATTGACCTTTCTTGTAGTGCTTAAAGGTTTGCCAAGTACTTTACACACATTATTGCCACTTGGTCCACATAATAATGCTTGAACAGAGTTACCATAGATTTTTCTGATTAAGCCCATATTATAGAGAAGGAAACTGAGGATCACACAGGTTAAATGACTTTCCAGTGGTTGCAACCATAGAGTCAGCCGAAGGGGAAGTAAATGAACTTGGTTCTCTCCTGACTAGGATCATGTGATGATAGATTTAGAATGGAAAGAGACCTCACAGATCTTCTAATCCAAACCTCTCATTTTACAGATGAAAGACCAAGGTCCAGAGAGGTTAAATGACTTGTCCAAAGCCATCTAAGTAATGACTCAGAGCCCAGCATACTTTCCATTTTACCATGCTGTCTCCCCACTCCAGTGAAATCCCTTTTGGCATTATGCTCTCTTGTCTCTCAATTTTAACACTGAAAGTTGAAAATGAGAAATGATATTTACCACTGTTATCCAGAATGTTCTCTACAAAGTCCAAATGGAAGAGTGACTTCCTGTAAATAGTGAGATTCTCCAAATGCTCTTCTTTGTAAATAATATTGTGCAGATTGCATCAAAGCCTATAATGCTACGTCTCCATCAATGAGACCCATGATCACTGAAAAAGGTCACTGTCCACTTACAAAAAAGCAGCTAAGGATAAAAGAGTGCATATTGCACAAACTATGACATATGATTTAATGTACAACTATTGAGTTAATCCTTCAGTACATATAACTCAGGCACTAGAGATGAACAATGAACTTGACCTAAAATTGAACAGGAAGAAGAGAAAAACAGGTTAGATTGCATTTGAAAAAGTACAGCACTCAATCAGCCAGTACCCACCTATTGTAAAAGCATGTCTTTTTAGCACAAATATTCTTCCAGTGATGTTACATGGAATTCCACAATTTCAAAAGCATCTGAATCAAAAGGGCATCAGAGAGGCATATGGTATTGTAGCAGCAAGCACCCCGGCATACACAGGAGGACCTGCTGCACAGGTTTTTACATCTGCTTTTCTAAAAGGAAAGCAACTTTTTTTTGGTGGTGGGAGGGCAACAATTTTCTTTAATTACATTCACCAACAGAGAAATAAAGAACAATAGATAGGGCTTCCAACTGTCTAGCAATAAACAACACATGCACCACAGATCAACAGGCAGATCCAACTGTCTGACCATTACATACATACATAGTTACCAGAGAGAAAAGCACCAACACTAGGTTTTCAAAGCCAGGGGGCTCCTTAGCTAGAGTCTTATATGACCAAACAAATACTTCCAATGATAAACCTTCAAAGTAAAACCTCATCACAGAGTATTTATATACTTTTCAGAGCTGGAGGGCACGACTCCCTGATACAGTGCCTCAGTAGAGGTTAACAAAAGGTATTGGAGCCTATTAATGGGGGGGAAGATATTTAACTCTTCCCCCAACCAACCATTAATTTTACATTAACTTTATAGGCATTTTTAAGTTGACTGCAACAAATAACCAATAATGTCTTATGTGTGAGAAGTAGCATAAAAGACACCATCAAAGGTATATACCTGGGCCAGGGTGGGGTGAGAGAAGTAGGGAGCAAGGGATAACAGATGGATAGCACGAGGGTGGCACTGATAACCACAAAATATTAAATGACACAGAGGAAGACCTCTAACACTTTGGGTACATTCTTTGTGATGGACTATGGATAATCATTGACAAAAATTATGAAGAATGAGAAAATATTAATTTGCACTGGCTCTGATGAAGGAAGTATACAAGTTAATTAGATCACAGATTTGTTGAAAAATTGAAATATCAAGGACTAACTATTTCACTCAGGTTTATAGAGAAAAGATGCTGAAAGATCAAGTGAAAACAGGAACCAGGAAAGTCTACAGTTCTGGGTATTTTTTTTTAATGGTGTAAATGATTGATCCTGCATCATATAAATCCATATTTGGGTAATTGTTTGGGTTAGGTATATTTCTGATGTTAGTTTTCAGTATTAATTACTTCAGAGATCTTGCTTTTCATGGTCACCAATGAATAAAAAAGGCACTTTCCACACTGATTATCTTCTGGCCCGGTTTCAACTCATAGTCAACATAAAAAGAAAAGAGAAAAAAAATGATAAAGCAGGGCTTTTAAGAAGAGAGCAATGAGGCCAGAACGGAATGAGAGCCAAAAACTACAGTATGTCTCCCAGGGCCAAGAATTCATTGAGTGCTTTACTTCCACACCACCTACAAGGAAATAGTCTTCATTCATGATTTAATTAATCAGATTAAAGTAAGGACTAGTTAGATGGAAAGAAAAGTTGGTTGCTGCCATTCTTGTATTATGATTTACTAACTGGTAAAAATGTCTTAAATTTCAAATGACTAGAGGGACAATTTAGCTTATTCAAGCATGTAGGCAGAGCTGGTTTCTGCTAGAAATATTTATCTATATCTCAGAGCATGACTAAGAGAGCACTATATCGGGTAGGTCAGTATGGTGAAACGGGAAAAAAGAAACAAAAAAAGCCCTCGGCTAGAAGTCAGTGGGACTTGGGCCCAGACTTTAATACACCATGGAGCTTTTGGCAACTTACTTATTCTCTCTAAGCCTCACCTTCCTTATCTGTAAAATAAGGGCGTTGGACTTCATGACAACTGAGGCCTTTTTAATGCTCATATCTTATGATCCTCAGAAATATTATTTTGTTAAATCAGGCAAAAAAATATTTCCCTGAAAGAGGGTTCCCCACAATTCAGAAGTCATTGAATTTAAGGCGCGTGCTATAGGAAGGATTATTAAGTTTATAACTGTTATAATCATCATTTCAGCTGCATAGATCCAAGTTAATTATCAGAATTCTTATCACCTTCTTTGGTTAGAATACTGTATCCAGGGAACAGTGTAAGAATGAGAATCAAGTAAGAAAACAGCTTATGCAAGTTCTAAATTTAATAATTTCACATAATTTTTCACTCATTTGGATTATTCTTTGATTTTTGCTTATTGACTCAGCCACCATAATTTGATGCATCATACAATCATTGTTTTCAAATAAATTAATGATATTTCATATTTACATGGCACTTTCCTCTCAGCAACCTTGTGAAATTGGTAGTTTAAGAACTATCAACCCTATTTTACATATGAGGAAACTGAGGCTCAGGCAGGTCAAATTACAAATCTAGTAGACTGGACTTAAATCTATGTTCTCTGTATCTAGTATCCTCACCACTACACTACTGCAAGATATGGGCCTTTGCCTATGAGTGGTGTTATATTATGGCTTGCGGCTGCCTGGCTTTCTCATTTCCATTAGCAAATCCTACTTAAAATCCAATTCAGGTACCATGTCCTCCATGAAGTCTTCACTTATTATTCCATCTCAAATTATCCTTTCTCTTCTCTGAATCCCTTTAATTCTCATTGTCTCTACCATTCATTCTTACATTTAAGTAGCAACATAGGATCATCTCCAGTCATCCTGATCTATATCTCACCACTGGACCTATACGGCTCTGGAGAAGAAAGGCCAATGACCTTGCACAGCTCTCCCTCACTTAAATCCAATTCACTTGCAAGTCATGGCATCAACTTCCTGATGAAAGGAAGAAGAAGGATAAAACAACAATGATAAATAGCCCTGTGAAGGTCTGTATAGTTAACTATTTGATTCATCTATATCTCTTGTCTGGTCACCTAAAATGTATATTCCTTGGGAACCTGGAATATATTTTACACTTCTACTCTATTTCCCATACCTTCTGGTATAGCACACAGTGAGGTGATTAACAATACTTATTGGATTGAATGGTGCTAAAACAGGTTATACAGTTCTCCCTATTCTGATTTCCTACATTCAAAACCTCAGTGAGTCACAGAATCATTGCATTTTTTCCAAGGAATAATTCAATTCAGTTCAGTAAACATTGATCAAGCATCTAGTATGTACCAGGCACTACACTAAGCACTAGAAATACAAATAAGAAAAAGAAAGATAGTCCCTGTCCCCAAGGGCTTACAATCTAATGGGGAATAACTGAACTCATGATGAAAAATGCTATCCAGCTCCAGAGAAAGAACTGATGGAGTCTGAATGCATATGAAAGCATACTATTTTTCATTTTGTGCTTTTTGTTTGTATTTTCATTCACAATTTGACCAGTATGGAAATATGTTGTGCATGATTGCACATGTATAACCCTGTCAAATTGCTTGCCATCTTGCGTGGGGGGAAAGAAAGGAAGGGTGGGAAAGAATTTAGAACTCAATTTTTTAAGTGAATATGAAAAATTGTTTGCATGTAACTGGAAGAAATAAAAGATTGTTAAAAATAATAATATAATAAATACCACTAATTGATGTTTCCAAAAAAAAAGATAAAGGTAAGAAAAAGAAGTCTAGTAGGTCTATCCTTGTTAATATTTCCACTATTAACTTATCCAACTCAAGTAAAATAACCTTCCCTCCTATATCTGATACTCATTTCTCTCTGCAGATTACAGACAAAATTGTCTGTTTTTTCATTCCAAGCTATAGTTCAGATTTGAGTGTCACTGAAGTTACTTCCCCCTTTTAATGACTGAGTCCCTTTGAAATGGAGAAGACACAACCCTTATTAACAACAGAAAGCCCCAGAGTCAATCTAATCATCTTGCCCTTTAATGGTTACTTTTCCTATGAACTATTTTTTTGACTGGAGCTAAGTAGTGGTGATAGGGTTCGACTATTATGTTGTCCCCTTAACAAATAACTAATAACTAAGAGGCTAAAAGAGAGGCATATTAAAAATTTTATTACTGGGATTTTCTTAATATTACATCACTCACAGTCATTTGTGTACAAGAATTGGGCTAACATCAAGTACTCACTATATACCAAGCCTGAGGTAGATTTATTTATTTGGCTTAAAATTTATTAACAATTTTCTGCTGGACATCTCCATTTGGAATTCTAATTAGTACCTCAAACGCAACAATATCCAAAATGGAACTGTTTATCTTCTCTCCTAAACCTACCCCTCCTCCAAATTTCCCTATTTTTTAAGGGCACTTCCATTTTTTTTCTGGTTATCCTGCTTCCTAAGATCAAAGTCAACCTCTACTGTATAATTTGACACACTCATGTTGTTATCTAGTCCAGTGGACTATGGCTGCAGCTTACACTTTTACCGTACTTCCCATAGCATGTGGTATAGTGTATAGCATATAGTGAAATGCTTAATAATGTTTATTGAATTGAATGATGTTGATGTAGACTATAAAACAGTCTATTATAACCTTCTGCAACCAAAATTTCTGAAGGCTATCCCATAGGCATCATTGCATTTTCCCTTTCCTCTCCATCACTCTACTCCACTAATCAGTGGCTAAATTTTGTTGATTATGCAAAAATCACTTGCATCTGTTAGTACTCCACTAAAACTTAAATTTAAGTTCTGATCACCTCCTATTTAGACTAATACAATAGCCCCCTAATTGTCTTCTACTATCAGACTCTCCCCTCTTTAACCCATCATTCATACACCTGTTAAAATAATCTTCTTAAATCACAGGTACCACACCCTAGGGCAAAAGTCTTTGGTGGTTTGCTTTTGCAACTTGGACAAGAAATAAATTCAGTAGATTGGAAATGAAAACCTTCTACCACATGGCTCCAACTTACCTTTCCAGGCTTAGTTCACATTACTCACTTTTACAACATGCTACATCCTAACCCAAATGGAGTCTCAAAGAGTTAGACATGACTGAAACAACTCAACAGCAAAAACATCCTAACCAGATTGGGTTACTGTCTGATACTTAAATTCAGTACTCCATCCTAGCCTCTTTACCTTTGAAGAATTTTTTCCCTATGACAGGAATGTATGCCCTTTTAACCTCTGCCTCTCAAAACTCTTAGCTTCCTTCAAGGCTAAGTTCAGGTCCCATTTCTTATGAGAAGCCTTCCCTTCTCCTGGCAACTGTTAGTTACTTGTCCACTGCCTCCACAAATTACTTTTGATCTATATACTGGGTATTAGTGATAATGCCCTCTCAGTTGTATAAGTTACTTGGGGACAAGTACTGTTTCATTTTTATCATTGGATTCTTAGTGTTTAGTTCAGTACCTGCCACAGAATAGACATTTAATTAATATTAAATTGAATTTTTGCTGTTCAGTATTATCCAACTCTTCAAGACTCCACTTGCAGTTTTTTTTTGGCAAAGATACTAGTCTACCATTTCTTTTTCCTGCTCAATTTACAGATGAGGAAAGTGAGGCAATTAGGGTTAAGTGACTTGCACAGGATCCCAAAGCAGTGTGATCAGACAGTGTCTGAGGTCACATTTGAATTCAGGAAGATGAGTCTTCCTGCTTCTAAACAGAGTGGTCTATCCACTGGCCATTTAACTTCCCTATGAAATTGAATACACTACTTTAAAACTTCAAGTCTTTCATTAACATGAATATTCTTCCCTCCATCACAGACTACAACTTTTTTTCAATTAAACCCTCATCATGAACTGCTATGGAAAAAAACACCCATCATCCTGGGGCTAGCATGGTCATAGTTCTTTCTGAACTTAATTAGATGTCTCTTCAAACAACAAACATGCCTATCACTAAGTCTATGTTTTCACTGCAAGTACTATATAAGCATAAGTTATTATTAGGTTTTACTGCCCATGCTTGAAAGTTCTACATAAACATAAATTATTATTATTTTTATTGTAATTAAAAATACTTATTTACTAAGTAGTTACTATGGGTCAGATACTCTACTAAGTTCTGGGAATACAACAACAAAATGGAAATAGAGTGAATCTCCATTCTATTGAGTATTATCATTTGAATTATTGTCCATCTTCAAAGATTTTATGTGCAAACGTATCTGTTGATTCTTTGATGTGAGATATTTCATGTATTCAGAGTTATAGTACCTTGGATGGTTAAAAAGGTATAAACGAGTTCTCTCCTAAAAAGGTTTCCAACCATATTTTCAGGCCAATCTTTTTTTAATTTTTAAATGTTCTACAATCACTTCCTTAAAATTAAGATTTTTATCCCCCCTCCCACACCTTCCACCCACTACCCCCCTCCCTCCCCATGACAGCATACAATTCCGTATAGGTTCTACATATACTTTCCTATTGAGCACATTTTCACTATAGTCATGCTATGTAGTCGAACTAAAATAAATAGAAGAAATCATATAACAAATCAAAACATAATACACTAAAACCCACACACATACACAAACATGATCTGCTACATTCTGCGAATGGCTTCCATATTTCTTTCTCTGAGTGTGGAAGGCATTTTGCCTTAGAAAATCATCATTGGGATTTTTTTTTCAGTAAGTTCTTGTGTTATTACAAAGTTCCAAGTCTACCAGAAAAAACTCTTGCACACTGTAGTCATTGC
>CM053771.1:187991824-188129148 GCA_028658325.1 Potorous gilbertii | reverse complement strand
CAAGCCAATCTTTGTAAACAGATATTTGTCTCAGCATCTGCTAGGAAGGCTGCTGTCAAAGTCTTCCCAAATTAGTCTCTATGGTACAGGGTGTTATGCCTCCAGAGACATGTTACAGTCCTATGCTACCACCTTTTTCTACATAAGAATTCTATGGAAGGCTTATTGTTAATTCCTGTCAACACCCCTTCTTACACCCTGAATTTCTCTCACCCAGATCTGTCACAGAAATGGGAACAGGTTTCCAACTTCTCCCCTTCCCTTTTTATGTACGTAGACTGTTCTTAGGTTTTTTAAAGTACTTTTACACGAACATATTGAGGAGCTTTGATTTTCCATTCCCAACTCAGACTGCTACCTGTCTGTAACTTAAGAGAGAAGCCTTATGGAGTTATCTGAGACTCAGAGATGCATGGTCACAAAACTACTTAGGTAAAAATTCTAAAGGCAAATATTTGAGGCAGGATTTGAACTCAGATCTTTCTCTACCCACTATACTACATGGTGTTTCAGTGTTTTCTTCCCAAAATTAAGAAAAAAAAATTTACAAGTATTTACAACAATAAAGAAAAAACAACATGGCAAAGGAATAAGAATTCATCAATTCTTTCAGAGTAGGTAGCTATATTTCTTCAGTAAAAATAAAAATGGAACCATGTTTACATCATTCTTTACTTTCCACTGCTTACTGATTCTCTGTTTTATTTTTTAAATTATTGTTCCTATTTTGTTCCTCAAGTTCTTTCTCATTTTTGTTCCTCATTCTTTCTCATGACTCCAGTTACGGAAGGACACTGAATAAAGTCCCATCCTTGTTCTGTCCTGCTACCTCCCATTCCTAGGCAAAACAAATGTGGTAGACCTGGTTTTAGGACAGTAGGTGTTAATTGGCCCACTGGGGCATGATGCAGTGGAAAGAATGATGGAATATTGGGAGTTAGAAGGACCATAAAGGTCCAAGGAAGCTTCTCTACCTCCACACTCTGCCCCTCAAAATGAGCTGCCCTTGTTCTATTGTGATTGTATTGTTATTTCTAATATAACTCCTGCTGGCAGACATGAAGAATTTGAGTAATCTTTTCTGTAGCCACTTAAAGCCTCAACTTTAAAAATAAATAAATCACAAATTGAAGTTGGTTTAACAAACACCTTCTTTTTCCAAGTGATGATTATTAATAATCTAATGAATTCAACCACATGATTCACTATAATAAATGGAATGGGTCTTTATAAAAAGATCCAGTTTATTTATAAGGGCCCAGAGAGAGCACTATCAGATATATACTTGCTCTCAGAAAGCTGCTTCATTTCTAGCAGTTACAGTACTTGTATTCAATTACAAATCTGTTTCTTTAAATAGACGTCTCATCTTATTTGGTTTCACCACTTCACTCTCTCCTAATGTCTAAGACATTGCCTGGGAGTCAGGCACTTAGGAAGATGCATTAAGACCTGAAAGTGATTCATTTAAACTTCATTATTATAAATGGTACCAAGGAGCCCTGGAAGACATGTCTTATCACCTCATACCTAGTACCAAGTGGTGCCCATAACTTGTGAAATAGGTGACTGCCTTAATTTTCTACAACAGGCGTCACTTGTTACCCAAACCTTCATATCCTATAAGATGGAGTATTGCATGTGGTCTACCTGGATCACTAGCTTACATATAGAGTCACAGTTCTGTGGAAGTAGCTGGAAAGAAATTATTTTTTCCTTCCTTTCCTTCTTTGTTTCAATATCTATTGCTCTATTTTTTAACATTTGATTTTTTAATGTTAAGTTCCAAGTTTTCTCCCTCCCTTTCATCCCTTCCCCACCTATCAAGAAGGCAAACAATGATATCAATTGTACATGTGAATTCATGCAAAACATGTTAGTCATGTTGATCCCCCACCCAAAAAAGAAAGAGAAAAAAGTGAAAAAGTGCTTCAACATGCACTCAGCGTTCAGATTCCACGCCTTTTTTCTCTGGATCTGGATTGCATTTTTCATCATGAGTTCTTTGGAACTGTCTTGGATCATTGTATTGATCAGAGTAGCTGTCTTTCACAGTTGAGCATTGTTACAATGTTGCTGCTAGTTTTCCTGGTTCTGCTCACTTCACTTTGTATCAGTTCACATAAGCTGACCCAGATTTTTCTGAAATCATCCTGCTCATCATTTCTTATAACACAATAGTATTCTATCACGATCAAATGCCATGACAGCCATTTCCAGATGATGGGCATTGCTTCAGTTTCCAATTCTTTGCCACCACAAAAGAGTTGCTATAAATATTCTTGTACATGTAAGTACTTTTCCCTTTTCTTTGATCTCTGCGATACAGACCTATAAGTGGTATTGTTGGGTCAAAGAGTATGCACAATTTTATAGCTCTTAGGGTATAGTTCCAAATTGTTTTCCAGAATTGCTGAACTGGTTTACAACTCTGCCAACAGTGCATTGCTGTACCTATTTTTCCACATTCGTGATAGAATGAAATTATAGAGTCTTTGACCTAGCAATTTTTCTAGTTCCCATATACACCAAAATACTTGTAGTTGTACTATGGTAGCAAAGAACTGAAAACAGAGTGGGTTCCCATCAGCTGTTGGAAGGGTCCAACAAACTGCTATATAAAAGCAATGGAATATTATTTTGCAGTAGGAAATTAAAAAGAGAAATTCAGAAAAAAATGTATGAACTAATATACACCAATGAAGCAATTCAAACAAGAAGAACAATATACACAATGATTGTATATAATAAAAATGAAAAGACACTCTTGAAACACAATGTTTTCAGTTTTCCAATATGTTTAACCCTCAAACAGAAGATGAACTTGGTTGATATAGAGATTAAAGACAATGTAACTGAAGAATGTAATGAACATGGAGGAATAATCCATATTTATATTGACAAAAATTCAGCTCAGGGCAATGTGTATGTGAAATGACCCTCAACTGATGCAGACAGTTTGTTGGTAAAACGATCACAGCTGCATATGTACCTTTTCCAACTTACCACAACCTCTTACCTTATTCTTTGACAGCAACATAACTACTGGCTCCTGTTTGATGATAAAGGGAGGATTTAGTCCCTTATGTACATAGCAAAGAACAGAAAACAAAGTGGGTTCCCATCAGCTGTGGAAAAAACCACAAACTGGTATATGAAAGTAATGGAATATTACTCTGAAGTAGGAAATGAGGACAAAGGAAACTGAACTCTGAGGAATCAGATTGGTCAACCTTGGTCTTGAAAAACAGATAATGAAACTTACTTGCTATCTCTTGAAAGAGAAGTGGAGGATTTACTGGTACAGTTTTCTCTATCAGTTGATTTGCTAAACTGCTCCTCTTTGTTACGAGAGAGGATCAGTGATAGAGATGGGAGAGTTTATCCAGAAATAAATGTGATATTAAATAAAGTGTTATCTGTAGGGAGTGGAGGAGTTGACTTAAAAAGTCTACCTAGTTGTGACCTGGGTCCAAGTGGATCTACAGCTAGGAAGTTCAGATGAACAAATATCTTTTATAGATGCTCCATACCTGTCCCAGTGCCACTAACCACTTAACATCACAATGTTAAAAAAAAAAAACCCCAACAACCTTAAAATCCAATTATGTCTTTGGAGATCAATAAGATTTTTGTCTTTTAAAAATATTGAATATAACATAATTTTATATTTTTATTTTATAAACGATATGATGAATATTTAATATTTAAAATATTTTTAATGTCAGAACAAATTAAGGGGCATAGCCTCATTGATTTCTTAGGTCTCTTTTTCTTCATAAAATTAATTACCCCCTCAAATTGAGTTTTTCTTCCCAAATTCTTTCTAGCCTTGAGAAGTATGATATAATACTATGACAACCTGGCAGACATTGGAACATCCAGTATAAATTTTAAAAGTATTGAAGGATAACATGCCTATTTAATTTATTTTTTTTAATAAGGGGTGACCTCTAGTATTATCAGTATCAAGCTAATTATTATGTTTGAGTAATGACAGTAATAATAGTAACTGACATTTTTATAACAAGGGAAGGGCTTACAAAGTGCCTTATGTAAATCATCCCATTCAGTCTTCATGTAACCCTAATAAGAGGTGGGTCATATAAATATTATTGTTCTTTATCTAAAAGATTAGAAAACTGAAGGCCAGAGAGATTAAAGTTTATCCACAGTCACACAGCTATTAAATAACCAGTCTTGTATACACACCAGGTCTTCCAACTCTAAGTCCACGCATCTTTTTATTACAACAGACTCTAGCATTAAAGAGTAGCCCACAATCCAAAATGACATTTTTTGAGGAAAAATGCCAGGCCAAAGTTATGGAGACATTGTGAATGAGGTTGTAGGAATAAAAAATTTCCAGTAAAATAAATATTTTGGTTATATCAAGTAAATCTGTAGGGCTTTTATGTGGTTCTATCATATCAGTGATGAGGATTCACTGAGGTGGAATGACTGTGGCAGAAATGAGATGGGGGAATCTGTGGTTCTACTTGTCTCTCTGTCATTTGGTTCTGTATACTTTGTAAACAAAATTAATGACTCTAATTACTTTGTGAGTATTGGGATACTTATTAGTGAGACTCTTGAACTTAAGTTTTTAACTGCTATCTTTAGGCTCACTAGGATATAATGAGTCCTCAAAAAGAAAGTTTTAAGGACAATGGATAATGAAGGAAATAATTGTGTGCATTCTTTGAAAGAATAAGAAACAAAAATAAATATATAAAAGCCATTAAATACTAATAAAATTGCAAATCTGAATTTGCTTGAAAAAAATCAAGAGACAGAGCATTAAAACTGAGATATAAAACCAAATATTTTCCCAAAATTATAATTTCTAAAGGTAAGTAAGAAGGGAAAACCAACCATGAGAAAGACAGAGCGTTTCCAAACTCCCTGAGGAAGCTTGTGTTTTAAATTGGTTAGTCCAGAAAAGTCTTCAGCTGATAGTGTCGCTATTCTAATCCAAACTCTAGACTGTTGCTAAAATACCCTTCTTAATCCATAGATCTGGTTGTATTTATTATTCAGATTATCTCTCTCAAGAACATTCAGTAAATTCCCTTTGCCTATATAATAAAGCCCAAATTGTTTCTCTTAGAGTTAAAGGAATTTGATAATCTAGTTCCAACCAACATTTTTAGACTTATATCACCAACCACTCCATGTTACAGTACTTGTACTTCTATTTATTCCAAACTTAAGTTTGCCTTTGCTTGTGTCCAGAATATACACAATTGCCTGATGCCCTCATTTCTACCTGTTGAAATTCTTCTTATCCCTTAATGTCTAATCGCCCTCCTCCATGAAACTATCCTCATTAATCTTTCAACTACTCTCTTCCTTTTAAGATTATCTCAAAGTATTTTGTTGGCACATCTTGAATGAATTTAACACATTCTAATTCACATTATAGTTATTTTTGTGCCTGCCTTATTTTCTCTTATGACACAAGGCAAAATCCTCAAAAAAGAATTGTATCTTATTTTTCTTTGTATGCAGTAACTAGAATAATATTTTAAACCTAATCACTACTGATAAATGTTTAATTGAATGATTCTGAACAAAAAAAAGGGTTCTTTGAAAGATCTCATGAGGATCATTAGAACAAAAAATGGAAAAGTCCTTGAAGGTCACACAGTTGAGCCCCATCACTTTAGAACTTAGGAGCCTCAAGTTGACTGGAGCTAGCCCCACAATCAGAGTTCTTCCCACTATATCAAACTGGACCTCATTTGATTTCCCCTGGGGTAATTTTGCAAGATTTTCCAAGAGGGGCAGACCAGACTAGAGGATACCCAGATAACCAGAGCAAGCCCAGGAGTCATGAAGCTCTGAGTTTCAGTCCTGCCTCTGACACAGTGACCTGTGTTACCCAGGGCAAATTTCTTTAGCTCTTAAGACCTCCAGATGAGTTTATAGAACTGTAAGTCACAGAGAAGGTGCTGATCGGCATTAGCAGTGGGAGTTTTCCTATCAACAATTATTTTTGACAAAGAAATATAAGGCATGAACCAAAGAAAAGAAAAAAAGCAGTGATAAAATGTAAATTTGAAGTTTGAGTGAATTGTCTTTAAAAAAAAATTAGTAGGAAAATATTATCTTGTGACCACACACACACATATATAATTTTGTTAACACACAAGGGTCTGCTTCTGGGAAATCTTTTAATGTATTTTAATGAAACCACAGAGAAACATATATGTATATATAAATTTATATAAGCTAAGTTTATGTATTTACTGTTATATACACATATATCAAAAATATCCATAAATTAAAAATATTTATGAATATATATATGCATGTATATTTGTCCTCTATGATTTCATGGTTATCATTGAAACACAGTAAAAAACACTGCAATAGACCTTTGTGTGATAATATCATTGATTTCTCTGAGCTGCAGGCAGGAGGTGGTGTTCTGAGTTTATTTCAAGATACCACTTTAACCTTCCAAGAAATGTTACAAGATTTTCCCAAGATGTTTCCATTTCTATGAAAAAGAAAAAGATAAGCAACTTTCAGATAGTCTCTCATTCATCCAGTCATACCATTTAAGTTATACAAGGACAGTCATTAACAGAAAATATTTACAAAGGCATTCAGAAGAGAGAATTCGGAAGGAATCTTTGCCTACTGGCTTCCACACGAAAGACAGTGAGAGTAGTGTCCCATTAAATCTCTCTCCACTATGCATCATCATGATTTAAAGTAACAGATTTGAGAAGCATTTTTTTCAAGTCAGAGGCACTTCTAATTTTGAGCTTTCACTCTTAAAATGTGAATATATTCAAATTGACAATGTCCAGAAACTTCATTTGAATATTTTCTCTTTGCTTTGCCTTTCAAATACTTTCATGCAAGAAAGGTTAAAAATAATGAATTAGAAAAATTCAATTTGAGACTGAGAAATGGAGCAAAAGGGGAGTGGGAGGCCCAAAGACAGTGACACATAAACAAAAGAAAGTGCTTATCAAAGGTCCACGTTTGCCAGGCACTGCAAAAATAACTTGATTCTAATGTGCCATTAACAGCTTCATTTTCCCTTAAGACTGGGTCTCATTATTAGACCTGGGCTAGAGCTAGAGGAGCTACTTTTATTTGCACTTGGTGAAGATGCCAAATGAACCTCAGCACACCCAAGTTTGAGATGTACCAGCCTCAGCCTCCCCAGGAGCAGGGATGATAAGCATGTACCACCAAGCCTGGAGCTTTAATAACTTCATAAGAAACTTGTCCCTCATTCGTGAAGTACCACTAGCCACTTCCTAGCTCAGAAGTCTATATACATTATCAATCTGACACATTGGTCTCTATCTACTCCCATGGACACCTACTGTCAGGTAGAAGCACTGAGGTGCTATTACAATCTACTGCACTTGGTACATTCAGTTCTTTATTTCATAGCCTTTGCTCCAAATGCTTCTTTTGGGTTTGGAAAGAATGAGTTCAGAGCCAAAGTCATCCATCACAGCAAATGTAAGCACAGCAATGGGCACTCGATTCATTATACAGTTTGAAAAATATCTTTTGTGTAATCATGGATCTCGCTGAGAAGGTCCTATCATGTCCTAACGCTTGATGCAGCGAGTAAAATACATCTCATAAATAAGAGTATCTGGAGAACCACATCATATACAGGGAATCTTTTCATTTTTTACTTTGAGCAAAGAATCCCCCCTTATGATCACAAACACCTTTGGAATGGAAGAAATATTTGCCATCCGTAAATCACAAATATACTCAAGTAATGAAATAAGTAATGATGACTATATTAAGCCTACCAACTACCCAGTCGGAAAAGGGTCATCCCATAGCCATATGTAGCACCAAGAAGGATGGAAAATCAATGCAAAAGTCCTTCAGCTAGGGGCTGGTTATTCAAATACTAACTAGTGGCCTAGCTCTATATTACCTAACTTTTTTGGTGGACCACAAGATAGGAAGTAGCATAATCTTGTAAAACATAATGAGTAAAACACTTCTATAACACTCCATTTTAAAAATATTTGTAGGCACCTCTTGATGTTCCCTTACAGTTAAGCAGTCTCAATTTCTTTACCTTTTCCCCATGAATCTTATGTTTTATGCGTTTTGTTATTCTAGTCTTTGAGATCCCTGAAAATTCAGTAAGGTTTTTTTGTAGCTTCTGGGCACTCGAGTGACTTCTTGGAAGTGTCTAAGCCACAGTACATTAGAAAAGTCTAATTTCATCTTTGCCACATGCTATAATTTAGTAAGACATTTGCTCTGTTTCCAGTTGAGGGGATTTCAAGGTATTTGTTGCCATCAATGGGATACTTTATTTTGTATTATTCTCCTTCCATCTTAATGGCAATGAAAACTTAGTTATCTAAAGGCTCCCAATGACTGTGTCTGATTTTAAAAATTATACCATTTTCTCACTTGCTGAATCATATCTCTAGTTAGAAAGGTTGATATGTAAGCTTGCAAAATATATTACCTTGTCCATCATTGGGAAAATAATAATTTCCAGTGTTTCCATCATAGCAATTTGAGTCTAGAAAATTTAATGGATTTCCCATTATTTTTTTATGATTCCTCAGATTAGTCCCTTCATCTTTCATTCATGCATCAAATAATAATGAGGTGCTATTAAGCACAGCATCAGGCTAGGACCCTGAGGGATAGAGAGAAGAATAAGACTGACCTTCATGGAGCTTGCAATTCACCAGGACAGATGAAGAATGTCCAGTATTAAGTATAAGATCAAGTGTAAAAAGGTAAAGATAGAAGAAATTGTTCAAGGCAATGAGGGATTCCAATCTCCCAGAAAGGATCAGAAAAGGCAGGATTCATTGGAAAAATGTTAACTGTGCTTTTGAGAATGACTATGAATTAGGCGGAACTGGTGGAAGAGAAAGAAAATTCTAAAAGTACAAGGAAAGTCTGAGTATCACACAGAGGAATAGGGTGGAATAGTGGAGAAGTGAAAGTGGAATAGTAGAGAAGTAAAAGGTAGGCTGAGAAAAGTTTATGGAGGACCTGGGAGGACAGAAATTTATTTTGTAGGTAGTCATGATAATTTGTGAGTATATGTCTGTGTGTGTGTGTGTGTGCATATGTGTATGTGTACACAGGTGCATGTGCAAAGGGAGGCCTCACATAAGAGTCATGCTTTAGGAAGGTCAGTCTGGCCATGGAGTGGACAGGATAAAGATTAAAGGACAGAACTGCTGCTTAGGGTGGAAGCAACAAAGATAAAGATAAAAGAGAGAAGTCAGAGGGTAAAACAGCATTTATTATTCACATGGAGCAGAAAAAAATAGAGAAGGAATAGATTTTGGACTTCCATACTAGTAGTAGTATCTCAGGACCTGGAAAAGGCAGGGGATCTACAAATGGGATAGATATACTGATATCAAAAGAGGAAATGTCAACCTTTTTTCTTGGCTTTTCTCAATATTCCTATGTGAGTGGGTAAAAGTGAGCATTCATAAGTCTTATTTTTCCAGGTGAGACAGGATCTTGTTGATATAATTATTCCTACTGAAGACTCAACTGCCTTAGAAAGTCCTCATATTTCAAACAGATTTCCACCTAGGGTTATAGTCCTGAAGTACAGAAATGATAGAAGCATTTGGTCTGGGAGGTATACAAGAAACATATCAAACTTTTTCTAATGGTCAGCATTTACTGATATGGTCAGATATTTATTTTCTCAGTACTTTATGATGATGCAATTAAAAACATTTCATCCTTGCTATGAACTTAGAATTCATGCTGGGGTAGCAACCAAGAGAAACTGTCTTTATAAACAAAGCACTGCTCTGAAGTTTGGTAGAGATGACTTCATTAGGTAGTACAGATCACAACTCATGTGCACATTCTAATTTGTGTGACAAAAACCCAGCAAATTTATTTAAGCCTGGATTCACATAATTTTCAATTTGGTTAGACTGACTCAAGGATGACATCTCTTATTCTTTATGTACATGTTCTGTAACCACAAATCATTTTCTTATTTTGATTGAAATCATCACCTTAAGGTCCAGTCATACTATTTCCCTTACACAACAGTCTACCTCCTCCATCCGTATTTTCCCATGGGCTATCCCCCTAAGTCTGGTATGCTCTCCGTTTTCACCTTTGTCTTCCTGAGTTCCAAGCTCTCTTTTAAGACTCAGCTCAATTATTTTATCTAAGAAACCTTTCCCAATTATTTTAGTTGTTAACACTTCTCTTTGAAAGTAACTTGCATTTTTTTCACCTTAATTTTATGTACATATGTTGTCATCCACCTCCTAAGAATTAGTCTTTGGGAAACCAGAGACTGTCTCATTTTTGGTCCTTCTACTCTCAGGGCCAACATAGAGCAGGAACTTAATAAGTGAATTGAATTTAATCCATTCAGTAAAATATAAAATAAAAGCAGTCATGTGGAAGCAGCAGGTGAATTTAATCAAAAGTTAGTTATGTGTGTAGTCATAGCCTTAGAACTCAGTATTTCTGGAAAAATACAAGACCTCTTTTCTGCTTTCCAAGTAGGTAAATGCCTTCCAAATTTTAAGTGCTATAAACGCCAAAAATTATTTCCCATCTATTTTCTTTGAACTGACTAAATTAAACTTGGAAATGTAAACTATTAGAAGCATACATGTGTATAAGTTTCCGAAAAGAGTAGAGTGAAGAAACTGCCTTTTGAAATTCAGGTTTGTTTTTTTCCCCTACATTTACCTAATTTATGTATGACCTTGTTTTTAGGACATTATTGGTTAATTACATATTCAAAATTATACAAAACAAAATGAGATGGTGTTGTTTTTTTTTTTTTGGAGAGTTGCTGAGGTGTTTGTTTACCAATAGCAGTAGAAGCTATGTGTTTTGGGAAAAAATAACAACCCAATGGGCCTCTTGCACTGTTAATCTGACAGTGACAATGTCACACTAATAAAGTTTGTGTAGGAAAAAAAAAACCTGTTGCTTAGTCACAAAGCCCTAGAGTAGAGAGGCTTGTGTGCACATATGTAAACAAATTATAGTCTTTGAGAGAATCAGAGAAGTGGATGTGTTAGTAACTGCCTTTATCTATTTTGCCCCCTGTCTCTCTTCTTAGTAAAATCCTAAGGTAAATAATGAATTTTAGAAAGTTTCTAAGAAGGTTTAGTCAATTATGTTGCTAAAGTGGACAAATATTCCCACTCCCAAAGATGAAAATAATGTAATGGAAGGTTGGCAATTATCATAACAACAATAGCAGACAATTATACAGGCTTGTAAAGATATTTTCATATACATTATGCCATTTGATCCTTACAACAACTCTATGAGATAAAGACTGTGGATACTACTGACCCCATTTTATAGATTAAGAATCTGAGACTAAGAAAGAATGCGTGGTTCACCCAGGCTTAAATAGCTGGTAAGTATCCAATGTGGTTTTCAAACATAGGTCCTTGTGACTATATGTCCAATAAGATATCTAAGACTTAGTCAAATGGTTACTTGTGTTGGTAAGAAGTCATTTGGAGTCATATCGACTACAGTAAGGAAGCAGTCTGGTATAGTAGAAAGCACGTTGACTGTGACCATAGGAAACATTGGATCGAGTCTTGGCTTGCTAAATCAATTTAATATATATTTATTAAGTACTTCCATATATACAATAAACTGTACTCGCCATATGACTAAACATCTTGGAGACACAGTTTCTTCATGTGTACAATGAAAGGGTTAATATAGATTATTTTCATCATGTCCAACTGTCCGTGAGCCCAGGAATTCTTTTATAACAGACATGAAACGATAGCGGTTTCTTTGTTGGATTATTTTTTGGATAAGAGAGATTATATGTAGCATCATGGATTTTGACCTAGAAGGGATCTTCAGAATTATCCATACCAACTATTCCATTTTGCAGGTGTGGAGACTAAGGTTCAAAGAGATTCATTTACTGATCCAAGATTGATCAGATAATAAGTAGCAGATCTAAGAACATGTGCAGCAGGCTCTCCTGTGTATGCTGGGGTGCTTGATGCTACAATCACCTGTACCCCCAAGTCCCAAATTGAGCCAGTTCTGAACTGGCCCCCTTGGACTGAACTCCCATCAAACCAACTTGAAAGAAATTAAACCGTGGACATATGCACCCTAATTTCATTTGGTTCTTTCTTATAACAGAGTCTGTTTCAAATTGGGGTTCATGGAGTTCACATTAAATATATAGTTATATACACACACATACACATACATACATACATATTTCTGATTCAATTCTCTTGCCTGTTAAACTGTTATCCCATAAGTACAATTTGGCATTGTGAAAGAGTATTTGTTTTGGAGTCACAAAACCTGGAAACAACTCTTGACTCTGATACATATTTTGTTAAATTAGATCTACTTTTCTAAAAGGAAGGCAACTTTAGAGGGGTCAGCAACCTTCTTTAATCACATATACCAACAGTCTATATTAAAATGAAATCTTCAGTACCTGATTTAGGTCATTTAATCCTGATCAAAGAGATATCAATTTCCATATCACCTTCAGGGTGTCCCAAAAATCTTATTTCCCTTTTAAACTGTCAATACTGTATATGTATCTTTTGAAAGTATAAATCTACATTAAGATTTTTGAGGGACTCCCTGCACATGTGTGTGCAAACAAGTACCTGAATATTTGTCTGTCCATACACAGATATTTTTTAGGAACTTTATACTGACGTTATTGTACAGTGATGGTATCAACTGAAATACAAATGGGGCCACTGAACCATACATAAGGATCCCTTGAAGCAACATATTGATTGAGAAAACCACATATTAACAATTACCTGTTAATTGTAACAATGCTGTTGCATTTTAATTTATTTTGTCAAATATTTCCCAATTATATTTTAATATGGTTCAAGCTGCACTGGATTGCGGCCCATGGGCTGCATGTTTTAAATTTCTGTTTTATCATAATAAAATTTTATAACAAAACTTTTAAAATAACTAACAGTAATGATACTTTACTATATATAAACATAAATATACACAATTTAAGATCTAATTCTTCTCATTCTCTTTATCTTAATCTTTCCCTTTCTGTTGCCTTCTTCTTGGTTGTTTACAAACATTCCCAGATCTCTTCCAGGACTAAAAATCTTTCTCCTGATTCTACTATCTCTCCTGGCTATCATCTTATATCTTTCCCTCCCTTCTCTGCTAATCTCCTTTAAAAAGTCTTCAAATTTGCTAAAATCCCCTCTCCTTTAAGAAGTCTTTTCTTGTATCCCTAGGTTAATTCAAGTGCTTTCCCCAGCTACCCTGGATTTATTTTATAAGTACACAGTTGTTTTATTATTATTAATGGAGGAGACTCCACTAGAATTCAAACTCCTTGAGAGCAGGGACTGTTCTTGCCTTTCTTTGCACACTTAAGTGGTTAGCACAGGGCCTGACACGCAGTAAATGCTTAACAAATATTCATAGCCTTCACTTCCTCACTTTCAATCTCTTCCAACCACGCTACAATCTAACTTCAACTTGATTGAAATGGTTTTTGGCCAGAGTTACCAGTGATCTCTTAATTATCAAACCTAAAATCCTTTGTCCAATCCTAGTTTTTCTTAACTTCTGCAGGATTTAACAGTAAAGGTACTGATTACCTTCTCTTCTTAGATACTTTCTTTTCTCTGGGTTTTGTGACACTGAACTCTCTTGGTTTTCCTCCTACTTGTTTGGCAGCTCCTCAGCTACCTTTCTAGCATCTCCATTCATCCTTGTCATTTCCCCTCTCTGTGGGTGTCTCCAAAGGCTTTGTTCTTTCTGTGTCCTCATTTTTCTCTACTATCCTCCTTGATGATCATATCAGCTCTCACTCAATCATCTCTATGCTGATGATTCCCAGATCTGAATTATCCAGCCCTTGTCTCCCTCAGAGTCAATCTTCAGCTGCCTATTGGATATTTTAAACTGAATGACCCACAAGTATTTTAAACTCAATATGGACCAAATATGTAACTAATTTTCTTTTCCTTTCAAACCCTCCCTATTTCAAAACTTCTCTGTTGCTATTGGGGGCATCACTGCCAGCATAATATCCCAAGCTTCTTGGACATGCCTCACTCTCACATACCCCATATATTCAATCTGTTACTAAGTCTTAGAATTTCTACCTTCACAACATCTCATATATATCCCCTTATTTTCATTTACATAGCCACTGGCCTAATTTAGGCTCTCCACCTCTTTGCTTAGACTACTGCAATATCCTAATTGGTGTCCCTGCCTCAAGTCTCTCTCCTCTCCAATACATGTTCCATAAGTTTTCATCATAATTTTCCTAAATCATGTCTGACCATGTCAACCCAATTCTCATTCAAAAATTTCAGTGGCACCCAAGCACAGGATCCAAATTAAAATTCTCTGACATTCAAGCCCTTAATAACATAGTACCTTCCTACTTTTCTGAAAATCTCATACTTTTATTCCCCTCCAAATAATCTATGGATCCAGCATTACCAACATACTTGCCATTCCTCCCATACAGCATTCTATCTCCTCTTTCCATGCCTTTGTAGTGACTGTCTCTCATGCCTGTGACATTCCTTTCTTTTTTCTGCTTCTGAGAATCTATGGTTTCCTTCATGACTCATCTCAAACTCCATCTTCTGGAGACCTTTTGAGTCCCCTCAACTACTTGAGCCTTTCCCTCTTTGCTTACATAAATTCACGTTGTACATATCTTTTACGCATCGATTTATTTATGTGTTATTTCTTACATCAGTATACAAATAAAATAGGGTATAAGAGTATATTGACTGGAACTGTTTTTGCTTTTCTTTGTATCTCCAGTACTTAGCACATCATAAACATTTTATAAATGCTTCCTCATTGATTGGTAGTGATAGTAACGGTGGTAGTGAGAGCTAATAATTATTGAATTATGATTTGTATACATTCTGTGAGATTACTGGATTGTCCCTTACCATAGGTCTTCAAACATTATTTGTATTTGCTTCCATTACAATGGAAGCTCCTTGAAAGGAAGAGGCTTTTCTTTGTTCTTTGTGTTTTGATCCCTGATGCACATTATAGTCTCTGGCACATATTACTTGTTTGATTAAGGTTTACTGATTGCCTAAATGGTTATTTTGAAGTCTACTTTGGAAATACTATGTATCCAACAATATGTCTACTGGAGGGATATTAAATTGGCAGTTAGGAATTTGGTCTTCTCTACCACTAATTCAATGTGTATCCTTTTGCAACTTACTTGACTTCATGGTGACAGCTTCTCTACCTACAGACTGAAAACTATGGCATCTGTCTTTCCTGATCTTCTGGTGGAAGACAGAAATAAATGTATCTGTAATCATCACCAGGAATAAACCCTAAGCAACTTCCTATGAAGAATTAAATCAAACAGCTAAATTATCCTCTGGGAACTTACAATCTAAAATAGAAAATAAATATGTAAAATATTGACCAATAATCTTAGAATTTTCTTTTAGATTAGGTTAGATTCCATATAAGTCATACGTAACATTTATATGTATATGCATAATAATCATGTAGTACACAAATCTTCCACTGTAGTCCTACCCTTAAAACAAGTAGATTTGGAGTGACAGGGTTATATCTAGAACTGGAAGTGACTTAAGAGACTATCTAGTCCAAACCCCTCATTTTATAGATAAGGAAATTGAGATCCACAGATTTAAGTTACTTGTCCAAGGTCACACAGTTAATATCAGATGTGAGATTTGAACTTAGATCCTCTGGCTCTAGAGCTGATGCTCTTTTCATTGTATTATGTTGAGAAAGAAGACTCAGCCAAAAATACTGGTCCTAAGATATGCCAGTTATGTGACTATAAACATGCTACAAAATCTACCTGATAGTTCCTCACCTTTAAAAAGGAAAGGATTTTTCAGTTCAAAACCCATTTATTAAATAGCTTCCTTTTTCAAGATAATGCATTAGGTAGGCAGTAAGGACATAAAGACAAAAAGGAAATCATAAAGGACTTAAAAACATTTGAGGAAATATACCCCATTTTCAAGCAAGCAAATATGAAGCATATGCAAAGTTTGTGGTTCTTGAGTCATTTCAGTCATGTCCAAATCTCTGTGACCCCATTTGGATTTTTTTTTTTTGCAAAGATATTGGAGTAGTTTGCCATTTCCTTCTCCAGCTCATTTTACAGATCAGGGTTAAGTGACTCGTTCAGGGTCACACAGCTGGTAACTATCAGGCTGGGACTGACTCAGGTCCTCTGGACTCCAGGGCCATACCAAGCAATTTCAAAAGGGAGAGAATGCCAGTAATTCTAAGTGTCTGGAAAGGTAATATATAGGTGATAGAGAGCTGTATTTTAAAAGAAGATAAAGATCCCATGGGGGCAGAAAAGAAGAGGGAGTACATTTCTGACAGAGTACCACGTGTACAAATGCATGGAGGCAGGAGATAGAAATCTGGGGCAGGAATAAATAGCAATCAGTTTGAGTGGAATAGAGACTGAAATGGAGACACTACATGAAAGTGAGTAATATGAAATAGCATTGAAAAGGTAGGGGACAGCCAGTATAGACCTCATGACAGACTCTCATTTTTTTGTCTGAGGACAAGGCTAGATAAATTTAGTGGCAAATCATTAAAAGAAGAACTGGCCACTACTAACTGAGATGTTTCGTTTGTTTGTTTAGTCTGGTTTAGTTTGTCCGCCATTACTCAGTGCTTTCTTATAGTTGATAACTGGCATTTTTGGAAGGAAAGCCTATAGCGGTGAAATTATGGATCCTTAAAATCAGTTAAGAGGATCACACAAAAAGCAGGGCATTAAATCAAGGGAGTTCTGGCCTTCAAAACCCTGGGTTCATATTCTGTCTCTGACATAGAACTACGTGATCACCATCAAAAAATCTAACCTCTCAGTGTACCAGGTAATTCTTTAAGACTAAAAGTTACAAAAGTTGCTGATCACTACCAGTGGAGTTTTCTGAGGCTAATGAAATCATGGGTCTGGACCAAAACCAAAATTTACAATAAGCTCAAAAAGTTTATCTTTTTTTTCTTTCAGCAGGGATGATAAATAAAGATATAAGTGTAGGAGTGAAAAAGTGGGGGAATCCCTGTCAAATTAATTGGAGGTTTCTGTAAGAGATGAGGGCTTTGAGAGTCAGGCTGGTAGAGGGAGAGGCTCTGCTAATCTAAGTCTAGGATACAGCTTGGAAAAAATTGTTTAAAAGGTTTATACTTATAAATTAAACTGTTAAAGGGTATATTGAACAAATACAATCTGGAGAAACTGAAAGTAGTGGGTAGAAACAGTGGGTAGACTGACTATAAACCAACCAGATTATGGTGTGATGGAAATCCAGTGTAGTAATCTAAAGTATCACTGCCTAAATTTTCCATTAGCAGATCATGCAGTCAAGAATAAATGTTTCTAGATCACATAAATGTAATTATATGATCAATTACGTTAAATTTTAATTACAACTGATAATTGATGCAAGCCTGTTAACTTGACTCTTGGTAAAATTCATTTATACAATACTAATAGGAAGCAGGTGATTGGGGCTATTAATCTTTTTGTTCACATGTATTACTTTACAAGAATGCTAAATAATAGTCACGTATATCTATAACCCTCTTAGCATTTTCTCATATCTCCATGAGGTAAGTTAGTACAAGTATTAGTACCTTTTTCATTTTACGATAAAATAAATCGAGAGGTAAAGTCACTGATCCTATGACACACAAGTAGACTAGACCCAGATTTTGAAGCCAGACCTTCTCACTCCAAGTCCAACAACCTTCTATAGTACACCAAAATATCTAAGGCATACCACATATGACCCATGTTGGGCACTTGTGATAAAGGGGTGTGTGTGTGTGTGTGTGTGTGTGTGTGTGTGTAATGACAACAGCATTATCAAAAGCACTGGAGGAAACATAGTATAAAGTAAAAGTCTTAGAATGCCTTAGACTTAGAATACTTGGATTCCATTCCTGAGTCTACCATTTATTAATGCTATGACCTTACGTAAGGCATTTAACTGTCCTAGACTATAATTTCTTCATCCCTTAAGTGATGAAATTCATAGGGTCACTGTGAGAAAAACACTTTGTGAACTCTAAAGTGCTGTATAAATATGAGCTATTAATAAGATGCCAGTTCTGGAACTGCCTTTGGGAATTCATTTGAATATGGACATGAGTGGAGAGGCTAGAGAAGGGACTGTAGAAATCCGGGCAATAAATGAGTAGGGGAAGAAGTAGGGCAGTGACTTTAAAAAGAAGTGGTGCCTAGGTTGGATTTGACAATGAAGGTTATAAATCCATGGGTAAATGTATATATAAACACGGCAAATTAACCCAGGCAATCACTGTAGAATATAAAGCTGAAGGGATCCTAGGAGAACAACTCAAATTACCATGTTCTAGTAGGTTTAGCAAAGGTACTTTTAGAACATTTACAAGAGATCTCTAAGAGCTGTGTTAAATAAGGAATCAACGTATGGAATCTATTGCAGTCAAATCTTCTCTCTTAGTAAGGACTTCCTTTTCGAATATTTACAGACATAAACAATGTCTTATTTGTTTTTGCATCTTAGAGGGTCTTAAGATCCATTTTTTCCTGCAATACACAAAAGGGAAAGTGGCCCTTACTGACCTTTCTTTTTTGGGGGAAGGAAAAGAGCAATCAGTGGAACTAAAAATCCATATCTATGTTCATCAATTGACAAATGACTAACTATTTGTTTTCCAGATTCAGTAATTTTTAGAGATAAGAGTGTTAAGTATAAGGAACAAAAGCTAGAGTAAAATTATAATTCTTTTTATTTAAATAATTGTTCCTTCAATTGTGTTCACCTGTTGTGTCTTTTGTCTGCAAGATACTACCAGAAGTCTCTGGGGTTGATGGAGAAGGTAGAAAGTAAGTATAAAGATACACTGATAGTTACTAGACAGTAAAATTAATATAGATAATAGTGAACATAAGAGTTGAGTGGAGAGGAATAATTTAGGGTCTGGATGCGTAGATAGTAAAAGGTGTTTATAGACAAAAGAAAATCCATCATATGCACTTTTAGCATTTTTCTAACAAATATCATTTTATCTTTTTTATCCAAATTTTGTCCCTTTTGAGAAAAAAATGTACTCTGTATAGTTTCAACCAAACTCTAACTAATTTGAGTTAAATGAGTACATAGGAAAGATACTCTGAATGAGCAGAGTTTAAGAAATTAAAAAGCAAGTCAGTTCAGTTCTAGGCAATTAAGAAGCACAATACATAGTATGCTAGACTTGAAGTCAGAGAGACCCAAGTTCAAATTTTGCTTCAAAGACTTACTTAACTATGCTGATGTGGATCCAAACAGTGTCCCAAGGATTAATGGTAAGGCTTACTTTCCCAAGCCCCTGAGGGGATTTGGGGCTCATTCTGTAGCCCATCCTATAACCTGAGGGTATCTTAATGCCCTTTCCCTCTTATCTTGAAATACCATACAACTTGTATCAAAATGATTGCTTTTGTCCCCCCTACCTGTGTCATTCATCTTCCTCATCTTGTGTCCAATTAACATTTCCTTATTGTGCAAGCAACCACCTTCCTCATTTTTTTGTACTTATCCTATCCCTAAATCTCCAATCCCCATAAGAAACCCCCAAAATTGAATCATCATCCTGAACATCTGTATATAAGCACAACCCCCAAATATAGGAATCTCATTTAGTTTTCTTGCTAAGGAGATCCGTGATACTTTTTCCATATAAAATAAAAAAGCTCCCATTGGCTAAAAGAGAAGGTCTAAGTAAATTCTTTCACATCTGAATCAGCTCTCTCAACTCTGACCTCAAGAATGTGACCCTGACAAAGTCATTTAACTTCCTTCAGTTTAAGTCTCTTCATCTGTAAAACAGGGATAGTCGTATTACCTACTTCCTAGCGTTGTTATGATGTTCAAATCTCTTATATATATATATATATATATATATATATATATATATATATATATATATATATATCTTAGTAAATACTATATATCTATTTGCTTATCTATGTAAAAGAGGATGAGGGTCAGAATTGTGGTAGTGGCTATATAAATGGAAAGAAACAGATATATACAAGATATATTACGGAAATAGAAAGAAGATTTGACAACCGATTGAATAGGTGAGGAGATAGAGACACAACAAGGCTGCAAATGTGGGGGGCTAAAAGGATAATGGGTGCCTTGACAGAAATACAGAAGTTAGAGAGGGCAGTCATTCAGTCATTTGGGGGGAAAATAATGAGATATAGTGAGTTTGATATGCTTAAAGGACACAACAGGCTGTACTAGAGCCATTTTGTTTAGAGTTTAGAATAGAGGAAGAGAAGAGGAAATGTTGGCACTAGGTGGCTTTTTTCAAGTTTAGTTTAGAAGGGAGGTGATGATATAGAATGATTGCTAGTGGGGCTAGTAGGAACTTATGAAGCTTTTTTAAGGATAGGGAGACAAGAGTGCATTTGTAGCAACTAAGGAAAAAGCAAGAGGACAGGGAAAGATTGGAGATTAGAGGATGATAATGGGGACAGTCTGCTGGATGGGAAGGGATCAAAGGTAAATGTAGATAGGTTAGTGTTGGCAAGTAGAAGGACTACCTCTTAAACAGACTATTAGAATGGAAAATAGTAAGGGATTATGTCAGAAAGATGTGAGATGAGAAGAAGGAAAGTGTAAACAGAATAGGGGTAAAGGTCTAGGAAAGTACAGAGAAGTGGAGAGACTGGAGGTCTCAGAGGTGGAAAAGATCAGGCAGGATTAAAGGTCATGAAACAAAGAGAGAAAGATTAAAAATTCTTATTAGATAACAAAATAAACAAAATAAAATAATAAACAAATAAAATAGTCAAACTCACATCAAATAGGAATTGTATTCTATAAAATACTAGTAATGCTCTATAATTAGTATATTCATTTTATGCTTTTGAAGTTAATTTTCTCAAGTATTTCAATGTTTCTCATGAAACTTAGAATGGATTTGTTAAAAAAAGGTGAGTTTCAAACAAGGTTCAGTTCAAATGATCACAAGTTTCAAATGTGTGCAATGTAAGTAATGAGATTTTGTTGTACTATAAACGAGTTTTCCATATTCAAATTCTATTTCTTTTAGACCTGCCGCTTTTCAAGAGACGGTGAGTGACTAAGATATGTTTATAATATGCATGTGTCAGATGTGTGAGATTTTCCTCTCAAAGTAACTTCAAAAAGTTTCAACAGATACATTAATGACTTGGGATAAGTTCTCAGAAAAAGAGAGAAGTAACAAATTTGATTGTTTTTAAAAGTGGAATTGCATAAGGTTACCTGAAAAAAATTAAATGTAAAAAAAATTAAATTATCGTTACTGATATTTTGGGGGAGGTAGTATATTGCAGTAGAACTTTGGTCTTAGATTGAGACCAGAATTGGTTTCCCAACTCACTTCCTTCCTTATGAGCTATCTAGCCCAGGTTACAATTCCTCACTTGTGAAATACTTGCACTACCTACCTGACGGGTGTGAACAGAGTAGTTTGTAAACATCAAAGTGTCACATGAATCTGAATGGTCATTTGTGGATGAAATTACGTTTGAAATCTAGATTAATGTTGGAGATAACAGACTACACTAGGCTTGGGAAATTTCTCCCTCTACGGCTCATTGACATTATAGACTATATATATATATATATATACATATATATGTACATACATACATATATATATATATATATATATATATATATATATATATATATATATATATATATATCAATCACTGAGTTAGAGCTCTTGAAGGGATCATGAGAAGTCATCACAGTTGTTAAACATATGGACTGAGTGTAGTCCAATCAGGGTTAAGATGTAATTAGGAAATGTTTATCAAAGTAAATAAAAATATAAATAATTTTAATTTGTTGTTTTAGAAGTCCACATGTGGCCCATGGGGATCATTTGTATTTGAGTTTGACACCACTGATTTTAGCCCAGTCTCATCTTTTTACACATCAAGAAACTGAGGCCCCAACTGGTCACATAGCGTGTTGAGAATTTCACACAAGGAGCAATTAAAAAGCCACTGAGATACAAATCCAAAAGCCAAGATTCAACTCCTGGTCTTCTGTCTCTTGAATCCAACATTCTTTCCACTACACAATACATAGCTACTGATTATTTTAGGTAAACTCACTTTTCAGATTAGGATAAAAAAAAGATGAACAGGTTAGTTCTCAGTTCCTTCTCTCCGATTTGTGCCCAGTAGATGGAGCTACTTGTTAGGTAGCTGCTTGGCTCTTTTTTTTTTTTTTCCCCAAGCCGTTTTCTGATATATGTTGGGTACCATAGAGTGAGACTCAGAACAGGAAGCGGAGGCAGAAGCAGAGAGGATTCTGGAAAGGTCTCTTTGTTTTCTTGTCCACAGAGAATGCAGAAAATTGTAATTATTTTGTAAACCTCTGTGGCTAAAAATCTCAACAACTGCCTTTGAAGGCAAATTATCCTGTAATCTTTTTGGATGCTGAGCTTTGGGCTGTGATTTGCAATTCTCTTTTTATCAGGTAAGCTGGAAAACATTTAATCATATATATCATAGAATCTAACAGAATGCTCATTTTATTATTTAAAAAACCATCTCCATGTTTGTGTTGGTCGAGTTTATGTTGATTTAAATGAGAGTTACTGTATTCAAGGAAATCCTCTATTGTTTTATATCTTCCAAAGGAAAGCTAGTCTCTGCCTATAAATTGTGAATTATAATAGAGACTAGGTGGTGTTACTGATTTTATGATTTTTCAGGCACTTAGGGGCTCTTGGTTCTATGACATTGAATGACCATTTCTCTGGAAATGTTGAGGGTTTCCCGATGGAGCTCGTGTTTATATTAAATTTATTATTAAATTTAAATTTTAAATGTCTAGTATTTTTTAATAACTGCAACCTAAAACAAACAAAAAAAATTCTAGTGAAACTGGAAGTATCATCTCGTGGCTTAGCTTTTCTTTTACAGCCTAATATAGGCCATGCTTGTACAGACTGATCTGACTGGTAAAATTGTACCGATACATTTGGTTACTTAAAAACACACCCTCACTTTTCTATTAAATAATATGGCTGTAGAAGATACATAGAAGAGACTACTTACTGATGATTAAAGAGAGGTCTAATCTTCTGAGAATATGACTGTCATATACTCCAAAAATCAAAATACCATATTTGGGGCTGCTCAAAAGAATTATTCATATCTATTTGCTGAATTATATCTAGTCACTCATGTATTTCTTCATGTTTTCTATGCTACATTAATAAATAATATGAATCAATATGAATCATAATAATCACTAGAGGCCATTACTTGAGCCAGAAAACAATGTCTTCTCTCTCTAGGTTTCTATGGTTTCTTTAACATATTACAAACCTGCAATTGTTTACTATGTTGCTAGAAATAGAATTTATCTTATATAAGGAGATTATTTTTTAAAAGAGTCACATAAAAATGAAAGAAGAGTTTTAAGAATTATGAAACTGTCCATTGTTTGTACAACAGGTGGTGTAATGTAGCTTGTGAGGACAAGGATATAAACAAGAAAGTGTGGGTAAAATTTTGAATAGAAACATTTAAACACATTTGCCTTAATTAGGGTATCACTTTAAATGATTTTTGGCATGGGCTTTCAGTACAGTTTGGCAGGAAGAAGGCTGTAAAAGAAGGGACTTCTGGGGTCTGCCTAATTGCAAGGTTGTTTATTTTATGGGTAGTATAGAAAAAATATTGATATTTAAGTTAGTATTTTCAAGTGAGTAGTCTTTAAACAGTCATACACTTAGTTTTCCAAAATTGACTTTGTCTCAGATGAAAGCTGGACATCTTAGAATAACCCGTACAGTAGTATATGAAGAAAAATGGTTCTTTGAAAGAGGACTTCATTTATATGTTGAGAGTGTGGTGTTAATTGGCCTAGAGATTCCGGGTACAAGGCATACTTCTCCCCAGGTGACTGACTATGAGTGACTTTGTCCTTTGCAAATATCAGTTTTGATCTTAGCTGAGTCAATTTTCATTCATGAATGGATGCCTGTGTTTGGGTACTGAATGTCAACAATTTTCCCCAAATTGGTGTATTTGTTGTTTGGTCTGCAGGTGCCACTGGTGTACTTTCCAATTCCTGAAAAGTTGTCTGTAAATCATATAGATTCCAATCAAATTACCCTTTAAATGAATGATGGGGACATTCTATTTAAAGTAGCTCTACTGTTAATCTTTCTTGTAAAGTGATGACTCACTTTCTAATTTGCAGTCTAGTGGAAAGAGTACTGACCTCAGAACCAACAGGCCACGGCTCTAGTGAGAATTCCATGACTTTCTATTGTGTGACTTGGGGCAAGCCACTTAACTTCTGTTTGACTCAGTTTTCCAATGTCTAAAATACGATAGTGGTTCTAGATGACTCCTAAGTTTCCTTCTACCTCTAAAAGCCTATGATCCTATGAGATCTGATTTTTCATGGACTGGTTCTGCAGAGGGAAACAAAATCACACCCACATTCTAGTTGTTTACATTAAAATGACACCTTTAGTCATCAAGAATTGTCCATACAATATTTGATTTAATTCTTGAAACAACTTGAAATTTGGGGTTCTGACTCCAAGTCCAATGTCCTTTCTATTTATTATTCATTGCTATACCTACCTCAGGGGGTCCAGTTACAATCACCAAGCAAAGGAGTGGTGATTTCCCAGCAAACAAATAACACAACTGTCTCCCAATTTGAGATAAGACTCTTGCTGAAGTAGAAATAATGGCTTACATTTACACTGTGCTACAGTTAAGAAGTATGATCACAAGACAATGCTCTGATGCTGACAACGACCCAGTGAGGTAGGGGATAAGGAATAAGGGTATAAGTATTTTATGTGCCGGGCACCATGCTAAGAGTTTTACAATTACTATCTCATTTGATCCTCACAACAACCCTGGGAGGTAAGTACTCTTATGCCCCCGTTTTACAGTTGAGGAAAATGTGGAAGATAAAGGTTAAGTGACCTGCCCAGGGTCACACAGCTAGTACATATCAGAGCTGGATTTGAACTCAGGTCTACCTGACTTCAGGCCCAGTGCTCTATCTACTATACCAACTAACTACCTAAATAATACAAATATAACAATCCTCATTTTACAGATAAGAAGTTGAAGCTCAGAGGGGCTAAATGACATGCCCAAGTTGGCATGTCTAGCAAGCAGCAGAGTTGGCACTTGACCTCAAAACCTGTGATTCTAAGCCAGTATTCTTGCCACTCTTACTTATAGGACCCCAATGATAAAGGCAGAAACTGAGAATTTCCTGGGCATACATAGGAATACATGCTCCCTTGCACCTGAGATGCTAGCTAGCAACTTGCTATTTTCTCCCCACAAACAACGTGAATAAACTAGCTGGGTGGAGCACCTCTAGGTTGCCCCATTTTCCACCATAAAGATACTTAGTGTTTTACTTGACTATCCTTAGGACATACAAAATAATCATATTTTTCACCAGGGATAAGATTTAGACACACACCTACCCTTATGGTTCACAAAACTGAAAAGCCTAGCTTCAAAAGGTCTGAATATGCATTAGCTAACCTCTTCCCTTTTAAACTCTCCACACCCAGGATTATCAGAAGGGAAGCTAATAATGAAAAAGATAAAGAACAGGGAATGAAATTGTTTGCCAACTGAAATGGCATTTCTGAGGCAGCATGGTATAATTGAAAAAAAAAAAGCCAGAATGAGAATCATAGGACCTAGGTTTGATTCTGGACTTGCAACCTGCAGTAAAACACCAAATTTCTGGGCCTCTGTGTCTTTATCTGGAAAATCAGAAAGGAGACGATTTTAAGGGCCTGATCCTATAGCAGTTTCTTCTTAAGGGTCAGCGTTTAGTTATTAATGGATTGGACATCTTATCTGATACTGGCATTTAACTGCTTTGAGAATTAAAATTTAATGACCTTTGGGTAAGTCTGTCTTTCTAATGGCTTCCCTCTTCAGCAATCCTTAGACTATTTGAAGGTACTAGTGTCAATCAGCTGCTTGCTATGTTTTCATGAATTCTTGACTAGACAAGTCTTAGGTAACTGGGAGATTGGAACACTGAATAATTTGAAGGGAAACCTATATTACCTTGGAGGACTTAACAAATTAGATACTCATTTCTAGGGAGTGGTCAGTTAGTTTTTTCCCTAAACTTAAATTTAAAAGTCTTCTAGGCTTATGTGAATGGAGTTTAGGATTTCATTTAACTGAAAACCAACCTTTCAAAGGTAAATAAATGCAAGGGAAATTTTCTTATGAATACACACGGTCATGTATATAAATACATATTATGTTTAAACAATATTTTATGTTCTCACCATGCTGATCATGGTTCTGATGCTTTTCTCTACTAATCAACTATAAATTCAAGCAGTTTCAATTCAATTCAGTTTAACAAGTATCTATTAAATACCTACTAGGTAGATGGTACTGGGCTACCCACGCAGAGATACAAAAGAAAAATGGAAAACAGTCCCTGCCTTCAATTTGTAAATGAAAATCCATTTTCCACTTAAGTCATAGGAAAATAGAACATTTCATTCCAGTTTAATGTTTGGAATAGCTTTAATAGTCGATTCCAACCATACAAATTAAGCATTTCCTCCTTCCAGATGTAACCCCCCCCCACCATAATCCACTCCTTCCAAGCCAAAGTGCCATTTTCTTTTAGTCCCTTATAGCTTACATTTGTGCTCTGTGAGTATGTGTGTCTTTTTTAGATTTTTACCCTTTATCACAAACAACTTCAAAGCCAATGTATATTCACAGTCCAGGGACTTAACCATCAGATCTTTAAAGAAGCTTTTCACATTTTAAAACTTAGAGAAAGATATGCCAAAATTAATTTTCAGTCTTTGTTGCGGTTTCACATATTTTCCCTTGATTAGAGACCCACATTTACAACTCAATGTTCTTTTACAGCAGAGGTTCTTAAACTGGAGTCAACAAACCATTCTTAAAAATAATTTGATAACAATATTTCAATATGATTTATTTCCTTTGAAATTCTATGCATTTTATTTTATGCATTTAAAAACAATATTGTGAAAAGGGGTCCATAGGTTTTACCAGAGAAGTCTATGATGCAAAAAAGAGTGAGAATCCCTGCTTCATGTTGTTTCTCATTCCCTAATAAACTCATCCTTTTGCTGTGCTCTCTCCTACACTGAAATATAATCTAATTAAAAATCCTATTCAAATGCCCCAAGATGGGATGGAGAGCCAAATATAGTAGCATACAACTGTAATTCTTACAGCTGGGGAGGATGAGGCTGGTTTATTACTTCATTCAGGGGTTCTTAGCTGTGACAGGGCCAAAGCCAATTAGATGACCATATTGTTTGGCACCAGTATGGTGAGCCCCCAGGAATGGAGGGCTACTGGGTTGCTTAAGGAGGAGTGAACTAGCCTAGCTTTGAAAAATAAAGCAGATAAAAGTTTCCATGCAAATCAGCATTTGGATCAAGCATATGTGTGACTGCTGCATTTCTATCCTGGTGATATAGGGAGGCCTAGTCCCCAAAACAAAACAGACAAAAACATGTATATAACTCTGGGTATATGGAGATTATGCCAATGGAAAACAAACTCTTACTGGTTTTGCCATGATAGATTTAAGAATGGGCCTGAAAATGGACCATCTATCTATGACTGTATTTTAAAGACCCACTATACCAAGAGGCTTATCATCAATGTGTTAGACATGAATTGGTGAATTTTGGGGCTCCAGCAGCACATAAAAACTGTTTAACAAGTTGCAGAGGAGTTCTGATATGTTTCAGTGGTGAAAACATCCATATTCACAAAATCACAGATCCTTGAAGTAGTAATGTGTTGAAGTTTAAGTAATTGATCTATCTACTGGTTTCAGAACATAATGATACAGAAAGATGAACACTTAATAGTAAACAAAAAACCTCACAAATCCTTTTTGTCTAGGAAATAAAATTTCCTTTTTTCTTGTTTCTTTCTTAGGTAGTATGATATTTATACAAGCTTATGCTCTCAAAATATGGGATAAAATAAAACAGATCTATTGTAGAAATGCTAATTTCTTAGTATTTAGGCAGGCTGGTGCTGATAACAGAGCATTAGCCTTGGTCTCATGAAGTCCTGATTTAAAGCTCAGCATCTAATACATACTAGCTATGTGGACAAAGGCAAGTCACTTAAGTTTTCTGTTCTCTAGGCAACTCTCTAATACCATAAATTGCAAAGAAATTCCTGATCTGTGAAGTAATTCTGTCCAATGTTAAGAATTGTTGTCTCCCAATATTCATCTTTTTCGTACTTTTCAAGATACCCAAGTGACACATATTTTGTCTTTTCCTTCTTCAGGCTGCTGCTCACTGGATCTATCCCCTCACTTTTAATAATTATTCCTCACTAAATTAATGGTTATCACACTTCACCAGATACAGCTTCATGGTGAGTCCCAAATGGACCAGGAGAATATTACTTATTACCCTTCCTGGTCTTTAAGGAAATATGTCATATACTATCCTGTTTTGACTCACCTTGTGAGTCTTTGGTCTCTCTAGGCCATTATCTAAGAGGTGGCACCTGCCTGGTCATAGGAAAGGGTCTTAGAGGTAATCTAGTCCAATATCTTTATTTCTACAGATGATTAACCTGGGAACTACGGAGAAATGACTTGCCTAAGGTCATGCAGGCAGTAAGTAAAAGAGATAAGGTTCAAAACCATGGATTATTACTTCAAATCCCATATTCTTTTATTTTCTACCCATTGTATTCTTCTGTTTAGAGATTCCTAACAGGATATTTTAAGGTATTAAAAGTTATTTTTTATCTTTCACTTATAAATGTTTTTGTATCATATGTATTGCCTCCTATCCATCCATATTTTCCTTTTGATATCTGTATTATTCAAGTAATGGAAATGTATTAAAGTAACATACTTAAACATAAAGAAGAAAATATTGACAGCAATTATGCTGTTTTCTCTTATCATTGATTGACATAATTTCTCATTATACTTTTCCTTTCATAATTCATACCTAAGCAATTTTTTTCAGATCATTCATTTTTTTCACTTTTAGTGTTACTTTGACCCTGACTTCTGGTCATATCTAGCAAAAAAAGATATCATAATTTTCCACACTTAGCTATGATCATTGTCTTTAATTTGTGAGATATACCAGAGGCTCTTGTATTTGCCTATTCTTATAAATTGCTCTTTTGGGACCTGGAGGTTCAAATAGTCATGTAAGAGGTTTACCTGAATCTTACAGGCAAACTAAAATCTGGTTAGCCCTCCATCTCAGGGGGTAGGAAATAAAATATTTATTTCAGCTTTAGAA
The DNA here is from genome assembly GCA_028658325.1 of Potorous gilbertii. Lineage (NCBI taxonomy): Eukaryota > Metazoa > Chordata > Mammalia > Diprotodontia > Potoroidae > Potorous > Potorous gilbertii. The sequence continues at coordinate 188,099,766 of CM053771.1, read as the reverse complement.
ATCAAAATGATAAATTCAGTTTTTGAAATCTACAGTTGCAGCAGTTCTGAGGAGTGAGAGATTTAATATACTTTTGTAAATCAAAGAGTTTTTAAGAAGCTAAGATTCGTTTAAAATTTTCCCTTTTAGTGGCATTTCTGAGGAACAAATGACTTAACACAATAGATAAGAGGAATTAATAATTCATTACATTTCTTAGGAGTCATTTCATTGCAAGGTGAATCACATTTTTCTAGGCAAAGCAAGGAAGCACTCTCATTATATTAGGAAAGATATAAGAGAATAAGCATTTACGAAGTTCTCACAAGGTGCCAGGTGCTGTGCTCAGTACTTTTACAAATATTATCTCCTTTGATCCTCACAATCACACTGGAAGGTAGATATTATTGCCCCCATTTTATAAGTGACTTGCCCACAGTCACAAAGCTAGTTTGTGTCCACATTTGAACTCAGGTCTTCCTGACTGCAATGGAGAAGGTTTAAAAACAGGTAAGGGGACAGCGTTGGCTCTCAATAAAACATAGTAGCATATTTTCCACTGCAGACTATACTATGAAATCCCAGCACAACCTAACATTGGAAGAGCATTTTCCTTTTGGATATTTCCTTTAGCACATCTAGCATTACCCTTGATCATTAGGGTTACCATTAGATGGGTGAAAAAGAGGAAAAAAAGGTATATCCATACACACACACACACACACACACACACACACACACACATATATCAGTGTCAGTATTAGATTGTTCTCATTGGCTCATTTAATTTCTGTTGTAAATTTATTTTTGAAAGTCTCATATCTCTGGGTAATTTTGTTGATGCTTTAACTTCCACATTTCAAGGATCCATTATTTCATAAGAGGCATGGTATAGTGGAAAAGAGTGTTTTATTTGGAATCAGAGGACCTGTGTCTGCTATGGAATAATCTATGTGATCTTGGGCACTTTACTTGCCTTCTATTGACCTCGATTTTCTTAAGTATAAAGCAAGATGGTAAGAATAAATGATCTCTTAAGTTCTATCATACGATACCTCCACTGACACAGATCATGACTTTTTTATTCATTAGGAGATGTTTTTTATTAATAATTATGGCTGAAAAATTCCTGTTCTTGTCAGTCAACCTTCTGGCAATGAGCACCTCTGAATGTAGTGAAGGTAGTCAAGTAATAAGGGTGTAAAGGACTTACCAGAGCCTGTGCTCTATTAGCAAAGACTCAAAAAGTCTTTGAGAACTAAGGGTTATCTCCATTGCACGCTGAGGCATCAGAGTAGGACTTTAATGGAAGAAGATTTCAATAGAATAGTTAAATCCCCTATGTCTAATGCTTAATGAAAGTTTCACTCTGCCTTGTCTTTGTCACGATATCAGAGAACTAGGGAGGAAAGTGAGGTTAGAGGTCATCAGGGGTCATCTAGTCCAGATCCCTTATTTTACACATGAGGAAACTGAGGATCAAGGTAGGCTAAATATTCAGTACAGCTTTAAAGGAAGGCCTGATGAGACTAACAGACTATGCCGTTGGGTGATCCCATTAAGGGGAACAGGAGAAGGAGAGCAATTTAATACAAAGTTAGGAGCAGATGTTTGCTGGCTATACATGGAATAAGACTTGAGGCCTCTCAAGTGGGATCATATATTGTATAAGTAACAAGGCTATCATTAACTGATCCATCAGTGAAAGGGTGAATCATTTACTACTGTTATATCTTTTGTTTTGTCCTTAAGATCTACTTTGCCAGAAAATTCTGATTTTTCAAGCAAGTGAACATCAATTTATTGTTTAAGAGAGCTATGGTGCTTGGTAAATATAGAATAATTCTGTCACAAAGTAGGTGCTTAAGACTGCCACTAACAAGGACCTGAAATGACAGGATAAAATGAAAAGAAGAAAAGAGCAATCTATTTATAATGTAGATCCTTAAAATTAGCATACAAGAATTAAAGGGGCAGTGACAGCTCCTGCCATCCTTATCTCAATCTCACTCTTTCCTCTGTCCCTTTTGAGCTGTTGTGATATAGCCAGTCATATCCTAGAATATCCCAGTATAGGATTCCATAATGACACAGATCACTCCACTAGTATCCTATTTGATCTTAAAATAATACATGCTTTTTCAATGTACTTTACCCTCTCACAAAAGCTAGCTATAGGATATCTTCATGTAAAGTGAAGTCACTTCTGCTTACTTTCCTAGTTATGATGAGAATTTCTAAAGTGAGTACAAAATAACCAATTGACATCCTTCATGCTTTAGTATAGACTATGAGATTATCTGGAATTTGAATCGACCACATAAATTTTTTTTTCAGTTTTTCCTCCCTACTACTGTCCTCTTTGGTTGCTTGCTATTTATTCAGAAACTGAGAAAAGAGGAAGCAACTATCAATCACCCTAGCCAAAATAATCAGGTGGGGGAAAGGGGCAAAGAGGAGTGGATCTGAAACCCCTATCTAGAGAAAAGTTTGAATTATGTAGAGTTTTCACTTACCTGTGGTATTCTTTTCCCTCTTTCTTTAATTCCAGACTAAATAGGAGCTGAAAGGCATTTCTTCTTTCCTTTACCTGCTGAGATCTTAAGCTTCAGTGTTTCCTTTGCTGCAGTTGATGCATCACTAACACCTAAATCAGGGCAGTGAATACAGCTCCCTGCTCTATTTTGGTGTTAATGATGTTTTTAGTTGTTGCTGGAAAAACACAGACCCCCTTAGGTTCTAGACTCAGGTCCTGGGAGATACATTTTACTCATATTATTTTTTTTGTTGTTATTTTTTTCTTGTTTTGTTTGAGGGCATATGACTGAAATTTGGAGACAGATTTTTAAGTTTTTATTTAAGTAAATAAAAAACATTCTATTGCTTTTGATATAGATTGTCTCAAATTTGAAGAATATATTTTATTATGAATTTAGAGCTAGAAGGAATGACTACAGCTTAACTATCCAGGGCAGATGGTTCACTATCTTTAATTAAAGATTCCTAGGGAACAAACCACAGTTTACCTTGGTAGTATAATGATTTAATTACCTTTGCTGTCACAGAGTTCTTATTTATGTCTAATCTAAACCTTTTACTCTAATGTAGGATGCTTCCTCTTGTTCTAATTTGGCTCTCTGTTATATATGATAACTTCATACACTTGGGACAATGGCTTAACTTGGGACATAGTAAATTGATCTGAGTCTGGCTAGTTCTGGCAGGAGGCATGGTTTCTGCCTCATCCTCAGTCTGAACAGCGACACTGCAGGGTACATAACCTTAGAGAGATCTAGTTCCTTCTGGCCCTCAATCTCCATAGGAAACATTCCTATGGGATATGTGAAATGGGTAAGAATCCTCTGGTTTGGAAAGTTTATGGCAATGTGCAACATCCAATTAAAGAGTCTCCCTAGACCCACGTAGATCAGCCTGTTAGCCCAGTGATTTGGGCTACTAAGAATCAGTAGGGGTATATCATTGCTTGGAGATAGTTCAAAAAATCACTCCAAAATCATTTCTTCTCCTGACTAAATAAAAGCTAAACCTTTATTTCCATAAGAGATTAAAATTGACACCAGAAGTCAGCTATGTAAATGATATCAGGCTTGGGAAGGTCATTTTAGGATGACAGATAACAAAGTTCTATAAAGATCTCAAATTGAAAGAATGATCAACATTTAACACTGTGATTATAAAACAAGAGCCTGTCATTTGATTACAGTTAGTAAACAGGCTATATGTCTGTCTGAAGAAAATTGTTTAAGATTCACTGCCTAACTGTACTATATGAGAAATGCCTACATTCAGTCAATAATTCTATGCTATGGTAAAATAGTGCTCCAAGGCTGGTCACTGAAGAGGATGCATGTTCTCCCATTTACTACAAATCAAACACACATACACACACACATACATTTCCCACCAAACTCATTCCTCTTCTAAACTTCCCTCTTACTGTCAAGAGCACCATCAAACTTCCAGTTATTCAAGCACGTAAGCTTATTGTCATTCTTGACTCCTCACATTCTTTCCCCATTTCTTGCCTCATTTCCTCTCTTTCCACTCACAGGGCTACCCCACCGTCCATCATAATTTCTTGCCTGGCATGGTGCAAGAACTTCTAATTTCCCTGCCTCCTGGCTCTTCTCTCCCAGAGAGTTGCCAAAGTAATTTTTGTAAAGCATAGATCTGACTACATCAATCCTTTGCTTAAAAAACTCCACTGATTTTCTATTACTTCTAGGGCTAAATACGAACTCCGCTGTCTGGTATTTAAAGGAATTCGTGCCCTGACACTGGCCTATGTTTCCAGTCTTACTACACATTACTACTCTTTGTTCCACCCAAAATTCAACCAAATTGGCCTTTTTTCTGTTTCTCATACATATTTCCTCTCCTATCTGTGTCTTTGTGATGATTCTTCTCAGTGCTTGGTATGTACTCCTTCCCCTACACTTCTTAGAATTCCTAGTTTTCCTTCAAGATTATTTCAGATTCCTTCTCCTATATGAGCCTTTTCCAATTCCCCTTTGCTGCTGGTTACCCCCGACCAAGTTACCTTGTTCTATTATATACATACCTCAATATGTCCAAGTTCTCTCCGCTTATAGAATGTCGGCTCCTTGAGGGTAAACATTAAACCATTTTGGTCTTCAGTTCTCCTAGCATTGTGCCTGGTGTGTGGTCGTAGTAGACAATAATACATGTTTATTGACGGGTAGACTGGCTAAATATGCATGTGTTACATACAAGCAGAGATATATACATACATATTATTCGTTCATGTATATATTGAGCACTTGCTATATACATAACTGTACAATGTACTGAATAAATATGAATCCAATGTAATCCCAGCCCTTAATTTCTTCAATTGTCAAGAGATTCTAGGTAATTTTGGAGAAAGCAGTTTCAACTGATTAATGAGGATTGAAGCTAGAATACAAAAGGCTGAGGAATGGGTGAGAGGAGAGGAAATGCAGGCAATGAGTACAGACATTTTTCTAGGAGTGTGACTAAGAAAGCGATGAGAGACATAGCCTAGTAGCTTCAAAGGATGACAAAAGCTAGTGGAGGTTTATTGAGGATGGGTAAGACTAGAAAGGGGGCAGCTAGATGGATAATGGAACACCAGACCTGGAGTCAGGAAGATATGATTTCCAAGCCAGACTCATACATTTATTAGCAGTGTGACTTTGAATAATACCTATTTTTGCCCCAGTTCCTCATCTTTGAGATGGGGACACAGTGGAGATGGAAATGGCAAACTATTCCAACATCTTTAGCAAGAAAACCCCACAGATTCACCCACAGAGACAATCACAACTGAACAACAGAAGCAAAGAATAAAGCATGTTTAAAGACACTATGGAAAGAACCAGTAGATAGGAAGAGATGGGAGATTAAAAGGGAAAGGGGATTAGTGGGTCTCAAACTGCTGGAAAGGTAGGAGTGCAGAGGATCAAGGACGCGTAGCAGGATTGACCTTACCAAGAGAAAGACCCCATTGTCAGAAACTGAGAATGAGGGATGATATCAAGAGGTTTTGAAATTAAGAGAAGGGGAAAAGGAGTGCAGATTGAATGACCTCAATTTTCCTGCTAAAGTGAGAGATCCTCAGCTGAGAGAGAAAGGAAAGAGAGAGAGGAGAGGTTTGAACAGAGAAGAGGTTTAGAATAATTTCTTTGAGGAGTAAGAAAGGAAACTAATGTGTAACATTTTAGATTGGCAAAGTCTTGAAAACATCCCATTCTTGATTAAAACATTTAAGTTTAGTTCAATATATCAAAGAGGGGAAGGATTGTGGATGATTAAGAATTAGAAAATATATAAATCCACTCCAGTTTGGGGACTCAGTCATCAGGAAGGTAAGCAATAATTCAGTGCCTATATTATACCATTCTGAAGGAGATGGAATCAGATATCAGGGACAAGACAATACAGTTGCTGTCTTCTGAAAGGTTATAATCTGAATTGAAATCTTTTAGTATATGTGTCCTGGAAAAAAACTTTTAAAAATTTGTATAATTAATACAATAAATATAAAACCAGTCAAATTTTGTTAAATGATTCAATACTAAATAACTCAATTCTTCTTACTATCTACCAAAGAATATATCTGAAAGATTGCTGTACTCTAAAATTCAGGGGGTTTTTTTTTCAGCAAATTCATTAAGCAGAAATAATTATGTCTATATCCACTCTGTATAATGCCAAACATTCAGTTCAAAAATGGAAAAGGCTAGTTAACTCTCTAGACATTTCCAAATATCACTAATTTATGGATTCACAAGAAGGAATCCGGAAACATAACTAAAACTTCAGGTTTCATCCAGATCTTTAGTTTCAGATAGATCCAGAAAACCAACCACAAAGCCAAGTTTACAAGTGGGTGCTCAACACATATGTGTTGATTGATAGAGGAAAAACTGAAAACAATACCTTGCTCTGCAGCTCTGCAAATAATGCCTACAAACCAAAGGACCACCTGAATGTGTATGCATTGTAGAGGGAATTTTTGGTCTCACATCAATCTTTTCAGGCACACCTGTACAAACAATAAACACTGTGGTATGAAGGGTCACAGAAAGGATCAACTACACAATCTCTTCTATCTGCCTCTGTGCTTGGTCTACTGCAAGGTCGTATTGTCAAATTTCACCTGGGTGCGCAAAGCAGTTTTAGTTGTCTTCATTTTCATTTCCTTTTGATTCCATGGCATATATCCTCTATAACATCTACTTGAGAAATCTCCAGTTCCATTTCCTTCCATTCTGACCTGCTCTTCCTCCCAACCAATCCCACACAAACATAATTTTCCTTTTTTACTGTACGGAAATGGAGGCCACCCACTGTGATGGAGCACCTTACTTATACTCCTGATTTTCACTTGTTTTGGCTCTACCCATTCCCTTGTATTTTTCTCTAGTCTCTGAAGAAAAGGCATTATTCTTTTTTCCCTGAGGTCATCATACCTAACACCCTCAATTTATTCTTTCCCTAAAACTATGTTATTTTGATGCCTCATTATTGCATCCTTCTCCCATAGTTTAAATCTCTTCCTCTTCACTGATTCCTTTTTGTTTTTCAACCAAAATCACCTTTGATTGATTCCACTATCTCCTATAATAATTCAATGCAATTCATATTTATTAAGCATTTACTAGGTGCAAGGTACTTGCAAAGCAGCTGGGGTATATAAAGATGAGTAGGGCAACACAAGTAACTTCAGAGAGCTTACAATCTAGTTGTATTCATAAGGTAGGTACACTTACATAACAGCAACAGTATAATTATAGCTAAAAATTTATATACTGCTTTAAGGTTTAAGAAGCACTTTAAAAATATTATCTCATCTGATCCTCACAACAGCTCTGAGAGGTAGGTGCTATTATTTTCCCCATTTTACAGGTGAGGAAACTGAGGCAGGTAGTGGTTAAGTGACTTAGGGTCATAAACATAGTAAATATCTGAAGTTGGATTTGAATTTAGGTCTTTCTGACTCCAGGTCTAGCATTCTACATGGTATATACCACGTAGAGTTCTCTCTCTCTCTCTCTCTCTCTCTCTCTCTCTCTCTCTCTAACTTTCTCTCTTCGTCTCTCTCTCTCTCTCTCTTGTTCTCTTTCATTTTCTCTTGCTCACTCCCTCTCTTCTTGTGCTTTCTCTCTCACTCTTTCTCTCATTTTTTCTCTCTCTCTGTCATACCAGCTATATTGCTATTTCCTTAATTGGTAATTGGTAATTCCCTTAAGTGTTGGTACAAAAAGTAATCTATCAATGCCTTCTCATCCTCTTTGATCTTTGACAGTGTCCTCTTACAAAAATTCTGCAAAGCATTTAGCCAATACACTGGAGGCCTTCACCTGAGTCTTAGTACATATCATAGGCATCAATGAAGCATTCTGTTTCTCAATTTGTCATCTCTAAGATTTACTATTGAATCAGCCCATCCCCCTTTCCCATTATGTATGTTTTGAACTCAAGAGATTGTGCGTGATGTACAAAAGCTCCTCATTTTAGGTCCCACCATGTATCTCTTTACTTCCCTTTGAGTCACTTAAAACTTCATTTCTTCAGAGATTGTGATTTTTCATAATGAACATTCATAAAACATCCTTGGGAGAATGCTGGGGTTAAAAAGAAGGGTTGTTGAGTCAGGAAGCAGCTTGGCATAATGAAAAGCATCGTGCAATTTGTCAAATGTAATGTAGCCTACTCTCTTCTTCCTATTCCCCTGGGACCTAGATCATTTTCCATCTGCAATGACTGTACTAGATATATATATGTACGAGGAGACCAATTCAGTGTATTGCCCTTTGAAATGCATATCATAATCTGGGCGACACATGTTCCATATCCTTTTAGTCTTTCCTGTATGGATGTTTAGGCCAATCTCTTTTGGGTGGCTGTGGGTCTCACTGAAAGAGTTCTATTGTACTGTAGAGTTTGATAAAATTGGTATGTGATATAATATCATCCACAGACAGGAATACTTGGGGGACTTCACTATCTAAAATGAAATCTCTCTTGCACTTGGACTGTATATAATACATTCTTCACAATAATGACAAATCCTTTTAGTGAGCACATTATTCTCCTTTTTGTTTGATCTTGATAATTAGAGGTTTGTTGATGAAGTTATCTCTACAATGGAGCCTGTCAAGCAATATTTTATTATTTTAACCTATACTTGGGTGACATGCCAAGGAAACATTTGCATAGCTGTGCACTGCTCTACTACATCAAATACATTTTTATTCTCAACAAACAATAATCATAGTGAAATATTTTAATTTGTACCCTACTAGTCAATTGTAATGGCTGTGAACATGTGGTCTACTATAGAAAATTATTTAGAAAATCAAAAATTACCTATTCCTTTTTCATATTTTCATCAAGGATATTTCTGATAAGTGTATAGATCATGCTTATAGTTTGTAGAAACGAGAACTAGACATATGGGTCAGTAGGGAACAAGAATTTATTAAGTTCTTGTTATGTGCTAGTCATTATACTTAGAACTTTCCAAATATTATTTCATTTTATCCTCACAACAATCCTGGGAGATAGATGTTATTCACATTTTACAACTGAGGAAACAGACGGACCGTGGTTAAGTGACTTGTCCAGGATCACTAAGCCAGTCAAATTTGAACTCAAGTCTTCCTGAGTCCAGAGCCGTGCTTTTATCCATAATGCCATCTGTCGGTAGTTACTGTTTGCCTGTTGGCTGCCTTTTTGGTAGTAATATTATCCTGGAATGCTCTACCTTAACTTTACTTGACTTTCTTGGTTTCCTTTAAGTCTCAAGTAAAACTTCATGTACAAAGTGGCATCTGAGTTAAGTCTTGAAGATGGTGCTAGATTTTTTTTTCGATGTATTGGATTTTTACAAGTGGAGATTAGAAGGAGGAAAGAGTTCATTTTAGCCAAAGTTTGCAGAGTCAGCAATTCCACAGAGAAGGGAAAAGAACATATATATGAAACAAATGCTTGCATTACAACGTGAATATTTTAGTGTCACAGAAATGTAGAAAAAAAGAAGGGGAACGAATGTGAGGCAAGATGGCACTGATATTTCAAATCATCCTATTTTGTTTCTCTGACAAATTTCTTGAAACAGAATTCTATACCAACAACCTTAAATTCCTCTGCACAGAGTCCTTCCTTAAGACTTTACAATCAGTATTCCCTCTCATCTCCATCAATCTACTAAAACTGCTCTCTGGGTTACTAATAACGTCCTTTTTATTAAATCCATTGAACTTTTCAGTCCTCTTTATCCTTGAGTTCTGTGGTATCTGCCAATGTGAAGCACACTGTTCTTCTTGAACCTCTTATTCTCTCTCAGCTTCCATGTAGACTTAGTCTTGCACTATACACATACTCACACATACATGTGTGTGTATATATCTATGTATTCTTACTCTTAATCTCACTTGATGGATCCTTGTCTGATAACTTGCTACTATTACGGTGATTACTCAAGTTTCTTTGGTTTTAATTTCTCATTAAAGTTTCAATATCTTATGTTTAACAACCTACAGGTCAACTACACTCAGAAGTTTTAATGCTACTTCCAATTTCATGTGTTCAAAATAGAATTTATAATCAGAATGACAATGCTATCTAGCAGAAATGCTGTATCTAGAGTCAGATATCAACTCTGTTACTTATTACCTATATGACGGTGGGTTTGTAATTTAAGCATGAATGAATTTTGTTTCCTTTGTCTTCAATGAGGCACTTGTAAGAGATGATCTCTAAGACTGATTCCAGATCGAAATCCTGTGACCATTCCTAATGACTGTCCCTTCTACCTTCCCTATTTCTGTCAGTGGACATAATTAATGTTCAGCAGGTTGAAAAATATTACTGTAACTTATTCCTATCATTCCTTATAGTATATCAGTTATAAAATCCTATCATTTTCTTTCTTTGCAGTCTCTTATATATGTCATTTCCTTTCTTTTTTAAAAAAAAATTTATTGATGTTTTATTTTTACATTATAATTATAGATTACTCCCACTTCTTGATAATTCTCATGTAACAAGGTAAAGAAGTAAAGTAAGATGAATAATACAGTAACCTCATCTGAAAGTTCATGCAACACTTCAAATCTATAATACTCAACCTTTCTATTAAAAAACCACATAAATCTATATTCTGTGCCTCTTACTAACCCTCCACTGGAAAAAAAAAGAAAAAAGCAAATTTCTTATAACAAATAGTCAAGAGAAACAAATTTCTCCAGTGCCTGTATACCATATCTATATCATCAAATACAAATCAAAATCAATCAATAAAGTTATTAAGCACCTATACTGTACTAAGTGCTGGGGACACAAAAAAGAGAAAAGGACAGTTCCTCAAGTTTCCTTAAGTTTCTCAAGAAGCTTGTAATCTAACGGGAGAGACAATGTGTAGACAAATATATACAAAGCAAGCTACATATGGGCAATAATTAACAGAGGGTAGGTACTGGAATTAAAAGGAGTTGTGGAAGACTTTCTGTAGAAAATGAGATTTTAGCAGAAACTTGTGGGAAGCCTAAGAGGTAAGTAGCTGGAGTGAGGTAGGAAGACTGTTCCAGGCATGGGGAACAGCCAGAGAAAATGATTGGAGCTGAAATGTGGGATTCCTAAAACAGTCAGGAGACTGGTATTGCTGGATGGAAGAGTAAGAGTTAGGGAGTAAAGTGTAAGAAGACTACAAAAGTAAAAAATGTAAAGTAAAAGTAAAAATGCAAAGTAAAACCTCCTGGAGGCAACAGGTAGTCACTGGAGTTTTATTGAGTAGGGAGCTGACATGATAGGAGCTTTGATTTAGGAAAATCACTTTGGTGGCTTAAAGAAGGATGGACTGAAATGGGGAAAGATATGAGGCATACTGACCTATCAGTAGAATATTACAACAGTCCAAGTGTTGGGTGATTGGGGCCTGTAGGAAAGGGATGGCAGTGTTAGAGGAGAGAAGGGGCTATATTCAAAAGGTGAAAAGCAAAGGTGAAATCAACAGGTCTTCCCAACAGATTTGATATCAGGGATGAGAGATAGTGAGGAGTTCAGGATGACTTCTAGGTAATAGTGAGATAGGAGGAGGGGAGGGTTTAGGGGGAAAGAAATTCTATTTCAGATATATTTAATTGAAAATGTCTGCTGAACATACAGTTTGAGATGTCTGAAAGGCAGTTGCAGATACAAGATTGGAGATCAGCAGAAAGGTTGGGGCTGGATAGTAGATTTGAGAATTGTTAGTATAGAGACAGTAATTATTTACACTTATACCTACTTCCTCTGCTTCTCTCTCCTCTCTCTCCCTCTCTCCAATAAATTTTTATATAGAGAGACATAGTATGACATATACATATCTATTTTATCTATCTAGATTAATATATTAGTGTCTATGTATATATAGAAAAATCTAGATACAATCTAGATGTGTTTGTCTAGATTATATCTTTAACCTATATACAATTGAGCTATATCTAGGTTATAGGTACAGATATATCTACATTACAGATAAATATGTATCTATAGCTATGTTAGATTTAGACATATTATAGATATAGGAATATGTTTAGCTAGATATAGATATAGACATATATAGATTATATAGAAACAGATATATAGGTATAGATCTAGATAGATATTTTTTACCCTAAATCTATTGCCCCTCTATAATGGATATCAGATTTCCTCCCTGCTTCTACTCTTAGCTTTCATCACCTTATATCCAAACTACTACAATACATCCTTCTTGTCAGAATGAGAAGCATGATACTCGAAAGAATGAAGTATGTGGGCCTCATTTTCCTCAGCTATGAAATTTAGAAGTTTCAACCTTGAAGCCCTGGGCCCCCAAAACTCTGAAGTAGGAACCAGATTACAATGTGGCTGAGAAATATTTAACAAAAATAAAAATATATCATGTTGCTGCTGAGTTGTTTCAGTAGTATCCAATTCTTACTAGCCCCATTGGGGTTTTCTTGGCAAAGATACTGGGGTGTTTTGCCATTTCCTTTCCAGATCATTTTACATATGTGGAAACTGAGGTAAATGGAGATGGGTGACTTGCCCAGGGTTGCACAGCTAGCAAGAGTCTGAACGCCTTATTTGTCTTCCTGATTTTAAGCCTGGCATTCTATCCACTACACCACCTAGCTGCCCTGACAATACAAAATAGATAATGTTAATTTGGGGTTTTCTAGGTCAATATGTGATAACAGGAATGTTTCTATTGGAATTTGACACTGCTGACTAACTAACCTCTAAAGTCTCTTCTCTGACCTTAACTATTAATTATCTAGAACACCTAGATTAGATTCATACTTTCATTACTTATTATAGTAAAACTTTTAACTTTTCTGGGCACCACTTTTCTTATCTATAAAAACATGGTGTTATTATGGGCTCTAAGGTCTGTTTCTCACTTAACCTCTGAGCTCTAAATTCTATTAACCAATAAGTCTCAATACAGGTATTCTCTAACACCACTAACCTATATCCAACCAAGAGACTGATCTTCCTAATGCATCAAATTCATCGTTTCATTTTCTTGATTGAAATCTTTATTATCTCTCCTATCCCCACTACCAACTAGAGTTCAACACTTCAAGGATTCTTGAAAATACCTCACATGAGGAACTTGAAACACTTGAAGACAGTTATTATATTCCTTCTAAGTCTTCTCTTTTCCAAAATGAATATGTCCATTCCTTTAGCTATCCCTCAAATATCTGAAAGGTTATCAAGTGGATCCAAAGGATGGAAGTTAGGGGGAAGCAGAGACCAGCTCTGTAGGAATGCTAAGAAGAAACTTCCTAACAAGTAGAGTTGTCCAAAATGGACTGAGTTTGCTTCAGAGACAGTGAATTCTCTATGCTGAAAGTATTAAAGCCTGAAAATTTAATGAATATTTGTAGAGGTTGCTGTAGAATAGATTTATGCTTTTGAGGCTTCTTATAGTTCTGAAATTCAAATGGATGAATGATATACCATTTACTGGTATACATGTAATAATAACTTGAAACATTCAGGACAGTGTAGTGTGATGGCAAGATCATTAGACTAGGAGCCAACAGGCCTAGGTTTCTGTTCCAATCCTCCCACTAGCAGGCCAACTTTAGGAAAGTGGCTGATCTGCTCTGGTTAATTCCTTATCTATAAAATTGCAGCACTGGTCTGCAGGATTTTTAAGGGAACTTCTGGCTCAAAAATGTCTCTAATATGGGGAGTATGCACATTTTCAGAAACATTTAGAGGAAGCTGATAATTATGTCAGAAGCATATTTAGCTATAAGCACATAATCAGTTCCACTTTTCTATTTCTGTATTACTATAAAATGAGGCAGATCTATACAGAAGAGACAGTTAAAATTAGTGATAGTGGGAGAAGCATTGATTGTAAAATTCAGTAGTATTTGCATATTAGTGCTTTATTCATCCAAAATTACTCAGGGATAGAGCTTCCAAGGTAATTGAAGGTTATTCTTTTAAGTGACAAAATATATTTTTAAAAGTATATTATATGGAAATCATTTAAAAAGGCATCACATAGAGTAAACTGCTTTGAAAACGTAGAATGAAGATAGCCCTTAATATTTGAGTGGGGTGAATTTTTAAAATTCATCTATAACTCAGTTATTTGTAACTCAAAATATCAGAAATTTATGATCATATTATACTAATAGGAGTAATACAAAATCTAACCATATGTAACCAAGAGAGGCAGCTTAGTTTGGTGCACAAGGAGCCATTTTGCAGTTAAGAAGATCTGGGTTCAAGTTCTGCCTCTGATACTATTGACTGGGTGATCATGGGTAAATGTCTTAACGTTTTGGTGTCCCTGGGCAACTCTTAAATGTCAGACAGGTTGCAGATTTGTTTCAATAGGAGTTTCCTCAACAGAAATGCCCTAAAACAATGAAATTTGAAGTCCAGATAAAAAAAAAAAAGAGTGGGGTGAAATTAATTCAAATTTCCAAATTAGAATACTAAGGAATATCTTCTGCAGTGGGATAAAGAACTTGTCTTATAGTCTACTGTAAAGTCAGGGATAGTGGCGATTGAGTCCATCAAATCATTCCATTCTACTTAAAGGGTCAATATGCTACAATCTGACTAGACCAGTAAGAACTCTTTTGTACTGAATCAATCACAAACTTCAGACTAAGTGTGAAAAAGTCCTTAATCACGCTAGATATATTTGAATGCCACTGGAGAGGTTGGGGGGTTTTTCTGTTTGTTTTTTTTTAAAGAACTTGGTTACTATCTGCAAGTCATTTATGAAAAGGCAGACCCGTTTGGAACCTGTCTATCTAGTAGTGAAAGGAGAGAAAACCAAGACCCTGAGAAGAACTTTGGCTTCAGCCTTAGTCTCGGTCTCCTCTTCCCTTAGCCAGAGGAGAACCTCAAGAACTTTGGGACCTACAGATTTTCACCAACAACCTACCAGTGTCCCCAAATGGTTAATGATCTGTACTGAGAGTTAAAGACAGACTACATAAGATAAGAAAAAGCAGATTTAGCTCAGCAGAAAAGATACATCATACTCAAGAGGAACATCTTGAGAAATCTAGCAAAAAGACTTTCAGGAGATTAGAAGAGAGGAAAGGTCCAGAATAGAGCCCTATGATGCAGTCACAAATGGAAGTTGGGACAATGAATTATGCATAAACAAAGGAGAATGAGAAAATACTCTTTAACAGGAAGGAAGAAGTTTTTAAAAAAAAAAAAAGCAACAGGAAAAATAGAGTATTCAAGAGGTACGTTTGGCCAACAATGTCGAGACAGATGAGGACTGAGAAAAAGCCACTGAATTTTGCTATTAAACAATCATTGGTGAACTTTATGAAAGCAGTTTCAATTGAATGTTGAATTTCAGGAATCAGACTGTGAGTACATAAGAAGTAAGGGGAAAAAGTAATGAATGCAAGGCAAGAGAGAATAGGTAACTATTATACATGTTTGTTCTCTTTTTTTCCTCTAAGAGTTTGGATATGAAGGAGTAAAGAGATGATAGGATAATAGCTTAAAGGGATTACAGAATCAAATGAAGATTTTTTTTTCGAAAAATAGGGGAGTTCTAGATATGTTTGTTAGCCCCAGGTTTAAAAGGGACTAAAGATATTCTTGGGAGAAGGGATGACTAAATAGGTAAGCTCTAGGAGAAGAGAGGGGTTGGGATCCAAGGTTTAAGTAGAAAAAGCTGGCTTGGTCAAGGGGAAGAGGGCATCTTCCTCAGAGGCTGAAGCAAAGAAGGAGAGAATGGTGAATGAAAGTGAGATATACTGTTGGTATAGTGAGGTCTAGTACGAAGCAAGGTTCTCCATTGAAAGGGAGAGGAGAAGGGCTGTGGATAATTTAAGAAGAGCAAATATTTTAAATTATCACTGTGAGGTCTACAATAGGGAATAGGAAATCAATCAAGGAAGACGGAACATAATATGCATGGAGTAGGAAGGGCCCTACTGATGTTCAAAACATCACTCAGGACAAAGAGTAGTGCAGTGAGTTTGAAAAGTTTTATGACTTCCTATAGCAATGCTCATCATCACTCTAGTGCAAGTTGGATGGTGGGAGCACATCAGGATTGGAATTTAGAAAGGGATGAATTCGTAAGGAATTTGAGGGTGGAGGACAACAGAGAACTAAAGAGGTTAACTGAGCTCACAGTTCTGAATAAAACTGAGGACAGTGATGGAC
The DNA here is from genome assembly GCA_028658325.1 of Potorous gilbertii. Taxonomy (NCBI): domain Eukaryota; kingdom Metazoa; phylum Chordata; class Mammalia; order Diprotodontia; family Potoroidae; genus Potorous; species Potorous gilbertii. The sequence goes on along the minus strand of CM053771.1, from coordinate 188,083,575 downwards.
TGGACAAACAGGGAGGGATGGAGTAATTCAAGACTATGAGGAGGAAGGGTGTAAGCCACATATCAAATTTCTTGAGAAAGGAAATAACCTGGTGGCTAATAAATAGTTGCCACCAAGATCTGATATGTTTGGATGGAGTGAATGTTGAAGGAGAAGAGGTTGTCAAATCATAGCAGCCAGCACAGAGGTTGGAAGTGGCAGTGATAAGCAAGCAATATGCCTACTATTCCTGCCTGATTCAAGGTAGACAAGCGATGGTACACCCAGTACAGGAGAGGCTGGCCAAGGAGCCTGTGTTATCTAGCAGGAATTAAGCTTCTGTGATTGCAAGGAACTCAAAGAAAATTGAGAGGAAGAGATTTGAGATGAAGTACATTTTTTAAAAATCCAATGAAGGGTCCAGAGGACACAATGTCAAATTATCACACTTTACTTCTAGTTTTGCCCTCTAATCCAGGCAGAACAAGTGTATTCCCTTATCTACATGACAACCCTTCTGAAATTTGAAAAAAAGTTATCAATACCTTTCTCCTCGCCTTCATCCCATCTTTTCCAGTATAAACATATTTAGTTCCTTTAATTGCTTCTCTTATGACATGACCTGACTATATCTTTTTCGGGAAAAAACAACAGCTGCCTATCTATACCTACCCCAGTGCTATGCTTATGAGACTGAGTTTTTTGACCCAAATATTAAACCTTATTATTGAATTCCATTAAAATATTTGGACCTAATCAATTGATATTTCTAGTTCCTAATTTTTTAATCAATATCTTCACTACCTCTCCTAGTTTTATATTAACTGAAAATTTGACATGTATATCACCTATGCCTTTATCCAAGTCATAGTTTTAAAATGTTTTATGGAATAAGGCCAAGGATATATCCATGGGGCATTCCACTACAGAACTATAAGCTAATATTGATACTTAGTATTTACTCTTTGGGTTCAGTTATTCAATTACATTCACACTATCTAACTATCAATGTCTAGCCCAAATCATTCTCTCCTGTCTCCAAAGATGGCATAAGATGCTTTGTCAAATAATTTCATGAAATTCAAGTATACAGTGTTTAAAGCATTCTCCTAATCTACCAATCTAGAAACTATTAAAAAAAAATAAAACAAAGCAAGAAATGAATTTAACATAGGATTTCCTATTCCTGATGAAGTCACGTTGGTACTTTATAATCATTGATTTCTTTTCTGACTACTTACAAGGCATTTCTTTAATAATACATTTGAGAATTTTTCCAGTCCTTTGCTTCAAGCTCAGTGGCCTGATAAAAGTATTTGGGCTTCATCTGCTTCTCTGTGTCTCTCTCTGACTCAGTGTGTCTGTCTGTCTCTGTTCATCTATCTTTGAAAATCGGGACACCGATCCATCTTTAGTCCTATAGCACATCTTCTGTTGTTGACTTTTCAAAGATCATGGATAAGTGAGCTCAGTATGTGTACCAGTCAGTTCTTTCAGTATCTTAAGATGTAGATTGCTCAGGTTTGGTAACAAACCCACCAAGGAAGTTAGTCTCTTACTAATCCCTCACCTGTTTTGGTCTAATTTCCTTCTTAACTATTTTGGTTCCGTATTTCTCAGTCCAAAGCCTGTTTTCTTTGATAGGAAGAAGGGAGAGGGAACATACAGAAGCACAGTAAAATATGAATAGCTTTTGCCTCCTTTCTGTCATTCATCATAATCATTCATTCCCCACACAGTTTTAAATATCGTTTCCATCTCCTAGATCTTCCTTTTGTCCCAACTTAGATTTTAAAATACACTTTGTTGTCTTTAGCATTATTGCCAGCCACAATCCATTTGGAGGGTTTGTGCTTCTGACACTGTTCTAAGAAAGGACCATGTTCTACCCCTTCTCAGTTTCTTGCCCTTACTTTCTCCTCTCCCCTTATTCCTCTGTTCCCCTAGGTGGTGTCTGGCCCCAAGGAAGTTTCCTGTGAAAGGCTAAGTTATGAACTGCTCAGAGTTTGGGCGCAGGAAACACCAAAGGGTTTGGTGATGAGTCTATGTCATAAAGTCAGTGACACTGCATCTCATATCCTGTGAATCATTCCCAAGATTTTCAGGCATGTTGTGTCAGAGGTTTAAAGATTCCAATTGTTAGACTTAAATTATCTCAAAATATATACTCATATATAATGGAATTTCTAGAATTCAAATAAGTATATTTACAAAAATAATATCATAAAGCATCCCTCATTTTGATTCCTTTTGTGATATGGTCGAGGTCATTGAGAGTCTAACCTTGGTGTTTATTCTGCATCTGAGAGCCCAAAAACTTCCAGTTTGACTCAAATGGGTCCTTCTCTTCTTTGATTAAAAGGGTGAGGGGGAGATACCCCTGAGGTTAATAATGGAGACAGAAGTCCCTCTATCCACAAAGTGAAAGACTCTTCATATAGATCAGTGTGTTTTCAATAAGCTTCGTTGTAATATTGCCAGTCACCTTTTTTTTCCCTTCAGATTTGGTCATCAAAGAAAGAAAACATTGGTCTGTGGGTCAGAATAAGATTTCAGTTCATAACCTGAACATGCCGAGAAGCACAAGCTCCTTAGCTAGCCCTCGTGGAACCTATATTATTGTAGGAAAGAGCAGCCAAGTGACTAGTCATCAAAATAAATACTGTTCCTAGAGCACGAACCAGGATTTTAAAGTATACTATTGTGTTTCAGAGTTAACTTTTAACTGATATTAAGAAATCATGTACCAAGATCAAATAATTTAACATTTTGTTTATGAAATTAACTATTTTATTAGCTAAATATTTTTATAAAATTTTTTTGTGTGATCCTTTTAATCCATTTCCCCCTAAATAGTATTTCATTTTGTATGGCTAAGTTTTAATAAAATGATAATGCCAATGGAAATTTAAGCATTTTCAGAAAAATGCCATCTTTAGATTTGGACCAGATCAACGTTTAATCTTTGGAAGAAACACCCTTTATCAACACAGTTTGGCATCTGATCTGTCCTTTATAGTCTTATAGAGCTGCCTAGTCACTGAAAGGGGAAATGATGTACCCAGAGTCTCCAGTCTAGGATGTGTCAGAGCAGAAACAGGACTTGAACCCAAGTCCTTTTCACTCCAATGTCAATTCTCTTTTAACTGCTATCCTGAGACAGGGTTTAATTAATGTACATTCTATAGCTATATCTCAATTTCTATCATTTTTATAATTAAATGAGATGATTCTTTTTTAAAAATTCCTTTTATGTGCTTATGTTTGGTAAAATGTGTTTATAACATTTTGATTTGAGGTTATAGATCACTACACCTAGAATAGAAACAACAGACACAACAAAATGCTCATTGTGAAATTAACTCACCATTAATTTCAGATTTAGGGGTCACAGTGGATAGCATGCTGCATCTGGAGTCAGCAAGATTCATCTTCCTGAGGTTAAATCTGACCTCTGACATTTACTAGCTCTGTGACCCTGAGCAAGTCACTTAACTGTTTGCCAGTTTCCTCGCCTGTCAAATGAGCTAGAGAAGGAAATGTCAAACGGCTCCAGTATCTCTGCCAAGAAAACCCCAAATGGGGTCACAAAGAGTCAGTCCAGGCTGAAAAATGACAACATTAAAGATGCATAAAAACCATAATTATTATTTGAGGCTGTTCTTGTCAGGGTGGACCAAGGTTGGTAAAGTTAGATTTCAAAGAACCAGTGGTCAGTGTTCTCACCATTCACCCACCATTCTAGAAGTTTTACTCCTAGAAACTGTTGGGTTAGATATGTTAGCTTTACCCTGGTCATTCAGTAAATATCACAAGTTAGGGGATAGAAAAAAGGGAATCAAGATGGTTTCCCCTTCTGACCACATACCATGTTGCCATTCTTTGGGCACAGAGGATTTTGAGCAAGGGGAAGAAAATAAAAATGGAAAGGAGGGGGAAGGAGAGACAGGTAAAAGGGAAAGGATTATTATGAACATGATTGTGTATTCAGATAAACATAACTGTGTTCTTTTCTGACACAGACTACGGGTCAAGAAATATGAAACAGAAATCACATCCATACTGATCAGAGTTCAAGATATCTTCCAAGCACTGCAACACAGTATACTAGTAGAAAAAAAGTGCAGCATTTCTTATATGGATGTTGTGAGAATAAATGAACTGATCAAAAAGAAAAAAAAACCCAGCTTTTCAGAAGAAAAGTGCAGTATAAATCTAACATATTCTATTGTTGTGGGACAACTGCAATCATGGAAAGTAGATTCAAATATTGATTCATCCATAAGATCAGTTGTGCCTTGATTTTTTAAAAAAATGTATGAATGTGCCTCTTTCTCTCCCATAGTCTGCTCTAAAAGGGAAAACACACAAGCTAGGGTAGCCTCAATAAGAGGAATGGAGTATTCATGTCAGGAAGAGAGACACCCGTACAACTTTTTTTTTTCTTTAAAAGGTGCGGATTATGTGTACTTATTAAACAGAGCAGGTTTGTATTTGGTAAGTCAGTTCACAGCTCATCTGGCAGCAGAGAGAGAAGGATTTCTAAATCTCCAGTGAGTGGTTGGTTATAACATGGCCTGGCTAAGACTAGGGGCCTGTCAGATCTTGTTTGGAAAGACCTTAAAGCTTTCCCCTCTTCTGGATGATGCATTTTAGAGACTCCAGGGGATGGAGAAAGGCAAGGTTTGCCAAATTCTATCTCTCTCTCTCTCTCTTCATGGTATCAGGGAGAATATAAATGGTTATAATCAAGGCTTAGTCCTTTTTAGGGTTTAGTTAGAGTTAAAGACTTTTCAAAATGTCTAATGATAAGGTGACTTTAAAATAAGACTAGATCCTTAATCTGTTCTCAATGTTTATTATGACAGAGGTCAGGGAGAACTTTAATAGATTCACTCTATACATATTCCCTGGCATTTAATCAATAGCTGCACCATGTTTTCTCACCAAAGCATTTGCTAGACTTGTAGTAGAAATGGATGATTTGAATTCTTCCTTTCTCCCTTTCTTACTGATGGGTGATGATAAATTATAAAGTGGTGAAAAGGCAAATAACAGGAGAATAATAAAAAAGGAGAAGAAGTAGGGGGACATAAATAATCCAACTAGCTATTATAAGCTAAATGTGAGTTTATCAGGTTCACAAAGAAAATTCTTTTATGATAGATACTAAATGCCTAGGATTGAAATTTGTCTTTGATAATCCCCTATCACATGGCTAATGATTTATATGTATCTTTTGTATGTATGCTTAGCTTTATTCACTTTTGCACTTGTAAGAGTTTTTTAAAATCCCATTAAGATGTAAACTCTATGAAAATAAGGACTCACTATTACTGTATTTTCAGTTCAAATTCACATACATTTAATTCATGCTTAGTATGTTCAGAGAACTATTCTAGGTGCAGAGGGAAATAATTTACAATCTATCATAAGAAAATGGGACATACATAAAGATTTTTAAAATTACATTGACAAATATGTTAAGAAAAAATGCTTACTTTTAAAACTTCCATCATTCCTAGTGTTTGCTCTCTACACAAAGGATTCATAGAGATTTATTAACTGATACATTAATAAAATATATTGTCATTTCAAAACTATTTAAGATATTTTTAAAAAAGAAACTTTCTTCCAAATGTGTGGTTTAATAGAATGAAAGTTGCTCTGGGATTTGGGCCATCTGAGTTTGACACTAACTTAGCCATGTTACTTTGAACAACTTACACCACCTATATGGAGCCTCATATGTAAAACAAGTTAGATGGACTAGCTGATTTCTAACACTTCTCTCTGTTCTTAATCCCTATGATCTCCAACATGATACTTTCTAGGCAGCTTTTATTCCATAACATTTATTGCTTACTACATTTCTGTGTTAGGCATTCAAAGAGGGCAGGACAGAGGATGAGGGATCCTGAGAAAACAAATATTCCTTTACTCAAGGAGTTTAAAATGCAGTCGGACGGAAAAGACATTCATAATATGATAAAAAGTAAAATATTAAAATAAGTGAGAGATATGAATAGAATCCTATGGAAAATTACATTTAGGCAGTCTTAGAACTAGTCCTTGGCTCACTATTTGTCTTGGGATATAATAGATATGACCATGGGAAAACATATTTGGGAACATAGGATTTAGAGCTAAGAGAGGTCTTTAGAAATCATTCTGTCCAGTTCTTGTTTAATAAGTGAGGAAACTACAGATTAGGGAAGCTAACTGATTTGTTTAAGGTCAAGAAGATTAAGCAGCAGGGGCAGAACTGGAAACCAGGCCCTCAGACTCCAAATTCAGTGTCTTATTCACACACTAAGTTTGAGTTCTTCCTCTATGTTTGCCCTCTCAGATATGCATAGTCCTAGCCAAGCTTCCACTCTTGGCGAAGGCAGATTTATAGTCTCCTGACATAACTTTGTTTCCATGGGAACAGACCAGAACTAATCGATTTTGTCTGTAAAAATAATAACAAAAATACCCACGTGGAAAGAGAATATTGACTCTAATACCTAACAGAAAGATTCAATCCACTATATTTGGGCATTTCTATATGTTCTGTCGGGAAGAGCTCTTTCAGGTCCTGTGGTCAATGGGAGGAAACTGTTTCCTACTCTTCATCCCAGAAATGTGCAAAATATCTAGGACTGCATTTTGTCAGATTCAAAATTGGTCCAATATTAATTAACTAAATACATTCATTTCTATTAGCATAGTCATTTAATACACATTAAAATGATGCAAAATGTTGTACTTACAATATGACATCACAGTGCCATCTAAAATACAAAATGAAAGGAGACATAAAATCCATCTATCAGTGGTTATTAGCATACAGCACAGATGCTTTTTTAATGACAAATCAGAGTCTTAGTACAGTACAAAATGTCAACTATAGCCAGGAAAGGCAGGCAAAAATAGAATGTACTAAGTATCTTCCATCAAAACCTGTCTCATTTTCAGTCTGTAGTGATACATCAAAGACCCTGAAATACTCAGATGAAATCTTTATATCCATTGAAGGTAAGGTGCTTAATTGAAATAAAATGTTAAACAAGAATATAAAACTCAAACTAAACTTTTGCTGGGCACCACATAGAGCACTGGAGATGGAGTCAGGAAGATATTAATTCAAATTCATCCTCAGACACTTACTAGATCTGTGATCCTGAGCAAGTCACTTAACCCAGTTTGCCTCAGTTTCCTCATCTGTCAAATAAGCTGGAGAAATGGGAAACCACTCTAGCATTTCTACTAAGAAAATTCCAAATGGGATCACAAAGAGTCAGACATGATTAAAATGACTGAACTAGCTAACAAAATCAACTTCACAAAGGTACAGTGGTGAACTAGAGGACAACAGTGTTTATCAATAATAATATATTTGATGAGCCCTAAGATGGAATATATAATAGTGCTTTCAAACGTCTTTTAAATATTAAATATTTATATATAAATTTGATTTACATCCATGAAATGTTTTGTAGTTAATAAATACAAGTTAAATGCTAAATTCTCTCAAAGTATTCTAAAATGGGCTCACTTAAAAATAATATACTGTATTTATTCTCCATTCATCTCCTCTTGTAAGAGTATATTTCCATCTTCTTTTGATGGGGAAACTGAGGTGACTAAGAGCTAAGTTATTCAATTATGCAATTAAGATGTCCATTGGGGCAGGCACCACATCTTATTTCATATTTTTTTATCTTTGCTAATGCCAAGTATAGTGCTTAACATGCCTTGAAACTGAAATTAGAGGAAGTATGTCAAGTTTGTTACATTTAATAAATTACAATATATATTTGTTCATTTATAAATGGATAATATACATATGTATAATATGCATGTATATATGTTAATATATTATGGCATCAAGAAAAATGATTTTTACAAGTCTTAATGTTTCTCCTCAGAGAAAAGTAAATGAAAAGAGATCTTACAAAATGTCTAGTCATAGATCTCAAATTCTGTTTTTTAGTAGTTTCAGTGGTGTCTGACTCTCCATGACTCCCTTCCCCTAATTTGCGGTTTCTTGGTAAAGATACTGGAGTGGTTTACCATTTCCTTATCCAGTTCATTTTACAGATGATGAACTGGGACAAACAGGGTTAAATGATTTGCCATCGCACATCTACTAAGTGGCTGCAGCCAGATTTAAACTCAGGAAGAAGACTTCCTGACTCCAGGCCCTGCACTCTATCCACCATACTATCTGGTTGTCCTTGTATTTTTTAATGCTGCATTAATGAACCCAAAATGGGTAAAATTTACTGCATTGATCTCTGGAAGTCAAAAAAACTTGCTACGGGGGTGAAATCTACCTCTAAAAGAAAACTGGAGTTTAAAATCAAATACTTTGTGGCTACTTCAAAATTAACATCAAGAAGATACAAAAATCCAAAGCCCTATTCACTATCCAGTTACTCATTTTAAGATAATTTTCTCAGACTTTCACATTGTATGTGTGTCCCATTTAGGTTATGTCCTAGCAATCCTGGCAAAACTACTGTCTCTTCTTTTGGAGAATCTGGTCATTCACTTTTACAGACTGACTTTTTTGGGTTGGATGTACAAAGTGCCAATCCACTAGGCTGAGCAGCTGCTGAGTGTTCGTGTGTGTCCCGTGTGGGTTAATAATTAATATATGGAGGTCTGGTCCAACAAGGAAAAGTGCAAGGTATGGATGAGCCAGAATGTTATTTAGGTCATCCCAGTGCCAAAAATGTACCCACTATATAGTGGGTAAGTAAATGGTAAGTAAAAAAAAATGTATTCATGAATAAATACCTTTTTTGATTAATGCTACGTGATGCATTGGACAGAATGCTAGACTTGGAATCAGGAGGATCGGAATTTAAATGTAGTCTCAGACACCATGGGCAAGTCACTTACCCTCTATTTGCCTCAGGTCCCTCATCTATAAAATGGGAGCAATAACAGCACCTACCTCCTAGGGCTGTTGTGAGGACCAAATGAGGTAGGAACTAGAAAGTGCTTATCACAGTGCCTGGCCCACAGTAAGTACTGTACAGATGTGAGCTAGTATTACGGTTGTCTTCCTTTAATGGATGACACCAAGTCAAAATAGGGGTTACGTTTACCATGTGAGTTTTGCAATGCAAATGATGCTCTGAGAAGTACAAACCTTTGTGCCAATCTCTCTTATAAAAAGAGCCTTGAAAGAAATATTTTTTTAATATCAAATTCTCTAAGCCCACAAAATTTGCTAGAATGCAATGACACACATGACTGCTTATAAAAACAGACACCAACCATCCAGATAACTTAGATGTGAGCAGCAAGGTAAAGGTACATTTCCATGCTATTCAAGTTGCTTGGGTGGCACATAAAGCATGAGTCTACTCTCTATTAATCATTGACAGCTTTCCAAATTAGATCCTTCTTTTATGAATATTCTAGGAGATCCTGGTTCAGTAATCTTGTCAGAGTACTTTCTGCATACATTTTCTCATTAGATCTTTACAAAAGCCTGGCAGCCAAAAAGAACAGCTATTATAACACATATTGTAAATATAAGGAAACAAAGGTTCAAATTTGTTCCAGGTCATATAGCTAGTTAGCCATGACTTAGTATCAGATCCCCCAATTAAAGTATGTGGATACTTGAAATGTGTAGATCGTACCCAAACTTCCTTTTAGCTTCTGGTACTAAAAATTCTCCCTAATTAAATACATGAAAGTCATGTGTCTATATAGCAAAACTTCCAATTTGGTTCTGATATGTGTCAATTTGGTTTGAATGCTAAAGTCACTGGAAAAAAAACACATTCATTTCATGAATGCTTGCCCAAGGTACATCATAGAGATATAATAAAGATACTAGATTCCTGATTGGCTTTTGAAGGGTCATCAAACTCTTCTGTTTCATCAGCCATTTTACTAAGGTAAAAGCTTCTATTTCAATCATAGAACAAAAATTTCTTATTGGAATTAAAGTAATATATGGTATTATTTTTGACATGGTGATACCTGGTTTTGGGGAGAAATTATGTATGAAATTTATACTCAGGCCAAAAACTAAAGACAATGACTTAATATAAATATAAATCTTAAAAGAAATCAGCTGGCTGACTCTTGGCCTCTCAGAGAAATACTGACCTCAACATCAGCTTAAATCAACTCAGTGAGTAAAGTCACCTATATAATTTAAATTTCACCTGATCTCCTTATTGTGGGGAACTATTGATCAGGGGGGGAAATAATAATGAGAGTGGCAGTCAGATTAGCTCATATTCACATAGCACTTAAGAGTCACAGAGCAGATCGCAGGGGTTAGAACTAGAACAGATTTCACAACTCATTGACTCAAACCCTCTTAGTGTGCAGGGGCAGAAACTGAGGCTCTAAAAGGTAAAGGGACTCGCCCAAAGCAATTCAGGCAACAAGCACCGAGCTGGGATTAGAAACCAGTTCTTCTGATTCTGAATCTGGTGCATTCTGTGCTACACATGACCTAAAGTGACCAACCAGAAGGTGAAAAACGGGAGAGAGGGAGAGATACAGGTTAACAAAAATCACGTACTGGCTCTGTTTATAAGGCTTATGAGCACATATCCTTTACCAGAAGTAAATAACCACATTGCTGTATTTCTTGGCTCAAAAGCCAAGAACAGATGTCTTATGAAGTTGGTTTATGGAGAATCAGATTGAACAGTAATAATGTTTACAAGTTAAAATTATGGCACAGCACTAAATGCTCTACTTAATGTTTATAGTGACTATTTTTTTATTTACTGGTAAAACCAGATGATGCATTAAATACCATCTTGGTTGATTTTTTTTCCCTCCCTTTTTCATTACTTTTCTCCTAACTAGTATCTACTTTCCCCCTTTTATCCCCATAGGAGATTCTCATGCGAGAGGCTAAACAAAATTAAATTTGCAGGATGAAAAGATGGCACAGGCACTGCTGGTACCCCCAGGACCTGACAGCTTCCGCTATTTTACTAGAGAATCTCTCGCTGCTATTGAAAAACGCTCTGCAGAAGAGAAAGCTAAGAAGGTCAAAAGAGAACTCAAAGAGGATGATGATGAGAACAAACCAAAGCCAAATAGTGACTTGGAAGCAGGAAAATCTCTCCCATTTATTTATGGAGACATTCCACCTGGGATGGTGTCAGAGCCCTTGGAGGACCTTGACCCATACTATATCAATAAAAAAGTGAGTCCTTGGGAACGTTATCCTTACTAACCCTTTGTAGTGCATACTGCCTATAACATTCACTTGCATTGAGTACTTATCATATTCCTACATTTCTTAGCTTTGCAAATGCACTGTAAGCATTTTTCTTATGTTAAAGACTAGCATGTAAGCAATGAGATATTCATCAGAAGACTCTGAAAGCAAAGTATAACCAGAATAATAAATTTTATAAAATGATTTTGCTACAATAACAGCTAGACAGGTAGAAAATTCCCCCAGAATGCACTGATATGTTTATATCTATGTGAATTCATAGTAAATTTAAATAAGTGGTTAAATTAAGGTTCTTATCAGAGGAAATAGCAAAATGGATTTATTGATATATTTACTAAGTTAACTCTGAAATACTTAAGTAACTAACCCTTGAGCAAAAAGTTAAGTAATATTTCCAACTCTAAATATTTCTAAAATTTAATGTGTCATTTGTCCTAAAAATATATGCTTCACAATTTAGAGTTTGAGTTTTTTTTTATTCAAATGATTTCTTTGCAGTAGGAAATTCCTTAACATTATAATGAAAAGTCTATAATTTACACTTTCCTATATGAAAACTGAATGAATTTGGACTTAATTTTTCTCAAAGGTACTTTTTTCAACCCAGGATACATATTAAGGCCTGCAGTCACTCTAAACCAACATATGACCAGTCAGTCTCTAGTATCACTTTAAATGAAAAGATCAAAGAAAAATAAGTTAGAATAAGTTCCCCTCACCCAGGACTATAACCTCTGTTTACGCAGTAATTGTTTCTCTATTTATATAATGCCAAAACAACCACAGAGTTGATCAAAATAGTCAATTAAAAGAAGAAAAGAGATCAAAGCAATAGTTTGGAATTTGGTAAGAAAAAAATGACCAAATTAATTTTTCATTTTTTCACTTTGAAATGTTCTGACATGGTTTGAATGTAATTTATATTTTATATGTATTTTCGTAAGTACAAAACAAATCTGGTCATAAGATGAAGACAAAGGAATAAATGTGGTCTACTGTCAAAAGTCTGACCCTTGGATGCTGCAAAATAATGGTAGCCATCCTATTTTTAACATTTATAAGAAAGGAATTCACTATACATACATATATAATCTAATCGTATAAGATTAAAATGACTAAAGATGTAAAAGTCACATATATAAATAAGTATGTAGATAAAGATCGTAGCTATATGCCTGTGTTGGTACTCACATCTCATTATTCAGCATGCTCCAGGCCTATAACTGGAGTACCAGCATTCTGGAATGCTAGAGTGTATAGTAAAGAAGTTGGTTCAGACGGGTCCAATCTGGTCCAAAATTCTGTCTAAATTGGTTCAGTCTGATTTCAAATTAGCTTAGTCCAGGCCACTTTAATCATCGATGCAACCCATCACTACCTTAGTATAGTTTGGTCATCTGATTAAAGTGCTGAGTAGAAAAAAAACATCCTTCTCAAGCTTCCATTCAAAGAGAACTCGGAGGACACTCCTTTTACTCAATTCCATCATTTCTCATTTCCCCAAGAAAAGTAATCAGGAAATATCCTTGGAAATTATGCCTGACTTTCCCCCAAACCCCAAATTGCCATTCCTCTTAGAAACTTTCCATTTAGCTTCATTTGGGAGCTATAGTATAGTTTTAAAACATTTTTATTCTATTTCTTCAGAATTGGAAGATTGATACTCCTTACCTTGGGGAGGGGGAGAGGGATAGTGCAGAAGAGAGTTGCGAGGAGCACTAAGAAGTCACATGACTTGACCATGCTCACATAGCCAGCATGTGTCAGAGGAAAGACAAACCTCGGTCTTACTGAAACCAAGGTTAGCACTCTCTTCACTATCTCCCAGTAATAAGGAATGTCCTCCAGTTTTCATTAAGTCATTCTCTCTACCATCTCCCTTTCTTGTCATTTGAAAATGCCTAACATTATGAACTGGTTAGGATAAAGTCCAAAATGTATCTCAGAAATTATCTGACAAAGTTTTATTTCCTTTCATAGACTCAGGAGTTGTTTGAATTGTTAATTTAAAATTTCGGGTTCATAAAGTTAACACAAGCAGGTTATAAAGTTCAGCAAAAGTATCACTATCACATCAAATTCAATTCCACTGGTGGCTAGCAGATAGTGAACATTTTTTAAAAAAGAATAGTGACCATTTAGGGAGGGGAATTCACAATCTATTCTTCCTTACCTTTTTCTTTCCTATTCTTTGTTTTTGGGTGGGGATGTTCAGGTAGGGGGCATACTGGGTTTCACTGTCTAAATCCTTTCCTGATATGGCAAATGGCAACTAATTAGTAGGTTAAATTATTTCTTAATAGCCATTTATATTTTCCCTCTAAATTCAATTTAACAGTGAATTTTATATTCAAATGTTCTAATTAAAATCCAGAAAAACTGATTTGGATGTTTGACTTAATATTAAATTGTTAATACTATGGATTTTGGGAAATCATTTAGCAGATTCTCAATTATAGTATCCTTTGGAGTTCTCTGCTTCCTTAATAAAGTTAATAAATACCTCTTGGATAATCTCTTCACTCTTGGAGAATAGTTTATTTACTCTTGTTACATAATTGTTCAGATTTTCCATGTGGAATTCATAGAGAACAATTTATTAGGCAGTTGGCCAAAAAGTATGATCTTTAAACACAAAAGGACAATTAACAGAGAAACTGTTTTCTCAGTCCATTGGATTTGCAATGTAAATATTTCTATTTTAATAGTGCTTGTTGCCATAGAAAATGAATCTATGGAACACAACAGTATGAATTTTTAGTTAAAAGGTAGAAATATATTCTTAACTCATGCTAAAGAAAAGATTTAAGCAGATGGATGTGTATCTAAGCAGATTCTAATCTATTAGATCAAAACAGATGTGAAACAATGAAATCTTGAAGAAAAACTGCAATAGAATATATGTGTGTGTGTGTGTGTGGTTGCATGTATATAAATATATATGAACATATATGTTTATACTGACTTTAGAGCATTGCATTAAGTACTGCGGGTGAATAGGAAAGAGAATTTCAATATCCATGCCTGGAGCATCTTATAGTTTAGGTACACAAAAATATATATCTGAAATTATTTGAGAAAAAATGTATGTATATATGTAAGTATATGTGTGTATACACATATTGAGTTTAGAGCTCTAAGTGTTATAGGTGAATAGGAAACAGAATTTCAATATCTCTGCTCTGAAGGACCTTATAATTTTGGAAGACAAAAATTTACATTTGATAGGATTTTTAAAAAAATTATAAAGCTCCAAATCAACAAATGCAAAAGAATTTACTACAAAATCATGCTCTAATGCTGAAGAGAAACATGTAGTGATTGGTTTAAGCTGGGCAGGTTTCCTGTAGGCAAAACCTTTGTGTTGACAGCATTCGGAATAGTCCCTTGCACATAGTAGATGCTAAATTATTGTCTGTTTGATTGCATTAGATTACTTGCTAGTGAGTTTTGAAATAGTTTTTCAAGGAGATGATGGTAAGGAAGGGGCAGACAGTCTGCTAAAGACTGTTCTTGATGGAAGATATTGTCAAGTATATTGTAGAAAACTACTATGAAAATGAATATTACACCTAAGTTAATGGAAAGCTACCTAGTAGAGGGTATGAGCAGAATATTACATAACAAATGAGGAACTTCTAAGAACGGCAGTAAAAGATGCCATCAGGGAAGGAGGCGATAGAAAAGGAGTGTGAATTGGTCATGAGCTGAGAGCAAAGGAGGGATGTTGGTATGTGCGCTCTGAGAAGACAATCTATGAGATGGTTCAATCGTTACTGATGACTAGGAAAATGTAAATTGATTACATCAGTTTTTCTCATGCAGGCCTATCTTCAACTGTTTATTGTTCTAATCCTAACATTTTCTTTTCTTTCTTTTTCAGACTTTTATAGTATTGAATAAAGGAAAGGCAATCTTTCGATTCAGTGCCACATCTGCCTTGTATATTTTAACTCCTCTCAACCCTGTTAGAAAAATTGCTATTAAGATTTTGGTACATTCATATCCTTTCAGAATGGTTGTTTGAATTTCTATGTCTAAAAAATCTGACTTTTTTAAGGGAAAAAATGCAATTCTACATTATTTAGAGAGTACCCTTTAAGTCAATGGCAATTTTTTAGTTTAATTTGTACTTGAACTCTTGGTTTTTCTGCCACTGATACATTGAAATGCTGGCTGCTGAGACTATTATTCAATCATTTTTCCAAGTACCCTAGTAAACAGTGTTGTTCTTCATTTTTCCTCATCCCACACATCCAAGAAGTTGCCAAGTCTTCTTTCATCTACTGTCACAACATCTCTAGCATCCTTTCCCTTCTCTCTGCCCACTTGGCCATCTATAATCCTAGTTAGGTAGGATCACCTGTAATTAGGTCCTACTTGGTCTCCCTACCCTGATTATTCCCTCTCCAATTCATCTTCTACATAATTGCCAAAGTAATTTTGTTTTTTAAGTATGGATATAACCATGTGAGCTTAATGTTCAATAAAAGACAGTGGTCCCCTGTTACCTCTTGGGTCAAATAGAAACTTTTATGTTTGGCATTTAAAGCCTTTCACAAACTAACTCCACCCTATCTTTCCATACCTATTATGTATTACTTACCTTGACTCATTCTTTGGGCCAACCACACTGGCCTTGTTAGAATGCCCCATATTTAACTTTCATCTTCTGACTCTATGCAAGGTGCAAGAGGTAGGGGGAGACACACACACACATACACACAAAGAAACATAGAGAGAGACAGAGACATGTGTAAGCATATGTATGTATAGTTAGGTATACATATAAACATATACGTATTTGTGTCTGTATATGTACGTGTATGCATGTGTCTATATAGGTAGTGTATATCTCATGTAAGTTATGTAATATTCATATGAATTTATCTAAATGTGGTTCATGGGGAGGCTACATAGAAATCCTTGGAATTTTTCTGACCTCTCTCCAAGACAGACATTGCTCCATTTCAGGAAAGAGAACGGAACATAAGGCTGAATATGAACTCTCTGTTCTCCTAAGGACTAGACCCGAGTCTTTCTACCCCTCTAAATACTGCTAGCAGACTCAAGCTAATTTACTGATCCCTATCCCTTAAAGAGGAAGGGATATAATAAGCTTTAATCTAAAGACTTAACCCTTTAGCACTAAATGTTAGTTACACAAAGACTGTCCCAAAGAGTGACTAAGCAGTAAAACCATTTATTTAAGCAAAAAAGCAAACAGAAATCATGCAGATTAGAATGTATGAGACAAAACACTCTCTTTGGAAGATGTCTCAGATCAATCAAGAGCGAAAAGCCTTGATCACCTGAGGAAATTCCCAAAAGTCTCTAAGGAGGCAATGTGGACATTAGGGACATGTTGAAGATATAATTTTCCCCTTTCTTTATGAGTTTCTTCATTAGGAGAGACTGGAACTGTTTATGCCTCCTCTAAAAGTTGGAAAGAAGAATTTTCTCTTCTCTTACTCTCTTACACCAACTTTGCCCATTGAGGAGAGTCTTGTGCACAGGTTTGAGGCCAAGTTTAGACCCATATATTTACATAATGTCTCCACTTACAGAATGCAAGCTCCCTGAAGGCAAGAATTGATTTTTTTGTCTTTATATCTGTAGCATCAATCCCAGTACCTGGCACATAAATAAGTAATTAATAAATACTTATTGAATGACTAGAGGTCATTTACTACCCTCCACTCATTCAGTGATATTACTACATTCACCTGCTTGTGGATTTTCGTTTAAAGCAGGCCATTTCTAAATCTAGTAAATCTAGAGGTTGAAAAACAAGAGTTATTTGATATTGGATTATATAAATGAAACACATCATGTAAGAAAAATACTAGCCTGTTTATACCTTTTATGGCCTACAATAAAACCCTTACTGATGTATTATTAACAAAATAATTGGCCAATTAATCAACATGCATTTTTTAAGCACTTGATATGTGCCAGGCACTGGGATAAGCACTGTGGACTCAAGAAAGGCAAAAACAGCTCCTGCCCTTGGTATGGATTCTAATGTGGGAAATGGCATGTAAAGAACTAGGTACATACAAGATATACACAGAACAGAGGGAAGGTAGACTAAGAGGGAAAGGTGCTGGCAGATAGAAGAACCAGGTTAGGCCTCCTGCAGAAGGTGAAAGTTCAATCTTAATGGAAACCAGAGAAACGACAAGACTGAAGAGAGGAACCAGGGCACTGCAGACATGAGGTAGAACCAGGGCAATGGCCAGGAGATGAGAGGTGTGTGTTGTACAAGGAACAACAATCAGGCCAACATAGCGACTTCACTGAGTAGAGGCAAGTAAAGTATAAGTATACAGGAAAGGTAGGAAGGACCATGTTATGAAGACTCAAACAGAGGATTTTATATTTCCTCTTAGAGGTGCCAGGGACCCACTGGAGCTCATTGAATTGTGGAAGAAATGGAGGTGGCATGGTCAGACATATACTTTAGGAAAATCACTTTGGCTTTTACGCAGAGAATGGACTGGAGTAGGGAGAGACTTGGGGTAGAGAGATCAACCAGAAGACCAAAGAAATGGTTCAGGCAAGATGTGATAAGGGCCTGACCAAGGCTGGTAGTTCTAGGATTAGAAAAAACCATGAAAGATGTCATGAAGGAAAAACAAGATTTAGCAACTGATACAGCATGCAGTATAAATGAGTATGAGAAGCCCAGTATAACTCCAGGGCTGTGAGTCTGGGTGATAGAGAAGACAGCAATTCCCTTAGTTCTAATAGGGTACTTTAGAAGACAAGATGGTTTGAGAGAGGAGGAAGAAAATAAATTCTGTCTTGGACATATTTCATTTGAGATGCCTATGGCACATCCAGTTTGAGATGTCCAAAAGGTAGTTGCTGATGCGGGTATGTAGCTCAGAATACAGACAAAGGCTGCATATACAGCTCTACATATCGTCTGCCCCACTGACAGCTACTTATGCATTTGTACACTTGAACTCATCAGCTCCCAGGTAGTGATGTCATGAACATAGCTTTTAGGGATATTATGACTATCATAAAAATATTCAAAACCCCACAGCTGACACCAGTGGATTCAGCACCATGCGTTGGTCCTTTGGGGGGTACCAAACGTCCTTTCCAGAGAACATCTACAGTTTATTTGGAAGTAAAGCAAGATGCAATAACCTGAAGCAATCAAAGAGCAAGAAATGCTTTTGCTAGTGTTGGGTCATAAAGTAAAAATAATTTATACAAATGTGTAAGTTGCTATCAAGTGTACAGATCAGAATTGAATTGACTTTGAAAAAATGTGCAGTTACAAACTACAGTATTCAAGTGTTACACTGAAAAAATTTCATTGTAACATGAAGTTTCAAGAAAAAGACACTTAGGTGAGGAGCCTTCAGAATAGAGAGGGATAGAACCTATCTTAGAGGTGGTGGGGATGGGTCTGATGACCTTTTACAAGTCTCTTATGCTCTGACTGGACAGTCAGAAATGATTTAAATTTCAGCATATGGAATTTAGGTTAAATCTAAGAAAGAGCTTTCTTACAGAGAGTTCAAGATTGAAGTCTTCTCTGAAAGAATTTTAAAGAAGTAGAGGTGTCAATCAGGGCAACTGGTGGTACAAAGGATAGAGTACTGAGCCTGGAATCAGGAATACTCATCTTCCTGAGTTCAAATCCAGTCTCAGATACTATGTGACCCTGGGCAAGTCACTTAATCCTGTTTGCCTCAGTTTCTTCATCTATAAAATGAGCTGGAGAAGGAAATGGCAAAGTACTTCAGTATCTTTGCCCAAAAAAACCCCAAATAGGATCACAAAAGAGTTAAGACACAACTGAACAACAGGTGTCAAAATATAATGTGGTCTGGAAGCAATCACCTCATATTTTAGGCAAGGATCTAAGAATTTTCTTAAAACAATGAACAGAGAAATGGGAAATTTCAAATTTCTGATGAATTTCTTACTTGACTCCACATTTCATCTTGTCCAATATGTCCATTTACCAGTATGGAGACCTAATTTAACTCATTTGCCCAACAGCACATTTCTATGCCCAGAACAAAGCCATCACCCTTCTTCTACTCTCCCATCTTTTTGGGGGGAGAGGTGTTGCAGAATGACACAATAATCCTTTGGACATATAAGATACTATAAAAAGCAATCAGCAACTGCTTCTGGCTTCTGATACTCCTATTCTTTCAGCTGCAAAATAGCTAGTTGCATTGTTATAGAGCTACAATAGCCTTTATTTATGACATACTCTTCAATTAATTCTTAGTTGAACAGAATAAATCAATATATTTATTATCTGAACACTCTCAACTTTCAATATTGCAATCGTTAATATCTGTATGGAAATAGAGAATTAAATTATGCTTACAGATCAATTTACATATTTAAGCAGTATTTCATATTTACTGAAAGGGTCTCTTCTTATAAAGCTATCTGGCACAGTTTTCTTGAATGGAGAATTCCCACTGAATTTTAAGAGGAGTATACACAATCCAATGTTGTGGAGAAAAATGAAATTACCTTCCAAGAATCTGATTTGGACATTATATTTTGAGATTAACATTAAAATAAGAAATGTATATAATTCTTTGGGCAGCTAAAATTTTTTTTTAGTACTATACATAGGCAATTTGTCAGTATCCACACAGTTATCATCATCCTTATTTTACTAAAGCTATTCATACTTATTCCTTAACTATAATCTACTTTATTCAGCATGCTCATCATGTGCACTATTCTGACCAACTGTGTATTTATGACCATGAGTAACCCTCCAGACTGGACAAAGAATGTAGAGTAAGTGGAAATGATTCTTAGAATATGAAACTGTCTTTAAAACACCTTTAGATATATCTTTTTGTCTCTGGCCTCCCTTATGACTTCATTTTCTGAGGCAGACTGAACATTCTTCCTCATAATTCCTTACCTGCAAAGCGCTGTTTTTTTGATATATACAAGAAGATATGGGGGTCAATCAGGAAATGCTCATTTACATGAGGTGGTGGTTTTTTTCAGGACATTGACTGAATTTTGGTGCTCAATCAATATTTGGTATGCTAAAAAAAAAAATCAATGTAAATGAGTATGTTCCTTAGTCCAAGAATGTATTTTTATCAAATTAGGTAAATCAAGACCTAAAGCTCTTTTTCAAGGTGTTTTTCCTGAGTTTTGTTAATCATTGACTAGATTATTATAGTTAGAATTTGTAAAATGTTTTAAGATTTGCAAAGTAGCTTCCAAATATTGTGTACTTTTATTCTTACAACATCCTTTGGAGGTAAATGGTAGTATTGCCTCCATTTTACAGATAAGGAAATTGAGACAGAGAGAGGTTAAATAATTTGGCCAGCATCACACAGTAAGTTTCTAAGGCTGGACTAAACTGGAGTCTTCCTGACTTCAGGTCTGGCACTTGATGCATGCAAGTGTTTACCTGGTTATATTTTTTAAAATATTTTCTTTTCCTCCAATTACATGTAAATTTTTTTTTAACATTTGTAGTTTTTTTTTAAGTTTTGAGATCCAAATTCTATCCCTTACTATCTTTCTTCTCCTCCCTCCTTGAGACAGCAAGCAATCTATCATATTACCTAGATATTTTCAAGAAAAATGTTCCTGGTTTTTATTCATAGTTTCTCATGCCATTAGATGGACACTCCTAATGGGGGTTTCCTATTAACGTCATATTTTTGAACTGCTGATATTTGTAATTTGCATATGTTTATATGTTTTCAGGTCAAAAACCTTACATGTTGATCTTACCAGAAGAACAAACAAGAATTAGGTCAGCTGGTCTAATCTCCAACAAAATAACCCTACGCTAGAACTTCTCAATCAGTAACACATCTCCTTACATTCATTCAGCAACAAAGCCCAGTATCTACTGTAAGAGTAGTGTCTGAAAGAAACAGGGGTCAGTCTAAAAGAGATGATAAAGTTATTTGCATATATAAAGTAGAGAGACAGAAGAAGCAGCATTAGGCTGGAACATGGGGTTTGGAGGACAATGACATAAAATAAATGATTTGATGTGATGTGAGAAAGATGGAGCCACTCTGAGGAAGAAAGTAAGATAACAGTGCTAAGTATTCCGGGAACAGTACGAGGCTTCTAAAATGGTATCTGGTTCCTTTGACAGGGTAAGAATTGGGCATTACAAGATGCCTTACCTTTGTGTTCACAATGGTGAGGCAAATTTACTTAGATGTAAAAGCCCAGATCCATGTAAGAAATTGTGCTGTGAATTCATCGATACTCAAAGGTGTCCAACAACTCATTCTTTTCTGCTTTCTAGTCATAGCTTCTGTTTATTAGTCTGGACAACAATGGCCAGAGTAGCAATTCTTTTTAAATGATTCTCTGCTTTAACTGAGTCAATGCCCCAGCCCTTCCATTTAGGGCAGAATGGGAAAAAGAATGCATATCCTGCATATGGTATTTTTCCATTGAAAAACTCAAAGCTTTTTCTGATCTATTGTCTTATCACTCCTAAGACAGGAGTAAGAAGTTACTTAGAGGTGACTCATGCTTTAAGAAAAACACAATATAAGCTCATAAAAATACATTAAAATGTGAATTATGGTCATTTTTCCCATTATGAAAGGATCTTCGCTGCTCAAAAGGATATAACTTTCAGTCATTCAATGAGCATTGATGAAGCACCTATTATGAGTAAGGCTGTTGTCCCAGGTAACAAGGTAAACAAAAATAAAACAAGACAATTCTTACCCTCTAACTATCTGACAAAGAGTTCATGTACACAAATAAACATAACACAAAATAAGACAGGCTAAGTGCAAAGGCAATATGAAAACAAAGAATAATGGGGAATTTAGAAACATCTTCAAGTAGGGAAATAAGGAAAGTATTTGTAAAAGAGCTGGGGTCTAAACTGGTGATTAAAAGGGAAGGATCTAAACAGGTGAAAATGGAAGACAGAACAGGAGAAAACCTCCTCCAGACATAAAAGACTGCATGTTAACTGGGATAGTGAAAATGGAGGAATCTAGTTGGGTTAAAAATGTAGACTATGTGAACAGGAGTGTATGAGATAAGGCTGAAAAGGTAAACTAGAACTAGATAGTGGATGAATTTAAATAATGGATAGTTTGATGGAAAGATAAGTGGATTTGGAGTCAGAGGATCCAGGTATGAAATTTCACCATTACTATTTGGCCTTGGACAATTCATTTAACTTTTCTGTCCTTCCTTATCTGTAAAATGAAAAGTCTGGACTAGATGAGCTCTAAGATTCCTTCTTGCTCTAACTCTAAGGTCCTATGATTTTATGGTGTATGACTTAATCTGATATAGAATGGGAAGCCATTGAAATCCTGCAATTTTGAAGTAAGAGTAAGTGGTTGTTACAGATCACTCCAACTACTTCATAAGAGATGGTCTAGTAACAGAAACAGTGCTGAAGTCGTGTTAATGGCATCTGTTAGTTGAAGTTTAGTCAGTAAAGAAGATAAATGACCTCTGCAATGATCATGCAAGTGAATTATAAAATGATTCAATTTTTTAAAAATCAACTTATAGAAAAATAATATATAAGCTGCTTTCTAAATATATCACTGATATAAAGCATCCTTGTCCCCATTTCAGTTCTTATGAAGATGTAGCACAGGAAGTCTAAGTGATGTGCTTTGGCTCACACAGTTAGGGTTTGAACCAAGGAAAAAAGCCTGAGTGTTTTGCTTCCCACCCATGTGTTCAGTTCCATTACTTCAACAAGCACTGTTTGAGCACTTGCTCTGTATGTGTCAAGAAATATATCAAGCAGTATCAGGTTAATTTGTGTTACTGGGTTTGTTCACAAGAAACTCATAGTGTGCCCCAAGGACTGACCTAGAGATGTTCTTAATCATTTATTTACCAAATAACAGGAAAAGCATGGCATCTTCATTCATAGACTCAGTCATGTAGGAGTGTTAATATAGTATTGATCTATACTACTAGGGTAAAAGACTAGTCATGTGGTAAGCACAACTTAAAGGTTTAGTCTCCGTGTATTCAATTCCATTCATTGAACACTTATTAAACATTTGTTTTGTACAGAACACCGTACCAGGCAATGAACGCAAAAACAAAACCATCTCTTCCTGAAAGTTACTTACATTCTAATGAGGACAAATTTATATCTAACTTAAATTATAAGTAAGTGTAATGCAGTTAGTTCTCAAATAATGAAAATAATGGATCCCCTAAAGCGTCAGCATTTATTTAATTTTGCAACATTCAAAATTATCATTATATAAAATATGGTAACTTATTGTAGCCCAACTGAAATGTGTAATGCAAATTTCAATAACGCTGCACTTCAGGGAGGGAATTCTTAGTTGCACCAATCAGGATCTAAAATAAACTGAAGTCAGAGAAAACACTAGCACCTGGAAAGTATAGAGGGGAGGGAAGGAATCAGGCAATATTTTGTAGACTGAGTACCACCTCCTTCCAGAATGTCATGGCAGCTACAAACATCTTTAATAACAGATCTTAGAAATCATGACTCACTCACAAAGTCAGAAAGGAAATACATTTTACAAAATAAAAGATAAATCTTAGCCTATCTAGATTCTTTCTCTTGAATTGCATAAAATTACAGCCGTTAGAAATATTCTCCATGAAAATGACAATCTATTGAGAAGAAATATATTCATGTATATACCTCTTATTCACATGGAAAAAAAATAGAACAGTTGAAATGATTATCAATTTCTTCACACATTTTTCTAAGCCCTTGTAAGAGAGAAAAATGTAGAAAGGAAATATTTTTGAGAATACTATCTTAACTACCATAGTTTCTCCACATGTCAAATAGGAATATAAGCAAAGGTGGTGTATATTTAAAAGTGATAAATCAAACAATTTGTAGGGGGATATATCTTCTTAAGAGTTCATGATACCAATGAAAAAACATTTAGTTTTTAGGAAATCAAAACATTGTGATTTGGGGATATAGATAGACTGGGGAAGAGATTTAGTTATTTTTTCATTTGTTTATTTGTTTTGTTTTAAAAGAATATCAAATTTAACAACAGGAAGTTTAGCATACTTGCTGTTTCTCCAGTACAACACTCCATGTCTTGTGCCTTTGCACTGACTGTCACTCATATGATGAACATACTGGCCCTTCACCAGTGGCTCTGAGTTCCCCAGGCTTCTTTCAAGATTCAGCTCACATCCGTCTTTTGCAAGAGGCTTTATCCCACCCCCAAATCCCAGTAGCTACTACCTTGATTTAGATAACCTCTCTTCTACTCCGTATGTATCTTATTTACTTATTATCTCTCTCATTAGAACATGATCTTCCTGAGGGAAGGGACTGTTTCTGTTTTTCTTTGTATTTTCAGAGGTTAGCACATTGCTTAACAAATGTGAGCACTTAACAAATATTTGTTGACTGACTGGCTTTCTCAAATACCCCCATGAGAAGAAAAGAAAAAGAAAAATGTAGACAGCGAATAAGGGACAATTAAATGCTAAAATCAAGCAACTGTAGGACAATATCAAGCCCCTTCACAGACAAAGAATATGAGTCACATTTTCTGTGTCTCCAGTTGCATAGAAAGTAACAACGGTCACAGCTGACCTCAAATAGGTTCCATCATTAGTCTGCCAAAATGACAAAGTGGTCATCAGAAACAGTGCATTTCAGATATTCCTAAGCACTTAATAATAAGTAGTTAATATTAGTGACTACTTTTAAGTATTGTTTGTATACCTTGAGTTTAAAGGAAGAAGGGATTGAAGAGGGGATTTGAAATGATGTGAGATATAAAACAACAACAAAAACCTTGAAAAGCTAAAGGTGAGGAGAAAGGAGAAACTGTAGTCATTCTTAGATTGATTCTTGTGCTATGGGCAAATGGAGTTTTCCTTAACTATTCCAAACATTTCTCAAAGCATTAATAAAAAACCCAGCACGGTTTCAGTCAATATGTTTCCTCTGTGAAAGTCATGTGTTTTACTATATTTGTAAAGCCCAAAACATCATCTTTCCTTTACTTAATTGAAGCAGCTATAAAGTCTTAATTAATTCCCTGAATCTTTTAATGATCAAAGGAAGTGAACTTTTCCTAAGCATGGAAAGACATATAAAAGTACCTGATAAAAAAACATAAAAGTCAAGAAATTCTTAGGGAATTTCTCTCACAAGAAAAATTAGTATTAGAGAATCAATTTTTTAAATATATATTAAATTAAGATGATATCTTTAAAAAAAACCCTTTTTAATTAAATTCAATGTGAATCAGTTTCCTTGGGGACTATCCAGTATTGAAGATATCTAAGAGTAAGTTACCTTGACAAGTTTACACTCTTATGCAGAATTGTTGGAGGGATAAAGAGATATATTTTTAAAAAGACAAAAACAACTTTGCTATAGAAATAAGGGGCAAAAGGCTTTTCATTGACTTTTGTTAAATATATAATGGTAAAGAATTTTTTTTAAAAAGAACAAATCAGAATTTTAAGAGTTGGACTGAACCACAGAGTTGATCTAACACAGCCTTTATTCTAGTGCAGCAATATACATATATATATATATATATATATAAAACCCCCCTGTCTATAACCTGAAAACTTATCTTCTAACTGCTACTTGAATAAATATAGTAACAATGAACTCATAGACTTCACTAGGTAACTCATAGTTCTGTCGGATAGCTTTAATTATTAGAAAGCTCCTATATATTGAGCTTAATCCATTTTTAAACATCGATACTGATTAATCTCAGCTGTTTTTTGGTAGAAAAAAACCTACTATCTCTTCCACGTGAAAACATCTGAAAGAGATTCTATTTCTCTTTAGTCTTCTCTATTCTAGTCTAAATATCATCCTCATTATATCTAGCACTTATATACCACTTTAAGTTTTGGAAAGAGTTTTATACATTTTATCTCATTTTATCCTCACAACAACCCAGGGAAATAGTTGGTATTATTCCCACTGGACAAATGAGAAACTGAAGTTGATTGGTTTGGTTAAGTCATGTGACCACAATTATACAACTAGTATGTGAGACTGGATTTGAACTCAGGTCTTCCCAATTCCAGGTCCAGTGCCCTTTCTATTAAATACCTTCAGTTCTACCAGAAGACCCTGTGTGACATGAATTGCAAGCTCCCTTACAATCTAGGTTTCCTTTTTCATAAGTCACTCTCTAGTTTGTAATTGTTCCTCTTTAAATATGAGCTCCAAACTGAAGACAGTACTCTAGATGTAGCCTGAGCATTCCAGAATACAGTGAAGCTAGGATTTTCTGTTATTCAAACACTATAATTCTAATAGGGCAGGTAGGTGGCACAGTGGACAGTGTGCGTGGCCCAGAATCAGGAAGACTCATCTTCCTTGGCTGACCTGGAGACAGGAAGACTCATCTTCCTGAATTCAAGCCTGGCCTTAGATGTCTAACTAGTTATGTCACTACAGGCATGTCACTTAATACTGTTTGCTTCAGTTTTCCCATCTGTAAAATCAGCTGGAGAATGAAATAGTAAACCACTCCAATATCTTTGCCAAGAAAGCCACAAATGTGGTCAGGAAGTCAATTCTTTTAATGTAACAAAATTTAATTAGCTATTATAGCACTATATATTAATATGAACCTTATGATCAAGTAAAACTCCTAGACCTTTTTTCATGAAGTTTGTAATTTTCAATACTGTACTAATGCAACAAAATATTTCAGTCAGTGACAGATTTAATATTTATTCATGTTAAATTTTATCTTGTTGATTTTAGTCTACTGTTCTAATCTGTTAAGGTAGTTTTGAGTTTTGATGTTGTCATCTACCATAAAGATTTTATTTATTCATCAAATATTTATTGATTTCCTAACATGCAAAGCCTTCTTCTAGGTGTTATGTCAGGCATTTTCCCTCCAAGATTTTTATTATCTGTAGCTGTGATAAACATGCCTTTCATGTCTTCATACAAAAATACTGAACAACATATGGCTAAGGATCATAGAGAGCTCTGGGACACTCCCTTAAAGACCCTCCTTTAGATGAATGTCAACCTATCATGTTTTGTGAATACGGTTGTTCAGCTTCCTGCAAAGGTCAACACTGCTGTCATCTGCCCCACATTCCTAATTTTATTCACATGGATATCATTAGATACTTGGTCAGATGCTTTCATGAAATCAGGATATATTATGTACATGGCATTTTTCTGATCTATTGATCTAGTAAGTATACTTTAAAAAAGGAAATTTTTACTTTGCCATGACATTCTTAGTGACCCCTTGTTGATGACTATGGATTTTCATATTTTTTCTAAATGCTACAAATCAATTTTAACAATGCTTTATAAAATTTTTCCTGGAAAAGAGGCATTGCCTATGTATGATATACTTGGAACAGACTGTAGAAATCAGCAAAATAGTTATAACATGCAAACCTTTCCTCAAATATGCTCCCACCTGGGCAAAAATTATGTTCGTTTCTCATTATTTGTGACTATTCATGCTTCATAACTGCTGTGTAATTAAAGGTCATAGGTTGCTGTGACAGCCTTAGCTTTCTTTTCTCAATTCAGGCATAAACAAATCTTTAGGAATTTGGGGGACAATACTGATCATTTTCTAACGGTAACCTAAAGGACCCAAAGGAAAGAGTAGAGCCCTTGTAATTTTTTGGGGGAGGGGTGGACTTCTTATATTCAGGTCTAGACTTGTTCCCTCCCTCTCAGAGCTTAAGGAAAAGATCTTTCATAAGAGAAAGATAGTGCATCAGAAAGTCAATTGATCTGTTCACATTGGCTGACTGAACAGAAACCTGTTGACTGTTTGGTCTGGTATAGAAGGAGGAACAGATAAATTGATGGGTAAGAAGTACATCTTTTCAAATTCAGGTTTGTATTTAAAATTCTATCTCCTACTTTGAACAATCTATTCTAATAATAAATGTCCAAAATTCATGTTACTAAATCCTTATACAATTCTTTGAGAACTTAAAACAACAGCAACAACCTGCTTAATTAATGATTTGACTAAAGTGTCCTCTAGTGCTCAGGGAAACTGCCTTATACTACAATATTTAAAGAATAAGTAACTAAATTCTCTTTAATGGAGCCAAAAAGAGGCCTATATTTTTGTTCTATAATTAAAAAGTATTAGTGTGATTTTGGGTTTTTTTTAAAGTTTATATTGAAAAACCATTATAGCATTAAATTTTGCTTCAATATTTCTACTAGGTACACTTTCACAGGAATTTATACCTTTGAATCACTTATAAAAATTTTGGCAAGAGGTTTCTGCTTAGAAGGCTTTACTTTTCTTCGAGATCCATGGAACTGGCTGGATTTCAGTGTCATTTTAATGGCGTAAGTGTTTGAAATGCTCACATAAACAGAGGCATGAAATTAATTTCTGCATAAAACATACCAAGCATAGCTTTATCATCATAGGGATTTCTTTTTAGTTGATGTGACTATGTATCTGTTGCATGCATTTTTGGTACACATTCTGTATCTCAAAACAAAATCTGCTATGGAAGTTGTGGCATTATGTATTATTTCCAAGAGTAACTCTAAGAAAGGGACATTAATGAATATCTTAAATTCTTTCTACTTAACCACATTAAAGTTATTTGTTGACTTCACCCTGTCCTAGTGCCACCAGTTAAATTTAGGGAAATAAGTTTGGTACTTACATATAAACTTGGTTCAATCTGTTGCCATTTAAACTGAACTAACAGCCTCCAAATTATATTCTTGAAGTACAGATTGAAATGAAAGTTAACTTCAAACACTAGCAATTTTATTAGACTCCTCTGACAAAATCACCTGTGAGCCAAATGCATCATTAATTACTTACTAAGTATAAACTCTGAAAAAATCCTCAATAACTCTGGTTTAATTCTACAGGTATGTAACAGAATTTGTAAACCTAGGCAATGTTTCAGCTCTTCGAACTTTCAGAGTCTTGAGAGCTCTGAAAACTATTTCTGTAATCCCAGGTAAGAAGTTAACTGGTATAAGGGATTAGGTCCCTTATATATCCAATTATTTCTTGTGTGTTATTTTGTTTGTATGTGAACTCCCCTATACAGATATGTGACAGAGTTTGTGGACCTGGGCAATGTCTCAGCGCTGAGAACATTCAGAGTTCTCTGAGCACTGAAAACTATTTCAGTTATTCCAGGTGAGGGCAAAGTTAAACATTGAGACTGATTTTAAATATATCCAAGTTGAAAGTACAACTTTACAGCAAAGAGCCTTTTTAAAAAATTTACATTAGTAAAATGCATTTTACTTTAATTTACATTAATAAAAGTAACTGGAAGGCAGAGTTTTAATTATAATGAATCTTTACATTTTTATATTTGTATTTATAAAGTTAGACCCTGAGTTTAACACAGTATTGCATGAGACAGTTATTTTTAAACACTTTTCATTTATGGTAAGAAGCTTTCTCTTAAAACATTTAGAAAAAGCTTCAATGACATATAGCTTACTTATTTATTTAAATGTTACCATTTATTGAAAACATTTAGGATTGAAAATAGAAATATTTTTTAAGTTACCTTAAAAGTAGAAGAGATCATTTTTAAAAATAGCTTCAACATAACATTGGCTTTTTAAAATGTTAATTTGGTTTTTTTCCTCTAAACCACTGCCAGGTAAATAATAGTATATGACAATGGCTAAAGAAAGGAAAACAATTAAAAAAAAAGATGCAATATAAAGAAAGAACAGAAAGATTTTCTTTACATGGTCCTGTGGGCATGTAACCATAATAAACAAAATTTGTTTTCAGAAAAAAGTCATAGTGTAGAGCCAGAAAGTACACAGCTTATAGATTAAAAATTTGTTCCTCATTCATTCCCCAAACTCATAGATGGTTTGCTGGGCTTCATTATCTCACAAGCCAAACAATCATTTGGGGAATGAAAGGGAAGGGGTGCTCAAGCATGATTAACAAGAAATTGTGATTTGTGGTGGTATTAATATGTTGTTCTATCATTCTCCCTTTGCAGGCTTAAAGACTATTGTGGGGGCGCTGATCCAGTCAGTGAAGAAGCTTTCTGATGTCATGATCCTGACTGTGTTTTGTCTGAGTGTATTTGCTCTCATTGGACTGCAGCTGTTCATGGGCAACCTGAGGAATAAATGTTTGCAATGGCCCCCAGGCAATTCTACTTTTGAAACAAATATCACTTCCTACTTTAATAGTACAATTGATATAAATGGGACATCTGTTAATACAACAATGATCACATTTAACTGGAAGGAATACATTGAAGATAAAAGTAAGAAGTGCTGCTATATATTAACCTGTTTATTGCCAAAACTTTTACAAATGTCAATAGATGAAGAAATGAGGGTTATTTTTTTTTAAATCTCATGCCAAAACTGTTCAGAAATTCAGTGCCTATTCTTATGGAAAATAAGGAGTATTTTAGAATTATGAAATGAGTGGAAATGCATATTGTTGTTATTAGATAGTATAAAACTGACAATGTTAATGGAATTAATCTATAAAATATTTTATTCTTTTCATTCACAGGTCATTTTTATTATTTGGATGGACAAAGTGATGCTTTACTTTGTGGAAATAGCTCAGATGCAGGGTAAGGAACATTTTTAAGGAGATTTCATTATGTAATAGAAACCCGAAGACACAAATAGATACAAGGTTAGCTCTATGCATAGAAAGAATAGGATTGCCAAAGGGACTCCAAATATTTTCTTTATTTTTTTGTCAAAGCCCCTAAAATTAACACCAGAAATTCCTTTGGGTTAAACCAATGTATCCGTAATGAACTGCATCTGTGGATCTCTCCTCTCATTAATACATTAAAGCCTTATAATATATTAGTACATCTTTGGGTTCATTACTTTCTAACTTGGAGAGCAGAGAATAAGGCTCTGAATGAATATAGGATATAGGGGAGTCAGGTTTAAAAGAGATCTGTATGTGTTTTTATGTGGCAGAGGTGGGGCAGGTGGAAGAAGCTGGCAGAGCCCTTGTCAAGGCCCTTTATTTTCCAAGCTCTGCTTTTCTTGTCAATCTTCTCACTCCTTACTCCACAACATGTACTCTTTGATCCAGTGGCACTGGCCTCCTAGTTATTCCACAAACAAGACATTCCATCTCCAGGTCTTATTTCTGGTTATCCCCCATGCCTGGAACACTCTCCCTCCTCCACTCTGATTCTGACCTCCCTGAATTCCTTTAAGTTTCTACTAAAACTGAACTGAACTGAAAATTAGGAAATGTTTTTAGCAGAAAAGATGACACGCTACAGACCACAGAAAAACACCACAGTGGGACGACTTGGATCAGCTTAATTCCCTGTGGAGTAACAGCAGCAGGTCAAAGGTCATAGAGCTGGGGCTGGAAGGAACCTCAGAGGCCACCTATTTATGAAATAAAGAGCCCTTCATTAGTTTATAGCTCAAGCAACTGGACTGCAAAACTCTCTGGGGAGCAGAGAGGTGACATGACTTTGGCCACTAAAAGAAGCCCCAAATACTCAGTAAACTGAAAACAGTTTTATAGTTAAACTTCAGCCTCACTAATACAGTTCATACCTGAACAAAAGTTCCTTTCCAAAATACCTATGCTTTTTACGGGTAGAGCTAGCCTTGTATCTATTTGCTTGAACAACTGTAGTGGTATTGAAATCAGTTCCCTCTAAAAGGCAGACCATTCTGCTTTGGGACAGCTCTAATTATTTAGGAGAGCTCTAAAGCTGGAGTCCTATAGCAGTAACTAAGAGATCCAACTCATGAGTAATAATGGGTTATTCTTAAAGCTTTGATTATTTATCATCCATTCTGACTTATCTGAAAGTAGCATTGGTGCACGTTTTATGAGAAGTATGTTGACTCTAAAAGAAGAAAGTGGATTAGTTTCTCTATGTATTAGAAAATACATAGTGGATTAGTTTCATCTTTGTATAGAAGCGAAGTTTTATAATAACCATTTTGCCAAGGAAAATTCATGTGACCGATATTTTATTATAACAATGGTTGAAAATATTTTATGAGAGTAAAGGGAAGCAAATCCATTAGAAA
Organism: Potorous gilbertii; assembly: GCA_028658325.1. Lineage (NCBI taxonomy): Eukaryota > Metazoa > Chordata > Mammalia > Diprotodontia > Potoroidae > Potorous > Potorous gilbertii. The sequence goes on along the minus strand of CM053771.1, from coordinate 188,051,353 downwards.
GGATACTCAGATTACTGAATGCTTACATAATCCCAAATCAACTGAGGTTATCATACTAACCATATCTTTATTTCTTTCTAACATTTGCAGTCATTGTCCAGAAGGATATATATGTGTGAAAGCTGGTATAAATCCCAATTATGGCTACACTAGTTTTGACACCTTCAGCTGGGCCTTCTTGTCTTTGTTCAGACTAATGACTCAAGATTACTGGGAAAACCTTTACCAGCTGGTAAGGCTTGAGTAATAGATTTTTTAAAATTTAAGATCACATAAAAGATTATATGTAACTGAAACTTTAATACTATTTTGGCAGAGAGTAAAATTTGGCATAAGGTAAGTCTGTCTTGTATCTTCATCAATCAGCAAATACACCCTGAGCACCTTTTATGCATGAGGTTGTGCTAGGCAACGTAGAGGATACAAAGGACTTCAAGATCTTTATAGTGTTATTATTAAGTGAGATTAAAATTGTTAAATGAGCAAAGCTCTTTGTAAACTTCAAAATGCTACAAAAATGATGATGATGATGATGACACAATTTCTTGACTTCAAAAAGATTTATATTAGAGGTAAGTGGAAAAAGCATAATTACATGATAGGATAACTAAAAAAATATAAGGTAGCACAACACAGTGGAGGGAGTGTGGGCCTAGAATCAAGTCTTGCTTCTGACAGACTGGCTGTAAGCAAGTCACTTGACCTCTCATTTGCCTTAGGCAACTCCTAAAACAATCACTATAGAGAACTATCAATCTTTATCCCTGCAGGGTTTTCCATACTGGCAAATCCATATGGGGCAGGTTCCCACAATAATGAATTCACAATTCTCTACCAAAGAAAATGCCAAAGGAATGGTATAGCAAGTAAGTAAGTACAGAGTTCAGAAAGGGAGAGGAAGTACTATCTTCTCTAGAAGCAGTTCATTATAAAAAGGTGAGCTATCACTATCTCAAAGGCAGTAAATATCTTTAGACATAAAAATTCATGCACGTTTGCAAATAAAGTTTTATAGGAGTGAACTTTTCATGGTGCACTTTTGGAATAAATTATCTTTCATGCTACAAATAAGTTGTAGTCAAAATGCTAGAGTATTATAAATAGAAGGCCAGAATCTCAGAATTAGTTGAAAAGGATTTCTAGGACCAAATATTTCTACTCACAGAAACATGAAACTCCTCTATTGTGCAGTGACAGGTGGTCATCTACCCTCTGTCTGAAGACCTTCAAGGACAAGAAACCTCCTAATACCTCGACCTCAATTTTTGGGCAACTCTAGCTATTACCAAGTTTTTCCCAATATCAAGCTTAAACTTGTCTCTTTGAAACTTATACTTGCTGCTCCTACTCCCTATCCTCTAGGACTGAACAGAAGACCAGTCCTTCTTTATATGACAAGCCTTCAAATACTTAAATACAGCTATCATGTTGTTAGTCAACTAAATATTTGTACTCCAGTCAGCTGGCCTTCATCTTTTCAAAGCCCTTTACTTTCCTGGCTGCCCTCCTTTGGAATATCTCCAAAGAGCAGCTTCTCAGTACCAAAATGTCATGGCAAAAATGGAACATATTTAAGATATAGTTTGCCTAAGTTCATGGGGCTATGACTTTCATTTGGATATTATGCCTCTCATTATTTAGTCCAAGATCATATTAACTTTTTTGAGAGTTAAATCATGATATTGACTCATACTGAACTTTTAGGCCACTAAAATCCCCAGATCTTTTTTTTAAAATGTTAATTGCTATATAACCATACCTCCCCTATCTCTTTTGAACTCACCTTCTCCCCTCTTCATTTTTCTTATTTTTCAATTAACATGCAATTATTTTCTCTGCTTTCTTCTCCCTGATTAAAAATAAAAATTAAATCTACATAACAAATATGCAATCAAGCAAAACTAACTTTCATGTTGTCTACGTCCAAAAATGTTATTATGTCTCATTCTGCCTTTTTAAGTCCATGAGGAAGTGCAATTCAAGTTAAAGGAAGATTACACTTATCACCATCATATTTCTCCATATTAGACTAGGCCCAATAGTCTCATTTGGTTCAGAATAAAGTCTTATGAATAAATTGGCTGCTGACCTCCTAATTTGTGAAAAGCAGTCTCCTACCTTGTATCATGACATTAAGACATGACATTGACACTTTTCTTTTCTTCCACTAGACGCTACGTGCTGCGGGAAAAACATACATGATATTTTTTGTGCTGGTGATATTCTTGGGCTCCTTCTATTTGGTGAACTTGATCCTGGCGGTGGTTGCCATGGCCTACGAGGAGCAGAACCAGGCCACCTTGGAAGAAGCAGAGCAGAAGGAGGCTGAGTTTCAGCAGATGCTGGAACAGCTTAAGAAGCAGCAGGAAGAAGCTCAGGTATAGTTAGAATTTTAAAATGCTTTATTCTAGTTCTTATAGTGCTAAATGTGATTTCTGCCATACTAGACAGGTAAAATCAGAACATGACATCCTGTAATGTCCAAGAATTTTCATTAGAAAGCAATAAAATCCTCTTTAAAACATAGTTTCTGAATTAGATTTAGCTCATTTCAATGAAAATATTTACATATCTAAGGAAACTGGCTGAAAGTAATAATAGATAAATTCAGTTAAGGTTTACTGTATGATGCCAAATGTTCTTTCATGAAATCAATATCACGATATGATTTTTAATTGAAAAAGAAATACAGCAAATATAAAAAGATAATCATTGCTATTATTTCCCACACTGCTCTAACTCTAGGGCAGGGATTTTTTTAACCATGGATCCACAGACAACCCTTTCCTAATCAAGGAGTATGCTGGTAAATAAATTTAATCTGGTTCTTAACAAGCGCATAAAAGCTAACTCTAGCATATACCTAGGTCCATAGATAGATTTCAAGGAGGAGGGAGGGGGTTTACAAACTTCGATGGGGAAAAATTATATTTTTGTTTTCATTAACCTTTAACTGAAATTTAGCATTTCCTTTTAACAATTTAAAAACACTTCTTCTCCACACTGCTAAAGGGACATATGACATAAAAAAAGGTGAAAACACTTTCCTAGAGCCTAGATTAAGCCAAAGTAGGTGATAAAACATAGTCGTGAAATTTTGTATATCTTATAAAGTTCTATAACCAATTTCTAGCCTTAGCTCAGTTCATTAAAATTAAAATAAAGCAGAAAGGAGAAATAGTGAGGAGAGCATGACTCTAGTAAAAAAAGTTAAGATATCTACTGAAAATATATTTCAGCTCAATGACCTATGGTCAGTCAATAAGCATGTATTAAGCCCCTACTATGTGCCAAGCACTGTGCTGTGTTGGGAATATAATGAAAGGCAAAAGATTGTCCTTTACCTCAAGAATCTCACAATCTAATTATTCTTTCATTCTCTATTTAACTCTATTCAAACAGATCATGCATAATGCTTAGATCCAGTGAACGAATACTTCAACTCAAATAATTTTCAAATAAGGTGTTTCAAGAGAAATTCAGTTATTATGCCTCCAAAGTACTGTCCAGGACTATTTATATTTATCTGTTCCTTTAACAGGGCTGTTACTGTATAGAAAGAATTTGAGTTAGGCCTTTGAATGAATAAATTCATCTTCCTTTTCCTAATATCTTCATCAGTAAATAAGGACAGTTCTGCTCCCCCCCCCCCCCTTCTATGGCTTCTTTGAGATTCTCAGACAAAAATAAGCATTTTGTGTAATAGGAAATATTACTGGAAGCATAGTGGAATGGAAAGTGCCAATTTCCTTAGATTTGGACTTAGAAGATCTGGATTCAAATATTGGATCTACTTCTTGTCATCTGTGTCTTTGGCAAATCATTTAACCTCTACCAGTGGTGGTGGGAATAGTATTCAACTTATTTTAATTATTTGTTAATTTTACTTTAGCTCACTAAATGAGAACAAAATAGTATGCAACCAAACAAACTGACACTGATACAGGATAGAGGTCACTCTATTCAAACTCTTGTGGTTCCTCTATGACATTATATATGCCTCTAATATTATCTAAGAAATAATATCAACACTTTGCATGTGATTTATAGTCTTAACTTATTGAGTGACACTATTACAAAATATGCAATAAAACATGGCAAGATTTACAATGCTGATGAACTTCATAAGTTTACATTTTCCTTCTGAAATGCAGTTATTTTGAGGGTAAATTGTGACAGCATTCAAATGTTTACACTCTTTAGAAATAGAAACCTGCTACATCCATTTGAAGGTGAAATGGAATTTAGACAAGTTGAATGTTAGTAGTCAAATTATAATTTGGGTAGCAAAATTAAAGTTTGCTTCTTCACAATTAACAAAAGAATGCCATTAGATTCCAGTTTGTAATTAATAAAAAGTGGATGAACTTTCACTTTGTAAGTGCAAAAGTTTAAACAATCAGAAAATTGTTAACAGTTGATGTTATGACCATACCTCTACACACACTTTATTTTGAATTTTTTAAAAGTTTCTTATTTTTCCAGTAAGGAGAGCATAGTTCTGCCATTATAATGCAATCCAACCAAACAGAAGTAGCAGATGAAAAAAATCACAGGTGTATGACATATGAGATCATTTGAGATTCTAAATTGTCTTGCTGAATTATCATATCTCACCACCTGCAAAACTTCACAAGGTACCATCCAACCAATGATTTAATGTATCTCAGTTTCCCTTTACCATCTGCTAAGGAACAGCCATATATTCATCATTGTTTAGATATAGAAGAAAACCTGGTATCAACCCATTGGGTTCACATGTTAGGTACAACTTCAATAGATAAGGAAATACAAAACCACAAAAGGAGAATAGGTAATTATGTCCTGAACAATTATATTCAATTATACTCAATACATGTTCTTTGAACATTTGGCATCATACAACCTATAATCTCATACGTTCACCAGCTTATATTGGTCTCAGAGGAAAAATATCTCAAAAGAAGCCAATTTTTTAAAATGGTAAAAGGCAACTTATAAAATTAGAATATAATCCTCAATGTAGAAAAGGGCCAGATGTATTTTTTTTAAACACAGTGGAGAAATTTTAATAGCTGAATTTTACTCTGATTGAGGAGAATTAATGAAGTTACACTATAATGATGTCAGAAATCTTAAAACATGGAGAAACTGTGAAAATAAAAGTTTTTTCTTGATTATTAAAGATATATATATAGCTGTTATATTTTGTAAGATCCAGAATTATCAAGTCAGCTACAGAAGTAATAATATTGTAAGCAAGATAGTACATTGACAGTGTTGCAGTGTTCACTATGAACAGATATGTAGATATGAGTTAATAAAAATGTTAAATTCAGTGCTAATCACAAATCACTAGAACAGTGACATTTATGAGCAAGAAAGAGAAACAGAGGGAAAAAAAGTATTACGTTGGAAGGTCCCTCAGTGTTAGTGCTGCCAGGGAGGCAATGCAGCCACTTACTAAGATAGAAAGAAAACTGAAAAAAAGTTTGGCCAATGTGTTTTGCAGGTTTCAATTAATTTTCTTATCGGTAAGCAAGAGCTGATTACTTCCTAAATTGCTTTCTTGTTACTATCTAACTCTAGCCTCTTACACATTCTTTGCCTTTCATGTGGTCTGAAATAAGCGTTTTCTTTCTTTTTGTGACAAAATATTTTTATTTATTTAAAATGTAGCTATAACGCCAGGATACAAATAAACCATGTCCCTGGACCTTTCCATGAATAATACAATATAAGCTAATAGTACTTTTTTGTTTTTGTGAGACTGATGCTCTACAATTCATTCACCTTCTGTTTATTTTACACTCACCTGGAATCATAGTTAAATAAATCATGTTAAAATTTCTATGCTAAAAATATTTGTCCTTGAAATGAAATCATAGAATGGTAGCCATTTTTTCCCCCTAATACCTTTTCAGAGGTGGGTGAGCTAGTCTTGGTTAAAAGAATCTGCCAAATTGCTTTGGAGAGCTTGAAACTGAAAGCTTAAGAGAGGGATATATTATGGTTTCTTATAACACAAGGAATTTATCTTAAGATACTGTTCTAACTTATCCTTTTATTAATTAGTATATGGTTTCAGAACTTGAATATTAATTAGAAACATTTGAAATCAATAAATAAATATGACCTAAATCCAAATTTTACTCAAAATTATGAATTTCAAGACATAATTTAATGCATATAAAAAACTGAGGATATCTCAGCAAAATGTGTCCTTTCCTGTACTTAAGGGCAATAATGCCACTCAAAAATGACAGTTATAGGAAAGGATAGAGCTATCATTTCCATCTATCAGTGTTTATGACCATGAAAATCTTCCATTTGTGCTAGATTGCCATCATAACTCCACCTAAATTCCCAGAGTTTGTGAAATATGTAAAATATCAGAGAAAATACATACTAACAGTGGCAATGGATACAATAAGGGAACATTTTTCCCATTGAGTTGGTCAATAAAAATAAATGACTCATCCAGGAAATATAGATCATCCTACACAAGACCCCAAAAATCACATTATATTTTACCAAACACAAAAAGGATGCATAAGGTTCGCCATTGGATAAGGTCGATTGACATTTTTAAAAATTAAATATAAGAAATATTTTTCAAATATAACTCATGAACTATTACAAATATCTGTTCTGATATGTCATAGAGTTTGTAAGTTAATTTTGTGATGTTCTAAAGTTCTTCATGCTAAAGTGTATGATTTTGTGGTACAATAGGCAGTAGCAGCAGCATCAGCTGCATCCAGAGATTTCAGTGGAATAGGTGGGCTAGGGGAGCTCTTGGAAAGTTCTTCGGAAGCATCAAAATTGAGTTCAAAAAGTGCTAAAGAAAGAAGAAATAGAAGGAAGAAAAGAAAACAGAAAGAGCACCCTGGAGGAGGTCAAGGAGAGAGTGACAAGTTTCCCAAGTCTGAATCTGAAGATAGTGTCAGAAGAAGTTTCCACATATCTGTGGATGGAAGCCGACTGAATTATGAAAAGAGATTCTCTTCTCCTCATCAGGTATTTAACTCTCATTAATTTCGCTGCATGGAAAGCTATGGCAATATATAATTATGATTGCACTGTGTGGAAAAGTGAAAGAATGGATGAACTCCCATTTTAATGTATTTACTTACTCATCAGTGTTTCTAATTCATAAAACAGCCATTTAATTTTTTTCATTTGTTCAGCTATGACTGTTCCCATATTTTGAGAAAATTCAATTCATAGGCTTGAAGCACTTTGTCAGAAATGTCTGCTTTGTAAGACAATTTGGTATCTCTTCATTTTTCTATCATTGAAATTGTAATCAAGATGTCCAAGTTGCCATAAAAATTCTACATTTGTCAAAAGTCATAATTGTGAGATGGATGTGGATCTGGAAGAAAAATGTTTCTATGGATCTACCCTGTACCTTCAGAGGATAAATGAAAGCTGTACTACTGTGAATTTCCATTATACCATTATCACATCAAGATATAATATACTGCAATGTACCTATGCTTAGGAAACCCTAGAGGAGAAAACAAAATGAAAGATGTTTCCACTTTCCCTCTGATTTAATTGCTATCTAACCAATACAACCACCGCTGTAGGATATAAGAACAGTCTTAGAGGCAAAGTAAAACAGAGTAAATGTATGTTTGTGAAACTGGAATAAAAAGTACTATTTGAGCTTTCAACTATCTGTGATGCTGAAGTGGCATTACATATCATATTCTTATGAAATAACATTCTTGAATAACATTCATTTGTACCATAAAAGTACTAATTATAGGGCTAAATTAAAAAAAAAGCACAACACATGATCCTGCTCTGTCTTCACAAACATAGTACAAAACATTCTCCCTAAATGCAGGGGAGATTAAGAACATATATAGATAGAGCCAAAGAAAAGCAAACATTTTGTAGCATTTGAACTACAATTGTCCTTTTACTCTCCTGTAAGTCATATTTGTGGACTAGGTTTTCTTGGTCTGAGTTTCATTGGTTTTATTGGTTTGATAATATTAGGGATAAGACTATTTGGAAAAGCCTCATATTGAGTTTAATAATTCAAAGAGACAACTAAATCACGCTTGAATGGAGCTTAAAACCTTTTAAATATTTTATACATCTATGCCCCATATGACTGGATGTTTACACATACTGATATTTGTATATATTTGCACAAATAACTCATATTTAAGGAAACAGTTATTTCCATAATTGCTCCATTATTAGACAAGTAGTTAATTGAGTATGATTCTTCCCCCTAATATGGAACTATGATTTAGTCAGCATAGGGAACTCTAGGAGTCGAAACTTTTCTTCCAGTTATATCACTTATTCCATAATGAATTTTATTGTTGAAAGACATCATATCAATTTCAAATAGTCTACCCTACTAGTTACTTACATGGTTCAAAGGAAATGGGGCTCAAATAAGTCTGTGGATGTATCTGACATCACAGTTCATTAGCAGGAATGTGACTATAGCAAGTTTTAAATCAGTGGATTAAAAACCCTCAGTAGTGAAAAAAAAGAATGCCTATGTCAAAAAGAGTAGTAGAAAAGTGAGAGTGAAATAGAGAGCAGTAAGGTTGGCTGTTCAGATTATTTGAAAACAGTAATTAGTCAGGAAATAATAGCTGATTAAAAACTTTAAGTTTTCCCATCACTTGTTATCATTCATTTCTCTATTTCTATGATGAGACCTTAATTTAAAGATTGTATTCCTATGTATAACTATCCCTGAAAAATTATTCATTATCCTATGTCTACTTTTCTCCCCTTCTTAAAATTCTTAAATTTCCACATTATCCTGAGATCACATATTGACTTATTTCTAATATGTTTTACTATGTCAAAGAGTCTAGTGTTTTATAGAGTAAAATTATTTCCATTACTATTTGCCAATCAGATATTGGTTCTGCTATCAGCTACTTCTATGGTGTTAGGTAAAGCATTTAAAGTTTCTTTAGTCTTCATTTCCAGAGCTCTACAATGAGGAGCGTGAGACTTGATAGTCTATGATGTCTAGGATAATAAACCTAAACATCAAATAGGTGTTTTTCTCCCTCAAATTTAATTTACTAGCCTGTTTTTACCTACCAGGAGAAAAGAAAAACTACTAGACTAGAGATTTTATAATTTATGACTAACCAAAGAATTGCAAAAATGCTCTCAGAAATAATCTAGTCCAACAGTTTTATTTACTGAGGAAACTGATGCTCTCAAGGTTAAGTGACTTATCTAAAGTCACACTATTAATAAGTGAAGACATTAACTCAGGTCATCTGATTATAGGACAAGTCCTCTTGCCTGATAATACTATTCTTTTATGATCCTAGTATTTAAGCATCATGAAGTGGTATAGAACATTGGACAGAGTTTGGAGTTTGAAGACAAATGGGTTAAAATCCTGGCTCTCACACTGACTAGTTATGTGACAAATTATTAGTCACTGACAAATTCTTAACCTCTATGAGCCCCAATTTACTCATCTGTAAAACAGACAATAATGCTTGTAGTACTTGCTTAGCAGAGTTGCTGTGAAAAAAAAATATATGTGAAGTACTTTTGGAAACCTTAAAACACTATATAATGGCAGTTATTATTAGATATCTAAACAGTCTGAAGAAAAATAGCAGAAACTGAACTAAGGCACAGAATTATACATTTCTCAGTCTAATTTTAAAATATTCTCTATCAAATTTTTGGGGGGGTTAGCTTCAATCACAAACTAGAGTTTTATATAAATGACATTTATTTTCTTTTTTGTCTCAATGATTAAGATTTTAAAACATACTAGTTCTTAGCAGTAAAAAGAATGAATGGTAGGTACAATTAAACAAGGACAAGTTTTACCACTTCATGACCACCTCTTTGAATCTTAGAACTGAACACAGTATGCCAGATAATGTTTTGACAAGGGGAGAGTACAACAATGCTACCTGTCACCTTTCTGTCTTCCTTCCTTCCTTCCTTTCCTTTTTCTCTTGCTTTCTTTCTTGATTGCCTACGCTACTGATTTTCAGTGTGTGTTCTAGTAGTCATCCTATTCTTGGTTCAATGAAAGGAGAGGAGTGAATGGGAAAAGGGTTATGAAAAATAGCAGTGAGATGGAATTTGTCTTCTCCCTCCATTCCCCACTCCCCATGCTAAAGCCAATGCCATGGGAATAGTGAAGAGACTGAGAAAGGGGCTAGAACCAGAGTGAGCAGCCTGAGGCAAAGATGGAAAAGGAGGTGAAATGGCGGAGAGCCCTTGGAGGGTGAGGATGGGAGGAAGAAGGGAAGATGGAAAGGAAAGGGCATTCTTTACAGTAGCAGGGAGTTCTAGTAGGGACAGGGATTCCTATCTAATGCATAAGTGGGGCAAACGTAAATTACTGCCCATACAGTAATATGTTATATGTTGTTCGTAACAAATTATTGAGTGATTAGGTGAGGGAGGGATATTGTTTGTGGCAAATGGAGTAAATAAATATTTTCCATTGAAACGTTTTGGAAATGTTGCACTAAATATCATATTATTTAGTGTTGTTAATAAGTGCATTTCCTGAGCTCTAAAATGACTGATTTAAAAAAAGGATGTTCACAAAAAGGACAGACTTGCTGCTAGAATGCAACCACCACCTTCAAAGCTAGTGTTTATTATTAATTTGTGAACATTGGTGATTGATGACATTCCCTGAATCCCAGTTTCCTGAACTATAATTAAAGAGACCACAGAAGAGATTGGTTCCTTTTCTTTCTCTTTGCTAGAATCTATATTTGTAGTCTTTGTTACATATCTCTCTGCTTTACTTTTTCTTATCAGTCTTAGAATTTTTAATGTACTTGACAAAGGCAAAGCCGAGGTAGTCTTTTCTCTGCTATGCCAATGTTTCTACAGAACAAGCAACTCAGAAATACTACCTGGTTAATCAAATGATGACTAAATAACAAATGGTGATGATGATGATGCACTTTGTGGTTTGGAAATAATTTTTCCTATGTTATTACATTTGATCCTCATAACATCTGTAAGGTAGGTGCTGTTTTTATTCTCCTTTAGATGGAGTGACATTATGTGATTTGCTCAGGGTCACACAGTTAGTAAGCATCTGAGACAGAATTTGCACTCAAGTCTTCCTGATTCCAACTACTAACTTTTGTCTTGGAGTCAGAAATACTGAATGGAGTTGACCGTTAGCAGCTATCAGAAAAGCTGTAGGTCACTCTGGAAAAAAGCTAGTGTTTTTCTAAATTCGTAGATGCCTACTCAGATATAACTGACCTTTTGCATCTGCTTTCTGTGTTTTCCCAGGCACCTAAGAGTAAAATTAATTTCCTTCTATATCCATAAAAGTAGAAAAGAAAAGAGAGAATGTTTCTTTACCAGGATCTATGAAAGGAATAGGGAAACCTTTGAAAATTTCTAATTCAAAACAACTTCTTCTTGTTGTTTGGGGGTCAGGGGCAGAAAGAAATATTTTCCAAGCCACATTCATTCCTAGCCATAATACCTTCTTATTCAGAAAGAATTTTTTGCATTCAACTTCAGGTACATTCCTTAACAGAATTTCCCCCAAAAGGTGGCTTGTTTTAAATAAAATTGATTACCCTTCTCTATAACATGGCCACCTTGACCCAAAAGAAACATAATTGAATAATTTTAAGAATTTAACATAGATAACATGATACAGTCTGGCTCTGTGACTTAATTATCTGTGTGACTGTGGACAAGTCACTCAACCTCATTAAGCTTCAGTGTGTAAAATGAGGGGCATGAAAGAAATTATTTCTAAGGCACACTCTGCATCCAGAGTCTATGCATTCAATTTATTTTTGCTTTCTTTTTTTTCCTGCTCTGTTCAGTCTCTGCTGAGCATCCGTGGCTCCCTGTTTTCCCCAAGGCGTAATAGCAAAACAAGCACTTTCAGCTTCAGAGGTCTAGCAAAGGATGTCGGCTCTGAAAATGATTTTGCTGATGACGAGCACAGCACATTTGAAGACAATGAGAGCAGGAGAGATTCCCTCTTTGTGCCGCACAGACATGGAGAACGACGCCACAGTAACGTTAGTCAGGCCAGTATGTCATCCAGGATGGTGGTGCCAGTGCTTCCAGCCAATGGGAAGATGCACAGCACTGTGGATTGCAATGGTGTGGTTTCCTTGGTGGGTGGACCTTCAACACTTACGTCACCTACTGGACATCTTCCACCAGAGGTGATAATAGACAAACCCATTACCATTGACATGATATGCAAATCTGACATAGGTCAAGCCTGGGTAGTATTTTTTCTTCTCTCTCTTTTTTTTCTTCTATGCCAGCTTGTGTTCCTACACAGCAAGAAACATGAAACTACTGCCTGGCTAATCAAGTGGTAAACCACAGAACCTAAGGAATTCCTTAAGTGTTCTTTTTGTTCTCTAAAACATTAAACTAAATAGGAAACCCATTTTTCACATAGATTTACCAACAATTAATAATTTTGATACTGAATCTTTATAGTATATTCATGCATTCTAAAAGTGTACAGCCACATACTTCTGCTGTGTTCTATAATATTTCAAGTAATTATAAAACCAACATGTAAATATCTTATTAAATATCAGCTCTGGTTCATGGATATTAAGATACTGAGAATTTTTTTTGGTAGCACTCCCTATAATCAGAGAATCTATCACTGTTGACAGTGCTATGTTCAAAGAGCTAGAAGATGAAAATTACTTCTTTTTTTTGTCTCGACTCAGAGACCTCTTATGACTCTTCAGGGTAGAAACCCAAATTCAAAGTAATTAACAATGGCATAGGAAAGCACACACATTTCAGTGCACGTTTGTGTTCATGCATGGAGAGAAAAAATTTGGCCCATGAATGTCAGTGTTGTAATGTAGCATTAAAGAAATTGAATCAATCTAAAGAATATTTAATTCAAATACTTATTTTTCTTTTGGGAGAAAAAATAATGTTCATATGAAACTGAACATTATCTTGAATAAACAAAACATGTTTATGCTTTAATGAAAATAGGAACATTTCACATAGGACTGGGAATATATGGCTTTTAGTAATTTAAAGAAAAACTTTATCATTGAAAATAACAATGATACCTCGGAAAATGTGAAGATGAATAATAATATAATGATATATAAGGGTTACCCAATGCTGATTACTCACGAAACAGTTGAATGCCTTGCGAAAGTTATCAAATTTAGATTAAAAAATCTCCTTTACAAATTAATGACAAATTGCATAACCTATACTACATTATACACAAAGCTGCATGAAGCATGACTTTCTAAAAGTCCTCTGAGTTGCTTTGTTATGCTTTAGCATCCAATTCAAGATACTGGTTTGAGCCATCAGTATTTTATTTGCAGGGCACCACTACAGAAACTGAAGTGAGAAAAAGGCGGTTAAGTTCTTACCAGATTTCTATGGAGATGCTAGAAGATTCCTCTGGGAGGCAAAGAGCTATGAGTATAGCCAGTATATTAACCAACACCATGGAAGGTATGTAGTGGATGGCACAAAACTCAGCCTTTGTCATGGTATAGGCTGGTCTTCACTAGTTGCTTTCTTAAAATGAGTATCTGTGACAGCTTTATCCATACATCTGAATTTGATCTTAGAAATTCATCTGTTTGTAGAAAAGTTAGAATACTGAGATTCATTTTGTAGTACATGAGGGCAGAATAATCTGAGTGATGGGACCTCACACGGTTCATACTAAATATAGGACTGTCTTATTGATGAGAAAGACAGTTTCTAAACTTTTCCTCTCTCTGTCTTGCTTTGTCTCTGATCTACAGTGGCTGCTTCTCATAATCCCAAGGTACTGCATTATCTTAAGTTTCTTGTTATAATGTTTTCTTATGAATTCAAAAATACAACAAAACATAATCACTTGCTAAAATAATTCTTTGTAATCCTATTATAGATTAGACCCATACTACAAAATAGGCTTCAAGAAAAAAGTCAATATGATTTTCTTCTCCATCCCAAGGAGCCAAACTTCTACTGTGATAGAGAGGAAAGTGGTAAATTAATTGGACATTTCAGGAATTCCATCACACTTAGTCATGGTGATTGATTAAAGGTTCCTTCCCCTCATGCAGCAGACACATTAAAAAAAATTAGTGCTCATATTGGTCACTGTCATGTGACCAGAGAAATCTCTATTCAGGTCTTTCAAGTAGGTCAAGGTAGCATGAGCTGTGGAACCATTTCCCATCTCCCATCTGAACTGGTTGGAAAGAAAATATATATATATATAAATATATATATATATATATATTAGTATTTATCATAGTTTATTTTCTCTCTGTCTCTCAGGAAAAGTAAGATGTCATGTGATTGGTATCATGCAACATGTTAAATAATTCTGACATACCACAGTCTCCAGAAAATACTAATTATATTAATCATCTTGACCCTTTGAAAGTATATTTATGCATGTGTTTGTATAATATTGTTTAATAGCATCCTTTCCTAATATAAGTTTCTAAGAACTCCAGTTTCTTAAACCAATGGTTTAAGAATAAATGTAAAAATCCAAAACTCATACTTTTGCATAGTCATTGAGGTACATTATTTTTATGGTTACATTTGAAAGTTCTGCAGATTCTAAGATACTTCCAGGGACCTATGATTTAACTGGCATGGGTACTGCCTCCCCTGGTACATACTGCAACCTATCAATATCTTCTCATTACATGTAATTCAGTACTCTTCCTTATGTCCTCCATTGAAGATATGCCCACCATTCTGGACACCATTTTCTACATTTTGTGGATACCAATCCAAAACTTGGTTACCCATTTATTACTTAATGCTCTAGTTTCTCCATCAGTTTACTTCCTTTTCCAGCTATATCTCTCTTAGATGATCTTTTACAGAATTCTTTGCACTGAACTTATTATAGGTAATATGCTCTAATCTATTTATTCTCATGATGCATCTCCTTATTTTCTTTTGTGACAATTGACATTTTAATTCTTTGGACATCACAGTGTTCTATGAATTGCCATCATTTAGTGTCTCTGGGAAAATGCTGCTGTTGAATAGATGGGTATTTGTGCACAGGTAGCAGTATGATATCTTTGAAAGTACTGTATAAATTTCCAAATGCAATCTAACCAATATGTTCTCCTCCTATTCCAATTCTGGGCCTAGCTCATCTGGTGAGAGAGGGAGAGAGAGAGGGAGAGAGAGAGAGAGAGAGAGAGAGAGAGAGAGAGAGAGAGAGAGAGAATCTGTGAAAGCTATAAATACTGATGTTCAACTCAACAGAAGGCCTATCCAATTGTATGTCATAATCTAGGCAATAGAATTCTTCATCTACTTGATTTTGATGTGTGGATTGCTAGGCAAATCGATTTAGAATAACCACTGGCCAAATTTAGTAAGACCTCTAGTATTCTAGGACTTCTTACAATGTGTACATTGTCAACCACAAACAGAGAATTCCTCTTCAATATGGACTTCAAAGTGGAACATCCGTGGTGCTGATGAACTCCTTTGGTGAGCATGTCTGTTCATTTTAAGTCTCACTTAAAATTGATAACTAAAGGATTTCTGAAGAAAGTTTTGCATCTCTCAGGAAATCTTATATGAATTTAAAACACATCAAAAACATACTGGAGGAAAGCTGCATTTTGCTTTATTTAAAAATGTTTTATAATCAATAAAGCATAGACATAATGGGATCTTGTATTCTTTATTGTTCACTTAATTGTGAAAGTGTGTTATGTTGTGAAAAATCATCTATGAAAATATGCCTTATTCCCTTATTATATGTTCATCAAGCTTACCGTCAATACAGATAAGAAATTAGACACATATGATTTGAAAACTACTAACACCACTTTTTCTGGTAGAAATGCCATCTTGGGTTATTTCTGTTCTTCAAAACTTTGAAAATTTTAAAAATCAATCCATAAATGCCTTGAAAATTAAAATCAATCTGAATATAGATTTCTTATCATGCGAGGTCCAACCACTCTTATCTATTTATTTTTCTTAAGTGAAATAAGTATCTGCTTCCTCTCAAAGCACATAAGTAATATTATATTCTAATTGTGGTAGTTCCATCGTCAGTGATAAAAACAAATTTCTGTAGAAATGCTGACAAATCTGTTCCATTTAGCTTTTCTTTGTTGCCTTCCTATCACTTGATTGTGTAGACACTCTTGGAATGATCTGTCTTAGTTGGATCTCACACCGAGCTTTTTAAAATAGCTTGTTTCTTCCTTCGCTGGATTTTTCAGTGATGTGAGATGATACTAGTTCTAATGTTATATCATCCTCCTGCATAATGTTTTAGCATAATCTTGTATTGGAAAATAATCTTGTCCTTGAATGCCAAATGTGGTTTCTTTGTTTGTTGCCAAAGGTGGTTTCTGAGGGTTTTTTGCCCCGGAGTCTCTATTTTAAGTGTTTAAACTTTTCTAAGAAGTTGATTTTCACTAGTCACTATCTTTAGTTTTTTCCATTTCTCTCTAAAAAAAAAAAAGAGTAAATAGCATACTCAAATAGGTGAGGTCAGAACTCTTGTAATTATGAAGTATCTTCTCATCTTTATCCTATTTTGGTGTGAATTTTAACTTTGGGATAACTAGTTAATGATTTGATTATGCAGAGAAAACTGTTCTGAAATGATTTCTTTATCAGCAACCTGTTGGTTCTTGTCTGTTAAGATATGATTGATTTCAAGTTTTTTTTGGTGCTGTTTCTCATATTCCTCACTTTTGGTCTCCATGAACAAAGTATTCATGATATGCAGGTATGCAACTAGCAAGTAATTTATAATCCTTTGATCTTTTTTTTTTTACATTTCATTTATAAATACAAACCAGAAACTATCTTCTTTTTAAATTCATTTTTAATAGATTTCTTGAACACTGACTTCTTATAATTTAAAAAAAAATCTCAAAAAAAAGCCTAGGTGAAGTAGATAATGATAAATGTGTTCCTAGATTTAAAACCAAAGTCTATATATACACAGTCTCATGATGTGTATGTAAAGGAAATTATCCTAAAGATTCTGCCTCTAAAGACAAGGAAGATAAGTGCACTTATATGAACAAAGGGAGCATTAGAAAATGTCAAAAGTAAGACATTATCAAGTGATATCAGAATGTAGCTGTAACTTTAGAAGATATAGATTTATTAAATAGCTACACAAACAGTTCTGCTTTGATGAATAGCACATATAGCTTTTTAGCCTAAATAAGCCCAGTCACTTAATCAGAATTAAATTATTACATTAGTGTAAAAACATTCCTGAATTGGATTAAAGCCAAAAATAGCATATATAAATGAAATTCCTATTAATAAGCATCTATGAAACTAGTTAATGGATTTGTTTTCTAAAGTAAGTTAAATTTGGTGTCATGAATAATTGTTTTTTAAATTTCTGAATCAATTTTAGCTAAAAAAAAAATCTTGACCTCTTAGCAATAATAAGAAAGAACTATGTTTATAGTCCTTTACAATTCCTCTTCTTTCCTCCTAGAACTTGAAGAATCCAGGCAGAAATGTCCACCATGTTGGTATAGATTTGCTAATACTTTCCTCATCTGGGACTGCTGGGACCCATGGTTAAAAGTGAAACGCATTGTTAATCTGATTGTGATGGATCCATTTGTTGATCTTGCCATCACCATCTGCATTGTATTAAACACTCTATTCATGGCCATGGAACACTATCCTATGACTCAGCAATTCAACAGTGTGCTCTCTGTAGGAAACCTGGTAAGTCCATCTGAATACCCAAAATGATATGCAAATATATTTCATTAGAAAAATCCATCTATACTAGTCAGAACATAATTCAATTTGCTTCCACTCAGCATTTATTAAGTGCCTACTGCACTAGGTTAGGCACTCTGGAATACAGAGGCAATGCAATCATCACTACTCTCAAATTTATAGTCTACTGGGGAAATGCAACATGTGCAAACATAAAAGCTGTAAGAAGGGCAATATGTGGACATACTCTCGTGGCCCCTGAGATGGGTTTTGAAGGAAACTAGGGATTCTATGAGGGAGAAAGGAGGGGAGACCGAGACAAAGGGGATCATTTGTGCAAAGGCACAGTATACCAAGTCCAAAATGATGCCCTAATGCCTCTACGGGAGTGAAGAACTTTTCTTACAAATGCATCTGAAGTGAAAACTTCCAAATGTAATGACTGAATGCCTGTTATGCAGTCCATACTTTGTGGCCCTCTAAGGCGCATTATAATAGTCTTGTTGAGGCACTGGCATCATCTCCCAAACACAGAGTAGCTTTGGGGAAGGAAATCACCTGGTCTGAGTAGTGGGAATTCTGTATTCTATCTTCCTTTAAAAAGAGTGGGACTCCTGTGTAGTATCAGCCTTAGGACTGCCTCCCTCAAATGCCCAGGCATGTAATTTCTGGAATAGAGCCTTAGAGTAAAAGATGAAGGGTATTTCCTGGAATCTAGCTTTTCCGTAAAGATAGTGCAGGTCAGCTTTGAGGTCTGCTTCTCCAAAATACAGCCTTGTATCAGAGAAAGGGTACTTTCCAAGTTTATGGGGCATACCGATGGGGTATGGGGAGGAAATTATGCATGTGATCTTGAAGCAAGACGAACAACCACAGAACAAAATTAACGTATTAGGTAATAAGAGACCTTTTCTAAAGGTTTATTTGAATAGTGCAAGTTCCGTGGGAAGGGAATTGCCTCTCTATCAGCCCTGACAAAGGAAGTACAAATCACAGGATGATTCTATAAGTCTAAGAGACTGAATATGTTACTCTGAAAAGTGGGAGTCATGAGTAGGAGGAGAATTGTATTTACCATTTATGAACCATAATGAGTCCATTATGTGTTTTGTGATTGTTTATGGGATCTTGTGAATCCTTTTTATTTTCTAGAGAATGGAGTAAAAACACTCCTAAACCAATGCATTTTTACTCAAATAATTTGTATGGAATCAGGATACATTTTGATTCACACAAGTGAAAGTTTAGATAAGAGGCACATTCAGACATTTTCTCCGAGTAAATTCTTGCTAGAGGCACAATGATCAAAAAGAGTGAGGTCTGATGGGTAGCTCCAAGGGCTGGACTAAGTATCCCGCAATTATGGTGTGTTAGACGACAGTTCACAGGAATAAAACTAGAGCTAGACTGTGGAGAGCTTAACGTTTGGATTTTATATTTCATTCTATTTGCAGTACAGCTTCACTGAAGTTTCTTATTTGTTTTGGTTGTGGTGGTTTTTAGCACAATTCTGACTTGTGCAATAGGATGATTTGGCAGCTTTGAGAAATCTGAATTGGGGAGGGGCAACACCAAAAGTCAGGGAGGCTACTACAATAATCTTGTGATAAGGTCTGCAGTAGGGTGGTAGAAGTGTGAGTGGAGACAGAATAGATGAAGAGACTCTTTGGAGGGAGGATAAGGTGCAGAGAATGAGCTACAGGATATGGCAACTTACTGAATGTCAGAGTGATGGAAAAGTCAAAGATTTACTCTGACATTTTGAAGCATGCTGATCAATAAAAATAGGAAAGTTACAATGAATGGCCTAGGTACCTTCAGGATGGACCCAGGCATTTATTTCTGTTCTGAGATGACACAGGGGTTCCAAACTTGAAATACCACATTAAAAAAAAAAAGACTCCATGTCCACAGACAGAATGTGATGACTACAATCAAATATACTGTATTGTTTACCAAAATAATTAAATATAGGTGTTTTCACTTACATTATACTCCTGACTTTACACTCGGCATCAATTCATATAAGTCTTTCCTGGTTTGTCTGAAACCTTATCTTTACTCATTTCTTACAGCACAATATTATTCTATTATATTTAGATATTGTAATTTGTTTGGCCATTCCCAGAAACATGCTGAAGCCAGCTTCTCCTGCCTCCAGTTTTCAGTGTGAGCATTTACATCTTGGAAATTAGCAAGCACTACAAATCAAGGCTTGATTTATTGTTTTCTTGATTGTTTAGACATCGTGGCTGGCAAACCAGAGCTCAGAGGCCAAATCCAGCCTGCTTTCGTACCTTGAATATAAAAAACATTCTCAGCTTGCTGGCACAAAAGCAGCCCATGGGCTGCTGATCCTTAGTCCAGACTTAAGGAAGTGATAGAGAAAACATCAATAATGCAGATTAAACTTGAAAGTATATCATGGGTACTTTGCGGGGTGGGGGTGGAGATAGTCATTAAACATCTAATAGCACACCCTTCACCATTCCTTGATGAGTATCCCTAAAGTTTCCAATTCTTTGCCACTACAAAAAGAGCTTCTATAAATATGTTTGTACACATAGGCCTACCAGTGTTATCTCTGAGGGAACGAATATGTATATTTTAGTGACTTTTGAGGCATCATTCTAATTTACTTTCCTGCATGGTTTTACTAATTCAGTTTTCCACCAATAACACATTCATGTGTCTCTTTTCCTGTAGCCTAACACTTCTCATTTTCCACATATTGTCAACTTTACCCATGTTGACTGCTCCTGTAGATCATCCAGATCTCACTCCATGCCCTCTACCACCCAATTCCTTATTTCCATTCCTCTTAACCCTACCACTTCAAAGTTTCAACCTAATTCGATGCAGTCTTTCTAGTCTTTCCGCTGTGCCCTCTGGACTTCCTATTCCATAGGCAACAAATGTCTCCTTATCTTAAATCTTTTTCTCTCTCAATCCTTCCATCTTTTAGGTCTTACTAAAAACCATCCTTCCCTCTGATGACTCAGCCTTCCTGGCCACCCTTTCTAGTACTGGCTGAACCTTCACCCATTCTCCTCAGCTCTCTAGTTGAAGGAGAATTAAATACTCCTTGCTCCCCTTGTAAGAAGACTTCCAAGTTCTCCCCCGTCCTCCATATTTCAGTAAGGGTCATGTTATTCATATCTTCTACCCAATCAAAATCCTACTAGCTACACTCCCCTTCTTTCCTTCATGAGTTGCATGCTTGGCTCACAATTTTTCTCACCTCCTTTGCCCACACCAAGGGATTTTAACATATACATTGACCTTCTCTCACAGACCATTCAGTTCTTCAACCTACTCACTTCCCATGAGCTACGCTTCCCTACTTCATCCAATACCAAGAGAGTCATCCCATTGACCTTGCCATCACTGACAAATGTACTACCTCTATGTTTAAGAGTTCTAAAATACCCTTACCTGACCACTGGTTCTTTAGCTCTTCCTCTGTATCATGATCTCTAATCCCTTGACCCCTCAATTCTCTCTCAGGCCAATGAATTCTCTCATCTTCTCCCCATCTTGACCCCTTGGTGAACCAATTCAACCTACACTGTCTTCCTCTCTTGAATCTGTAGTCCCCTTATTTCATTGATGACACCCAGTCAAGAATCAGCCTTGTACCATTCCCACCATTCATCACCTTCATCTTTATACAAGTACTGTTAGATGAAGATGTAGAAAATCTTGCAACTGTTCTGACTGGATCCGCTACCAATTTATGTTACATAACTTAACTGGGCCCTCAATGCTACTAGGCAATTCTACTGTGCCTCCCTAATCAACTCACACTATCCACTTCTCCACAATGGCTGTTCCACACCTTTTCATCCCTCCTCAAACCTCTAATGGCTTCCCTTCCTCACTCTCTCAACTAAGAAATTTGTTTCATTTACTATGAGCTCCCTCTTCCTCCACAGATGCCTTCTGCCACTATCTCTTCCTTCACTCCTGTCTTGCATTATGAAGTGGCCTTCATAGCCAAGGCTAATACATCTACTTGTTCAAGCAATTCCATTCTGTCCTGTCTGCTCTCTCAGACTGCACTGCCACCCCCATCCTGTCATCTTCACTTTTTCATGTATTTTCAATCTCTCTGTCTTCTAACTCTTTTCCTACTGCTTACAAACATGACCATATCTCTCCCATCAAAAAAAAAACACCTTACTTCCTTGATCCTTCCACCAAGGCTAAAAAACTTCCTATATTTTTTCTGCTCTTTGTAGCTAAACTCCTTCAAAAGACCATGCACAATAGGTACCTCCACTTTCTCTTCTCTCATAATCATCTTAACCTCTTTCAATATGGCTTCTGATCTAATCATTCCACCAAAATTGCTCTCTCCAAAGTAACGTGATCTTAGGTGACAAATACAATGATCTTTTCTCAATCCTTATTCTTCTCAATTTCCCTGTAGCCTTTGACACTACTGATCATTTTCTCCTCCTACCTCTCTGACCATTCTTTCTCTGTCTCTTTGGTTGAATCCTCTTACAGATCACACCCTCTAATCGTAGATGTCCCTTAGGGTTCTGTCCTGAGTCCTCTTCTCTTCTCTCCCCTATTTCTCTTGGTGATCTCATCAGCTCCCATGGATTTAATTACTATCTCTATGCTGAAAATTCTCAAATCTATTTATACTGCCCCAAGCTCTCTGCTGACCTCCAATCTTGCACCTCCATCTGCCTTCTTGATATCTCACATTGGATATCCTGTAGATACCTTAAACTCAAAATATCCAAAACAGAACTCAGCATCTTTCTCTGTGAAACCACCCTCCCCACCACTTCATCTATTACTGTAGAGAGTAACACCATCTTTCCAGTTCCCCAGATTTACAATCTAGAAGTCATCCTGCACTCTTCACTATTTCTCATCTCCCCCATCCCATATTCAATCTGCTTCCAAGACCTATCGATTTCACCTTTGCAATGTCTCTCAGATATGCTCCTTTCTCTCCTCTGACACTGCCACCATTTGGTTCAAATCCTTATTCCCTCATGCCTGGATTATTGCAATAACCTGCTGGGGGTTTATGGTGGGAGGGGGTTTGCCTACCTCAAGGCTCTCCTCACCATTTTCTGTTCAGCCAACAAAGTGATTTTCCTCAAGTGCAGGTCTGACCATGTCACCCCCTTACTCAGTAAACTCCTGTGGCTTCCTACTGATCTCAGGATCAAACACAAAATGCTTTGTAGGACTTTCAAAGTCCTTCATAACTTAGCATCCTTCCACTTTCCCTCCTGCCTTAGAGTGAATGACAGAAACA
Organism: Potorous gilbertii; assembly: GCA_028658325.1. NCBI lineage: Eukaryota > Metazoa > Chordata > Mammalia > Diprotodontia > Potoroidae > Potorous > Potorous gilbertii. The sequence continues at coordinate 188,028,366 of CM053771.1, read as the reverse complement.
GTTTCTCTTCAAAACAACAACCCTAAGGCTCCTGTTCCCCCACCCTCACCCCTATGATTTATCTATTTTTTTTTATTTTCTATTAAACAGGCCATCTCCCTGACTACATTTTAAAGAGGCCTATTCATTGAATGGGCATTATCTCATTTTAATTGAGTACCTGAAAAGGCCTTGACCTAAAAGCCAGTCTCCCAGTGCATCTTGTGCCATCTCCCATCATCCTGATGAATATCTATCTAGTCACTGGATCCAGATGGCTCAGGAGACAGTGAATCTAGTGACCTTGCACAGCCCTCCCTCACTCAAAACAAAGTTAACTGTAAGCCATATCATCATTTCTCTGATGTCATGGTCCTCTTCGAAAACAAAGGATGAACACAATACAACAAAAATCTACCCAAGAAAAATGAGAAAGAAAGAAGAAAATTTACACTAATGACTTACTCTTCTAGTAATTTACTGTCAATCAGACAACAAATATTTAAGTGCTTACTAGGTGACAAGTTTTATATGAAGCACTAGGGATACAAAAGAAATAAACTACAAGGCTCCTGCCCTGAAGGTCTTCATATTCTAATTGGAAAGACAACAGCTATGTAAATATAAGATAGACAGTTATATATGAGCATGTGTATATATATGTATATATACATATATATACACACATACATACATACATGTGTATGTATATTTATGTGAATATACAGAGATATTTATATAGACATTGCAATATATATATATAAAATGTATGTACATAATGTTTCTATCTATATCTATTTTTACATAATAGCTGCCTTTCTAATTAGAATTTTAACCTTTGAGGGAAGGAACCATGTTTTTTCCTTTCTTTGTATCTCTAGTGCTTAGCACTTAACAAATATTTGTTGACTAACAATATAATATCAGAGGAGTAAATCAGTTGTGTATAGTTTTTTTCTTGTTTATGCATATATGTATACACATACATATTTATACACACACACATAAACATACATATACATACATCATAAGGAAGACACTAGCTGTGAGGGAGACCAGGACCTTCTGAAGAAGGCAGGATTTGACCTAAAATGTAGAGTTCCCCTAAAGTTCTATCCTTGGTTAAATGATTTTCTTTTTTCTATACTCAACTCATTTATGAACTTATCTATACCCATGGCTTTCTAGTCTCAAATTTTTAATAGCCTACATCTCCAGGCCAATTGCTTACCATAATACAAATCTAATAGGTCAAAAACTGAACTCATTACCCTCTCCCTCAAACAAACTCTACTTTCTAAGGATCCATTTTATTCAGAGGTACCATCATTACTGAATAGTAAAGATAAAAGCTTTGGAGTCATCTTTGACTCTTCCCTTTATTTCATTTCTCATATCCATTTTGGCACCAATTTTGTCATTCTTTTTTTCAGAATTTCTCTCAGATGCAAACTTTCCCCTATCCATTTCATCTTACATACATACTACTTCTCCAGCAATATTCCTACCCTATCCACTTCTACCCTGTCACTTCTGTAGTAAAAACCAAAAAGGATTCCTTATTGTAACAAGTCCAACCATTTTTTTGACTGGTTTTTAAGAATGCCACAATCTGGTCACAGCCTACCTTTCCAGCCCTATTTCCCACTATCCTCCATGGTTTGGCATCCCTAAACAGAACTGGTTAACCTCCTCCAAATATAAAAGATTGTCAATGTCCTTCCTCAAATTTGTGCTCAGAACTAAAGACAATTCTCCCAATATGTTTTGACCAGGAAATGATACAGTGGGATCATTTCTTCCCTTATTCAGACCCTAGATTTCTCCTATGTAGTCCAAAAGCATACCAGCCTTTTGTCAGTGATATTATACTGACTGATGTTGAGTTTATAATTAACTAAAGCCCTAAGGTCTTTTTCGTATGAGCTGTAATCTAGTCACCTCACCTCCATCTTGTACATGGGCAGTTGAGCTTTTGAATCTATGCACAGCACCTATCATTATCCCTATTCCATTAGTTTGGACTAGACTTTTGCTATCTGGATTCTACTATTCAATGTATTCCTTAAAACTTCAAAGAAATCTCTTGTAAACTACAGAATTGTAAACCTGAGAAGAAACTCAAAGACTATCTTGTTTAGCTACTTTTTACAAATGAAGGAATTGGGGAATCAGGGAAGTTGGGTGACTTACCATCTTGGTAGTGGCAGATCCAGATTCCCTGATTCTCAGCCCAATGGCAAAAATGAAGTGGAATCATCATAAATATTTCACATAGTATTATGCAACTTATTATTTTCTTCTTAAGTCAACTTTGGTATTTGTGTTAATGCTTAAATTTCTCCAAACACCTTTGCACAAATGCAATAATTATAAATCTAGCCCTTTCAACTGGATCCTGCTTGCTAAGCAATTGTTTGAATTTTAAACAGCAATGTATTGTCAGGACCATGTTTTACAACAGTAATCTTTTCTTTCAGAAAGTGAAGTAACATTTAATGAGAAGTTTCTATTAGAGGTCTAATTTCCCTTTCTACTACAATATGAAAATGAAGTCTGCACTAGCTATTGTCACATACCTTCAAAAACCTCTTTAGGCTGACATCTGCCTATAAATAAATGCTAGCACTTCTGCCTACTTCTTTTCATTTCTTTCCCCTAGAAAGAATTTAGTCACACAAGTTTTCATATTTATGTTTTATACCATGTGGGTTCAATCAGAGTTTTAAGCAACATGCAAATAAAATTATAAATGCTTTCAGATTACTTAAAGTATGTGAAGTCTTTAAAGACAGAAGCTATTTGTATTGTCAATACTTAGCACAGTGCCTGGCATATAATAAATGCTTGATAAATGTTAGTGTCATTTTCTATAATAATAAAAGCAAGAGTTTTCTTTGTCATTTTATCTGAAGTATCTTTATATTACTGATGTCTTTCTTTCCATCCATCCATTCATCTATCTATCCCCCTTCCTATTAACTTGATGGGATGGCAAGACCTTTGTTAGAAGGGAGTACCTCCCACAGAGTAAGACAAGTACCTTAGCTCTTTACTGAGACATAGGCCCCCAGACCTTGCTAACTCCCCTCATTGGTCCCCAGTCATGTATTTAGCTGGTTCAGTGATGAATGGCAGTTGTTGATCCAAGGAGGACTCTTGACTCCTGTTAGATGAGGTCTGCACTGGCCATCTATCTATCTATCATTTATCTATTTTCTATCATTGGTATTATACATACCAATTCCTGAATTGATTGGTAGATTAAATGACATGGAAAAATGGTTCTCTAATGTAGAGAGTATTCTGGAAAGCTTTTTTAATTATTTTGTGAGATCAAACATAGAAATTATGGATGTAAATTTATGGACTAGTATGTGTACCTTGTGGTCCAGGGGTTCTCCCACAAGTGACTCTGGCCCCATATAGACTAAGCTCCTAATACTCCAGGGAAATTTTTAAAATAAAGTTTAGGTATGGCTCCCATTTAATATTTCCCCAAAAGTAAGTAATGGGCTCTACTTCCTCAAAAGTGCTCTATACAGAATATGGTCATCTGATAGAGGAGAGCTTTTTAAAATACACAGAATATAATGGAATCACAGGTATTCCTGAACAAGTACATTTAAAATGTTAAAAGAAGAAACAATACCCACTTAATCCATTACATTTATTATAATGTCTTGAAAGATAAATATTCTTTGTGATAATATTGCTTAGTTATTTCCCATTCATCTCTATTCTGCACAGTCCAAGCTCATCACAGTTATTAACATGGAGGGCTGGCACAGTTCAGATCTCCTCATCTAGGCTTTAGTCCTTCATCTACAGGATTCTCTTATCAATGGTCCTCTTCTCCTCTAAAAAACATTTTGTTGTGAAAATCTTTTATCTCTGGATGGCTGATACATAAATATGAAACTCAGGAACCCTTCCAATCAAGATTATCCATCAGTTAAACCTTGAGCTTGAGGAACTGACTTGTACAAAGGAAAAAGAAACAGGCAGAAAAGAGTAGCCAGGAATTGGAACGTCCTAGAACTCCATCGCTGGTTTGTCTGGGCAAGTACATGTTTTTCGTTGCTCTGTGGAGGTCACTTTTGTTCATGAAAAAGGAATGTTTACCTAAAAAGTGCCATTGCTTTGGGGGTGGGGCAGGGGAAGAGGGAAGAGGGAGGGAGAAAAGAGATGGGAGAAATCCTTTCCCTGTGGCATTCTGGACTGAGAGTCCAAGGGAAAGGGGGTTTTAGAGGAGCAAAACTTTCCACAGTTCAATATTGGGAGAGAAGAGAGGTTGTTCTAACAGGAGTCAAGAGTCTTCCTCGGATCAACAACTGCCATTCATCTCTGAACCAGCTAAATACATGACTGGGGACCAATGAGGGGAGTTAGCAAGGTCTGGGGGCCTATGTCTCAGTAAAGAGCTAAGGTACCTGTCTTACTCTGTGGGAGGTACTCCTTCTAACAAAGGTCTTGCCATCCCATCAAGTTAATAGGAAGGGGGATGCTCGTCAAACCCAACAGCATCCTCCTAATCAAATTACTCTCCCATTCCCAACATTACAACAATAATAAGACATTTATACATAGCCTTAAGGTTTGCAGATCATCTTCTTCATGAACAGTATTTTTTTAGGTAGTTCAGGTGCATTCGTGGATCCTGAAGTGAAGAAATACTAAATAACTCACCCAGGTTACACTCAACAAGTGTCTGAGCTGGCAAACAAACCCAGGTGTCCAAGACAAGCAGTCTCTAACCATAATCACTGTGCTGGACTATATTCATTGGCAATGAAAGCTATTTCCTGGGAACTCTTGTCAGACAGGGATAGCTAAACTTACAGGAAAATGTCAAAAGAAAAAACCCACTCTTTTTCAGTTCTTCAAGTGAGAATTTTAAACTACATATAGTGGAAGAATGATATTTTCTGCTCTTTTTAATAAATCTCATTCCCAATACCAAGGCAATATGAATAGTTGTGATTTTAAACTGAACAATTTTAAGAGCAATAAGCTGCTTTTGTAAATGCTATTATGATACTTATAGAATATTTCAGATGAAGAAAGTATGTTTTTTAAAACATTTATATAATTGTTATAGTGCTTGAACGGGTAATCATCAAATATTAGAAACTATTACTTTCTATTTTTTTCCTTATTTTATTCATAAGCAGAGGTTAGGAGACTAGCAACCAGGATTCACCATAGTTTTCTTGGTCATTTTATCTGAAGTATCTTTTTATAACTGATGTCTTTCTTTCCATCCATCTAGCTATCATTTATCTTTTTTCTATCGCTGGTATTGTATATAATAGGTTTATTCCTGAAAAGTAGTGAGTTAGTACCAAGGTAATTAGGTGATCCAGTGGACAGAGTGCTGAGCCGGAAATCAGGAAGATCTGAGTTCTTTTCTCATCTCAGGTACTTACTAGCTATGTGACCTTGCACAAGTCATATAATCTGTTTCCCTCAGTTTTCTCAACTGTAAAATAGGGATGAGAAAAGTATCTATCTCCCAGGGTTGCTGTGAGGATCAAATGAGATAATATTTATACAATATTATTAAGCATTTATAAAATGCTGAGCATGTTAGTACTTGACCTTACACACAGTGAGCACTATATAAATATTAGTTCTTATTATTACCGTACAATAAATTTAATTAATTTAATATTGCACAGGTATTAGAGGTAATCACATATTTAAGGGATTCTATGAGTTGTTATTCAAAAGTAAAAAATTCTGTTGAAAATGAAGACTAATATATGCATTAAACAAATTCGATTTATATTTGTATGTGTGTGTATAAATATATATGTATATAAGTTTTCACAAAGTAAAACATTCTTGTGCTTCAATGAATAGGTAGCATCATTTCATGTGCCAAACACTGAATTCACCTACGTCAAATGCTATCTCTGTAGTTTGGGAAATTTAGGGTTTTAACAACATTGATACATTTAGAAAGACTGATCATTTTGTTTGTATTAAAGTTGTACTTTAGGAGACGTCATGTTTTAGAGCTTATTTGGAGCTCCAAAAGGAACTTTTACAATGTTCCTTTAAAGCACAGTAGACAACTAAACAGATGGTAAGCTTGACTGGATCTGTTTAAAATACAGTCTTCAACTACTCCACGTTAATGTGATTTATTTAACAATTTTCTGGAAATATAATTTGATAAGCCTTTTGCATCTTCTTGGTCATTTTAACCTCTCTTTTTCAGCTAACACAAACTTTAAATTTGTTCCATTTTTTAATTTTCTTATTCCAATGAGTATTTTAGCTATTTACTCAGATAACTCATTAATCTTAATTAGGGGTATTTGAAAGCTAAGGATGTTTTCCAATGACTTTAATTAAATCTTTGGTTCCTTGCTCTATGATTCCATTAACCTTAATCTAAAGGCATGCATCTACCCAGAAGTCACTAATTTACAACATTTGTGAAAACATGTTCTTATTGTTTAGGGAATGTTTATAATATTACACTCAGAATGCTACATGCGTTAAGCCAAATAAAAAATCATGAGGAATACTACTATTCCATCATTTGATATTTTTTCTTGAATCAACAGCATTAATCAAAGAGATTGATTTTTCCAAATAAATGATATATTATTATTCTTTTCAAAAAAGTGAAACAATTTAATTTGGCAATGAAAGAGATGATGAAGGGGGAAAGGATTTCATCACTGAAGTAATTCAGAAATCATTCAGTTACAGATTAGAAATTGGGTATGATGAAATTAAAAATAAAATTGGCACTTGTCTGGTAAACAAAAATATAAATTGTTTTATAATTGGAGAAACAGTTCACTGCTTTAAGATATATTTTAAAAATTTCCTAAACTTTCATAGACATGTTCCACCATTAAATTACTTTCTAATTTAGAGTAATATTAAGAGCTATCAAAATACTACTTTTTTTAAATCTTTGGATTGTAAATAATTGTATCAGTATTTTTTAATGTTATGGGAGTAACCATTTATATTCTATATTAGGTATTTACTGGAATCTTCACAGCTGAAATGGTTCTCAAGATAATTGCCATGGATCCATACTATTATTTCCAAGAGGGTTGGAATATCTTTGATGGCATTATTGTCAGCCTTAGCTTAATGGAGCTCGGTCTGGCCAACGTGGAAGGATTGTCAGTTCTCCGATCATTTAGACTGGTAGCTGCAGAATCACTCTCTTTATATTCTGCTTTTATTATTCTGAATTTTATATTAAACTGTTATCATTATATGTTTCTATGATTAGAAACTTTCAAGAAGTATTAATATGTGAGGTAATGAAATTTCCAGTAAAGGCTCTGATAGGAATGCCTATGCTCCAAGAACCAAGAGTATTATTGGTATTTACCACAAAATGATAACATTCTATAGATATCTTTAAAGGACTAGTAAATATGCTTTTGAAACTTGAAAACAACATTAAGCAAACAGTTCATTTTTGCTATTGTTTTATATTTAATATAATTAAATTTACAACTCATTCATTAATCTAAGCAATTAACTACCACAAACTAAAATTTTACAAAGTTTTTTAGTGTGAGCCTTTACAATAAATACTTAGCAAAATCTATATTGGTATTATGATTGAAAAATTTTAGGGAAAAGATATTTTGTTTTTAAAAATAGTCTCTTTTTTCCTTCTTTAATTTAAAAATAATTTGAAAATCACTTTTAAAAAATAAATTTCATTTTTCTTCCCTAAACTATAGGGAGTTTTAGTTACCTCAATTCATTAGTAATCCCTTAATAAAGTTTTAACTATTCTCTTTTGTCAGTCTGTAAGGCTAGGATAGGGACTTGATCTGTGATTTTCATTGGTACAGAGAACTCTCATGTGAGAAAATACCTTCTACTCATGGAAGTCAGTACCTTCTCTGTAATTTATAGTCTTAGAAAATTGCCTAGAGCAGGGGTGGGAAACCTGTAACCTTGAGGCCACATGTAGCCTTCTAGATACTTAAGTGTGGCCTTTTGACTGAATCCAGAGTTTGACCTAGAGCATGGAAAAGTGAACTTATTTGGCAAGAGTCACACAGCAAATACATGTCAGAGGTGGGACCTGGATCATTCTTGGCTTTTAGGCCATCTTTCTATTTGATTCACTTCTCTAGCAAGCTAAGTGCTTCAACAATTTTTGTTGAATGCATAATTTCATTTCACTAGCTAAATATTTATTCTTTCTTTACTATTTTACAGGAATTTCATGTAATATGAAATTAAACCACATAAATACTTTTATAATAATATAATTTCTTAATTTGGGGCACCAATATTACAAATTTTCTATTTAAGTATCAATACAGAATTGGCCTAGCATACACTGACTTTCACCATCATTCAGAGGTGTACCTACAACATTTCAGATAAAATAAAAACTTCCAAACGTTCATTATGATTAATACTGAAAGTATCTTTCCCCTTGTTTCCAGCTCCGGGTTTTCAAGTTGGCAAAATCTTGGCCAACACTGAACATGCTGATAAAGATCATTGGCAACTCAGTAGGGGCTCTGGGAAACCTGACCTTGGTGTTGGCCATCATTGTCTTCATTTTTGCTGTGGTTGGCATGCAGCTCTTTGGCAAGAGCTACAAAGAATGTGTCTGCAAGATCAACACTGATTGCATACTGCCACGCTGGCACATGCATGACTTTTTCCATTCCTTCCTCATTGTGTTCCGCGTGCTGTGTGGAGAATGGATAGAGACCATGTGGGACTGTATGGAAGTGGCAGGCCAAACCATGTGCCTTATTGTTTTCATGTTGGTCATGGTGATTGGGAACCTAGTGGTATGTTTTCATTCCAAATGATTCAAAGATATATGTGTCATAAATAATATACATGTCCACAAATGTATGGATGTAGGAAATATCCAGTTCTGACAAGTATTTCTACAGTTTATTCTGTCTTAATACCCCAATAATATTCTTCAGCAATTAGGAGGCATGTCACATGACTATCAAACTATTGAGAGATACTGAGAGAATTGAAACTCTGATTCTATTTTCTTTTACAATATTAAACTCTGGTATAATTATTGATACACTTCAGACAAAAACTCAAAAAAATTGCAGAAAAATTCCTGAGTTTTCTGAATTATTTTCAGAGAATTTCTGAATAATTCATTCCTTAAACAAATATTTATTGAATCTCTATTAATTATAAAATATTGTAAGACATAAACAGGAATAAGGTATAATGTCTTCCCTCATGTTATCAGTTTGAATTACCTAGAAAGGGGAAAAAAGGAAACTAGTGACTTGAATCTAAGTTATAGAAATTGTTTACATGCCCCAAATTTGTAGGCACTTTCTAAGCCTCAGCTCATTTTGAGCTGTGTTCTGACAGAAGCTAACTGAATATAAGTGTACAAATGTGATTTTATGTTGCTTAATGTTAAAATGTCTCAGTTGTCTTTGAATGAATCAAAAGCTGTTCTTGGTTGTACTGAGTTAGACTGTCCTCTTAGAAGAAATTGAAGCACTTGCATTCTTGAGTGAACTGTAGCAGTGATCTGATAGATCTATATATCTATACATATAGGCATATGTATGCAATTACAATTTTCAGATTGCAAAATTGAGAGGCTTTAGGTTAAGAAGAGAATCTAAAGGACAGCCAGGAGGTAAACTAGGACCCTAATCTCTCACATGTGTCTGCTTACCACACAGATAATGAATTTATGGAGACACCTTAAGCCCCCCAAAATATCTCTAAATAAATTTCCCTTTACGTCAGCAACAGTAGACTACAACTGTATCAATCATAGCTTATTAGTTTATCATTTAATTGCTTCTACATTTCCTGCTCTGTTGCTGGAATTTCAGTTAGATTCTCATCTCATATCATATTCTATTGGTGGAAAAGATAAGAGACAAAAGTAATCTGTGTACATGATTATGGTTTAAAGTATGTGCATACACTTCTCTTTTAAATTCTATGCACACACAAATTGCAAAGTATATTTATGATGAGACGACTTAAAGCCTTGTGCAAACGTACAATTTGCTCTTTAGAAATTTTTGTTTAAAATAACCTGCTCTATTCTAACAGCCCTTTATCTGAAGCAGTTTTTATTTGAGGAAACCTACATTTGAAGTCACTAATAGTGGCCAAACTCTGGCTATTATACATTGTTTAACAATTAAGCTAAGAGCATCCTTGTGAAAGTCAATGAAAGGGGGAAGTTAAAACAAGTAAAGTGGAAAAAACTCCTTCTTCTGACTTGAGAGGGACAGGACAGAGGCTTTATATGTGTCATAGCAGTACTAGCTAATGTCAACATTTATCATGGTTTGAATATAAGAATAAAGGCTCGACAGAATTATAATCTATTTGCTGGTCTTTCTGCCTTACGGTGATTGTTATCTAGTGTTTGAGCTATATAACTAGCAATGCATTAATTAGTTGGGGGGAGAGAAAGATTGGTGGGACGTTGGTGATGTTTCATTGTCCTTTTGGTGACAGGAAGAAGAGATTCATTTTTTTTTTGTTTTTGTTTTGTTAGGTGTAGGATGTAAGAGCTCACCCATTTTTAATGCTTTATTTAACTGCTTGTATCTTGTTCTCACAACATGCCATCTTTTCTTTTAGACATATATTTCTTTAATAATATACCATATTAGGGTTTTTCATAATTCCTAATTTGTTATGTTACAGCCTACTCATAACCACCTTGTACTTCTCCATTATCCTGTACTTGATAGTGAATTTTAATTATTTGGAGACTCTAGTGTTTGAAGATTTCAAACATATGTAAAAATGAATAAAGTTACATTTATCTCCTATTTTCCTTTAGGTACTGAATCTGTTTCTGGCCTTGCTGCTGAGCTCATTTAGTTCAGACAACCTTGCTGCTACAGATGATGATAATGAAATGAACAATCTCCAGATTGCTGTGGGGAGAATGCAGAAGGGAATAGATTATGTGAAAAAAGAAATTCGGGAATGTGTCCAAAAAGCCTTTGTTGGAAAGCCAAATGCTATAGAAATCAAAGTCCTTGAAGGCAATAAGATAGAAAGCTGCATTTCCAATAATACTCCAGTTGAAATAAGCAAAGACCTTAATTATCTGAAAGATGGTAATGGAACTACCAGTGGTGTAGGTACAGGAAGCAGTGTGGAAAAATATGTAATTGATGAAAATGATTACATGTCATTCATAAACAATCCCAGCCTTACAGTAACAGTTCCAATTGCAGTTGGTGAATCTGATTTTGAAAACTTAAATACCGAAGATTTCAGCAGTGAGTCAGAACTGGAAGAAAGCAAAGAGGTATGAATTTTTTTACGCTGTAATTTATACAACTTCTGATAGTGATGTACTTGTTTAATGCTCCTTAATTACACATGAATAGGGTATTAGATGTTATAATTCTGATATGTAGAAACCACAAAGCATTGAACCTAATTTTAGGAAATCACATAATTTTCCAGAGTAAAGTGATGTTTCTGAAAGATCTACAAATTAATTTTCTCAAAAAAAATTTTTTCTCTAAATTCTATGTTAAAGAAAGTCTTTCCAATCAACTCTATTTGTCCTTCCAAAAATGATTGTCTCCTATACAGCCATGGCATTGCATCATTTCTTCTTTGGGAAATTCTATGTATTATATTTCAGTTACTCCACATACGTATTTAACAATGTACAATACATCATTTATGGTATACATTTGGTGGACAAGATTATTTTAATATTGTTATACATATACCTCTGAATTCACATAAACCATGAATATAATTAATGATAATTAGATAACTAGCTAAAATTTTACTATCTGTACATATTTGAAAAGTAGATAAGGTATTAGATGAGTGTCATGTTTACAGGATAAATAAGCTAATGTTTTAAATCAAGTAGAAAAGAATATTGGAATGAATTTGTCATTTTGCCTTATTACTAGCTCATGGGACATAGCATTTTATATATAGGATCTTGGTATTTTGTCTTTAGATATGACATGTGTATGTATATGTATGTATATATGTATATACATACACATACATATGGTATATATTTACATACTAATTCTTTAATCATTAAGAAAAAATTGAAATTGTGATATTATTTGTCTTTCTGCAAATTAGAACAAGAAATCAGAACTTTGAAAAAGTACTACTCTAGGACCTGGTAACTCAAACCAAACTTAATTCTTTATTTCATATATATGTTCTTGCCTTTCTACTGCAAATTTCAAATATGGATATTCAGAATACACACTATCTTTCATGGTAGGACCAACCGATAGTACAATTAACTCTGCCAATGCTGCACTTCAATGTTTGCTGTGTGGACAAGGATTAGAGGTTATTATAAATTCTTCAAATCTTTTTCAAGACACACTATTGTGCCAATAGAAAATGTCAACACTCAAAGATTTACTCTGTAGGCTTAGTATTGGCAGCACAGTAATCAGATCCATGATGTTTCTATTTTGGGACCAGACTTCTTTTAGTGTGAATATAGGATTTTCATCCCAAATTACATAACATCTGAAACCTTACCACAGTGAGTAACCAATTTACAACACTTACTATCCTAACCGTTTTGTAGAAGTATCAGTTGCCAACACATTATAGCTAAATGTGAAAGTGTTTTGTAAACCTTAATGCATTATACAAAAGTATTTGATCATTCCTTTCTTTACTCATTCTTTAAGTCATTTAATGAAATTAAGCTTAGTTGCTTATACCAAAATACTAATTTGCTCCTTAGATTTCTTGAAAAAAATAAAGAAAAAAACAAAAAAAACCATGAATCCAAAATTATTTATTTAGTATAAACAAGCACAGTCCTAGACTTAGTTAAATACAGAAGAATATGATGTTCCTCCTGCTCTCAAGAAACTTACCATCTGGTTAGGGGAAGAAAACACATGTATGTGAAATGATCAGAGAAAAATGTGTTAAAATATACAGGTACTGACTCTAAGGGCAAGAAAACTTTGGAGAAAGAAAAATTCAGTGCAAGCTGTACTGGTATGGAAATGCTTCATTGGCAAGGTGGTACTTGAAGAATGGATAAGACAAATCACATGAGACAGGAAGGAGCAACATGAGCAAAAACAGAGACAAAAAGAAAGTATAATATAGATGCAGCACAGTGATGAGACTGACCTCGTTGATGCAGAGGGTGGTTACTGTAAAAGAGTAGTGAGATCAGATCATGAATGGCCTTGAAACCCAGGCAGAAGATTTTATATGTTGACAACATATAGACAACAAAGAACCTTTATAGGTTCTTGAGCATAGAAATATGATGAAAATGGTGCACTACAAAGTTAGCCTGACAGTAATATGTATGTTGAGTTAAAGTAGAGAAAAACTGGGGGCACAGAAACCAGTTAAGAAAATCCAGTAATGACATGATGAGGAGTCAAGCTATAGTGCTATCAAGAGGAATTGAAAAGATGTGTTACATTTCACAGACGTCTTTGATTTTGTAGTAGAAAGGAGATGAAGGAGAAGAAAGATGACTGCAAGAAGTCTAGCCTGGGAGACTGAAAGTTTGGTAGTACCACTGGAATTTGTGTCTTTAAGCTAAGGACCCAAATTTTGGGGGAAAGATGAGCTTCAATTTTAGATATGTTGAGTTTAAAGTGACATCTGTGGCACAGTCAAGTATAATTGTGGGATTACTTGGACGAGAGATCAAGGTAGCAAATGTATATTGATGAATCATCAACATAAAGTTGATGATGGAAACTACAAAATATTTGAATAATTAGCACACCAAAGGAATAACTATAGTTGGTGGAGAAAAGAGCACTAAATACATAGTCTTGGAGAACATTGACATTTAGAATAGAAGGCAAAAGAGGAACCTTTAAAAATAAAGAGACAAACATAAAAGCAAACAGGTACCAACAATTTTTAGTAATAGCTTTTTCTATATTAATGCCTTGGAAAGTGGAGTATATACCTTAATAGTTTTCTGGAGTACAAATGTGTGTAGTCTTAGAATATATCTAAGTCTGCTTAAAGTATACAGATATTTTTATATGTCTACTCAAGAGAATTCTGCCCCACTTTAGAAAGAATCTTTCCATAGTTTATGTAGAATAGTAGTGGTAGGATTCAATAATTCCCTTGTCATCAAACCTTTGCCTGCTTTTCATTCCCATTTATGCAATGGCATGTATTTGGTGATTTTCTTATACCACGCTATACTTTTTCAAGATGAATAAGTTGTCCACTTGTTGGACAAATGAATAAGTTGTCCACCTGTAGAAGGTAGCGTAATTGTCCATCAATGTGTGTGGAGAAATTAATGAGAAAATAAATGATATTTGTAACATAGTTAAAATATTTAAAAATTATTTTAGTGTTGAACATCAGTATACCTTGAAATAACAATCAGATATTTAATGTAGGTAATCGTATGAAATTAAGAGAAAAAAAGTTCTTGTACTTTGCTTTCTTAAGTTATCAAATATAAGTAGCAATTAAGAAGAAAGGTTTAAAACTGAAAAACATCTTGAAAGAAGAAATGACAAGATGTGGTGGTAGTTAGGAAGTGAAGAATGAAGATTCATATATGACTTCAAGACTTCTAGCTTGGGAGCCTGAAAGACCGATGGTGTCACTGATAGAAATTATGTATTTTGGAAAGGGAAATATTTGCCTTTGGCAGGGATAACACACTCAAGGAAAGTCAACGTCTGCATTCACAAATGTAAAAAGTACGATGTTCTTAGACTGCTGAAGAGATTTATTTATTTATTTTTTACTTCCCTATGAAATGTACATTTGTCCTGAAATACTCAGAAATTACTCATTTATGAATTCAATTCCATCTAGAGAGAAGGGGAAGACCTTTAAATGCTTACTTTTTTAATTTCATACCTGTATATGTATGTAAAGAACAAAAATTCCATTCTTTTTTTAAAAAGATTTTGAGACAAAAAATGCTTGGATCTGATTTAGAACAAAAATCATGCTTTTTGGCTTGGTATTAAGTAAATAATTCATACACCAATGCTGACACATCTAATAAAACTTTGGAATGTATTTCTGCTTTGGATGAGGCAGTAAATAATGGCAAGTTTAGAAGACATTTGAAAAGCTTAGCATTTACTTATTCTTCTTATTAAGAATAAAATTTAACTAATTAGCAGTACAGCTGGGAAAAGATGTGTCCTGAATACTTTCTATAATTTTCTAAACTTAGTTAAATTGTTTGGTATACGAATAAGCAAAATTTTATAAGAATGAAATGGAAAAGATCTCAAAAATTAAATTATAAAGTGGTGGTTTGTAGTCTTCTGTGTATTTAGCCCAGTATAAGTCTAAGCCATTATGTGGAATTTTGCTGATTATACTTTTTGATTAAGATACAAAAGTTCAGATCTGATTTTTCTCATTAGGTCTTTAAAATTTACTGGTTTCATTTACTACCCTGACTGTAACGTGGATAAAAAAGGTGAAATGTTTCTTTTCTTTAAAATAATATTTAAAGTAAAGTTTCCAGAGGAAAATCTAGCAATATCCTATCATGAACTTCACTACTTACCATTCTTACTTCTCACAGGGGTAAAATCGAGCTGGAGCAATCAAGAATGCAGCTCTGGTGCTTATTAACCAGACAGAGACACGTGCCATCACATTCACCCAGGTTACCTAAGCAAGTTCTACATATATAATAACTTTAAAAATGGATATTGATTGGCCTGCATGCTTCTCAGCTATGTCCCTTCCTTCTTCATCGCAAAACAGTAGATACATGCACAGCTGCTCTCTGCTGAATCATGTGACTCACATCATAGCATGGTCAGGCAAGATGGGCAGTCCCAACATTATAAACAATTTTGCTACGGAGTGTATTAAGCTACATGCTATGTCATCCTTAAGATTAATGACTGCATGCTCAGTAGACTTTAAAATACAGATTTAAGCTAGACAGGAATATTAAGTGTAATACAGGTAAGGGGATAAATAGAGCATGTACTTCCTGTTTATTTGCTTTTATCTGACAAAAATGAAACCACTACCTTTTTTGATTCAGCCCTTATAAGTGGAATATGTCTAAAACAGAACCAGTAACAACCTAGCAGGTATTATCAAGCAGCCATATTCAGTATGTCTTAGTCATGTAATTTACAGTTCCCTCAAACCACATGTTCAAAATATTAACAAGTTTGTTTTCATTGATGTTGGGAAAGACTTTATGAAATGAGAAGTAATCTGAGTTTTTGAGATTTGAAGGGCCATAGTCTGTATTCATTTGGGCACCACATATCTTGGGCTTTCATGAATTTTTATGTAGTAAATGGCATGTTACATGGTTATATCAAAAAAGTGATTTAAACAGCATGTTGTGGATAAATGAGAAATGGTGATCATCTCAGAGTAATTAAAAGAGATGGGGAGAATATCATCAGCCTTTGTGTAATTGGAGCTTTACACTCACCTTTTGTTTTAGCCCTTCCATGATTCACATTAATTTCACCACCATTTTCTTCCTAAATTCTGTATTTTAGAATTGAGGAGGCAAAATGGAGCTTGGGGACTTTATGGTCTTTATTATTTTTAATTATTTGGTAAATAAAGTCAACTCCCAAGTCAATTATATACTTGTGGATTTTTCAGATGCTTGGATTATTTTCTTGACTAATGTTCTCTGCCCTGTTGCTCACCTTTCATTCATTTAACTGCTTTCTTTATTTTTTTGAATCTCCTCTATAGTGAAGGCAGTGGGAGGGAGATTCTGAATCATATGTCAATGGAATGCTATCCTGGCTATCACAAAATCCTTTCAGGGAAGGAAATACAAGTTAGATGTTAAAATAGAGAGTCAGGTTATCTGTGGAATTAATCTACTTCTACTCTCTTTATAATCAGTAATAAGTGAGTTTGCTATGCTGTGGCACAAATCCAGAAATAATGGTGTAGTGTGGGACCGAGGACAAAGAATGCCTGTTGATTTATTCAATGCTTTTTCAATGTGCTGACTTTTTTGAGACGAGTATTTATTTGAAAAATCACACCATAGAAAATCTGATAATTCCTATCAATAGCAGAAGAGGTAATAATTTAACATTTCAGAATGTAAATATCATGCTCAAAACAAGCAGGTCTTTCCTTCTGAATTTCAGAATAAAAAAAAATTCTAGAAGCCCTAAAATACCTGCCTAAATCTGAAGACTTATGCCTGTACTGTACAGAGTTTTGGGCTTCCTATCGTCTTTTTAGAGTATAAGGAACCATAAGATGACAAAACCTCAGAGCTGGAAGGGATCTCAGAGGTCATCTTACCTCCTCACACAAATCTAAATATGAATCCCTTCTAATCCATCCTGAAATATAATCATTTGGCATCAACTTGAAGAGAACTCCAGTGATAGGGCACCTACCACTTTCAAAGGCCATATATTCTACTTTTGGACAAAGCTAACAATTAGAAGGTTTTTCTGTGGGTCAAACTGTAACGTACCTCTCTGTAACTTCCATTTGTTGGTCCTAGTTTCTCCCCTTGGGAAACAAAATATATCTCACACTTCTTAACCACAGCTCTAGGGAGTCCCCTTAAGGCTTTATTTTCTACATCAATAGTATTTTCTTTCAATAGATACCCACATCACATGATTCTAGATTAACTCTGGCTTATAAATATCTTTCCTAAAATTGTGGTACTCAAAACCGAACACCATGGTCCAGATGAGGCCTGACCACTTATAGCAAGAGTATCATCTTCCCTATTTAAGACAATGATAATGATATTTATATAGTGCTTACTATGTACCAGACCCATGCTAAGCACTTTATAATTATCTCATCTGATCCTCAACAACCCTGGGAGGTAGACACTGTTATCCTCATTTTACAGAAGAGGAAGCTAAGGTAAAGATGGGTATTAAGTGACTTGCCCAGGGTCACATAGCTAGTTTGTATCTGAATTCAGTTCAAACTGACTTCAGACTTGGTGCTCTATACACTATGGAGTCCCTTAGTTGCCCTATGCCTGTGTGGATGCAACCTAAACTATCATTAGCTTTTTTGGCTACCATATCATCTTACTGGTTCAGATTGAGTTGTTTCCTCCTCTTTAGTCCACTAAAAATCCTTAGCTCTTTTCCACATGAATTTTCTAGTCATTTGTTTTGTCATTTATGAAAATCACATCCAGCTTCAATTTCCTCCCTCTCCTTATGTGGCCCTAATTTCTTCTAGCTACATTTCTAGAAACTCATATGGAAACAACATATCCATGGGCAAAGATGACAGTTGGAATGACAAATGTTTATGACCTAACACTCCAGGGAATTGTCAAGTGTCTTCAATTTATTGTGCCTAAAAAAAGGCAAGTGTGGATGAAAGTGTGTGTATCTGTGTACAAGACGAATATCACAAGCATATGTTCCGTCTCTTGGCTTTTTTGTGCTCATATCTCCTGCTCTTCAAAAGCTGAGGGAGTGTGCTCTGCACACTGTTCTCAGGTCTCAGCGATGCCAGCTAAAAAAACCTTAAAAGCTTTATTTGCCTATCACCTCCATCGCTTCCTAACCTGAAAATAAGTCCAAAGAAGATCACTGAGGGAAGGCATATTTGAAATCTCTGATGGTGAGGCCTGGCTTCAGTAGTTTTCTTCCTGTATTCCATAGTGTCAGAATGACCACAGGTGGTACAGAAAGCTATTTGCTTATCTCTGTTCTAACTGCCTGGGGCCGGAAGGGAAGCAGCTCTCCACCCACCACTGGCTATACCGCATGTGACAATATTTAAAGTCAAGATATGCATAAACAAATCCAAAAGATCAGACTAAGGCCCTACTGGAAGTGTATGTGTAAAAGTTGTTTTTTTTTTCCTATTTGCAAGACAAATCACATAAGGTTTAAGAGTAATGTCATTATTTATCTAAAGACAATCTGTAATGGCTGAATCTTTCTTTTAATTTTGTCTCCTGAACCGTAAGATAGTTCATGAAACTCAAACATTTAATAGCTAATTGAAATAAATGAACTGTGAGGTATTTCAGTTGAAGTAGGCCACTGTTCTCTCTTATGTGTTACTAAATTTCATCATTTAATTGTAAGAGCTATTGCATCATAAAGGGGAATTCCTATATATGAAACTACATTATAGACGTTTCTTTGTTTTTGATGTATGTGGCCCATTTTAGTGCCAGTTATGTCACTGTATATCTTGAATTATTCTATTCCTCCAAGAAGTACTTACATTTAACTTTCTGAACTATTCCATGTATTAGAATCTTGATGTTGAGAACATGGTTCTTTGTTCAGTATGCAGCTTCTTACAGCATTGCACTGGGCTTTTGCTCGAGCTGGGCATGTTTTCCATGGCTGAATCAGGCCTTGAGAATGTTGCATCCTAAAAAAATAAAAATAACATGCTTTCTAATATCTATCTGTAGAGAATAAGTCATCATCTCTCTGTAGGACCAGACTAAAGTCTACAAGGGATGAAAATCTAAATTCAAAAATAAGATTAAAAAAAAAGTCTAAGGAAACAAGTTCAAACTTGAACTTTGTTATGTTACACTTAGTTTTCCTATTACCTCATGCTTATTACCTGTTTCTCTTTTCCAAGTACTTCAGAAATTATATTTATTTCAGTTACTTGGTAAAGTTATGTCATCAGAGGAACCTGAATTTCTCAGTACATGGGCTTATTTCAGTTCCTTCAGGAATGAGTTGTCATATTTGTCAATCACTGTACTGTATTTTGCTTTTAAATTAGATGAATAATTATTTTTATAGGATTATTACAGCATGTGCTATAAAGGGGACTATTCTTTGTGAGAGTGAAAGTTTGATCATGTTTAAATGAATATCATTCTGTCAAATTTAACTTAAAGATCTTTTAGACTTTAATTTACTGCAAAGTAGAAGCAGAATGGCTAACATTTCCAGTGACTAAAAGGTATTTGTAAAAACGAAACTTTAAAATAAGAAAGTCACATAAATCAACAGTTTTGAAAATTATTATGTTAGGAGTAATTATTTCACCAAACCCAGTATTTCTGAAGACATTGTTATAGACTTTAGGTATTAGAAAATAATTATTACAATGATACTTCTGGAAAATGATATAAAATACAAATGCATCTAAATTTCTAATACAGAAGTTAGAGACTATTGATTGTAATATTTAAAGGATCTCTAATACAAATTCACGAAAGTGAAATGGATATTATTTTACCCAGAATAATGTAGGAACATAAGTCCCAACACGTAGTCTTAGTTTGGTGCTCTAGAGTCATAAATACTTTCATCCTGTAATTCAGCAGTAGCAGCTCTAGGCCCATTCCATTCCTTAAACCGCTTTGCAGAGCTTAAGAAGCTGAAGAAGTTGTAAATCTCATAGGCTACAGGATAATTACAAGTCCTTACAATAAATGGATTTGTACTCACTTGGGGCAGAGAATCATGGAGTGGGGCAGGAATGGAGGAATTTTCTCCCCCTTTCATTCATAAAAACAAGGTATTTCACTTTGGAAACAGTAAGACAGCTGAGTAAAAGGAATGTCATTCTTTCATGAACTTTGAATTAATCCTTTTTCAGACTCTCACAAAAACAAATGCTTGCACTTAATGCTAATGTATCAATGAATTACATGGCAGGTAATTGTAGAGTAAAAATGATGATCACCATACAACTTCACTGAAATATAAGACAGCAAAGGATAAATTGGACCTTGGAAGCCCTCTCATTTTATAGATGAGCTCAGAGAAATTAAGTGACCTGCCCAAGGTCACACAGGTAGCAAGCAGCATTCAGGTTTGCAATTCAATCCCTGTGGCTCTATATTCAAATCTTTTCCCACTATACCACAGTGCTTTTCTGAAGGCCTTTAAATGTATGCATATGACCTTATTAATATTGCTCCATTTTAAAATTTGAAATCTGTCAATATTTTGTAAAAGAAAACAATTTTAATCTTAGCAAAATGTTTTAAGTGTGTTTATATACAAAACATTCATTAACTAATTTCCACTATACTGTATAATAAAAATGTATCTTTACATGGAGTTTTATATTAAGAATTTGGTAGTCCTATATGAAAAAGAGAGTTAAAATCATTGTATAATGTTACAGTGAATAGGTACTTAGTAGACTACCCTGCTCTCTAATCTGTTGTAAACACAAGGTGATGTAAAAAAAAAGGTAGGAAACATGGTTTTTACCCTCCAAAAGATTAATCATATTAGATAAATAAAATCTATGGAACTAAATAAAACAGCATTAACTTATAATAGCAAAGAATGCAAAAATATGAAATACAGACTATAAATGCCATATTGATCCTAGAAGGATAGTAGGGATACCTAGGAAAAGTATTCTATAAATTCCAAATTCCTAATTCTCATCCATCAAAAGAAGGACGGACAAGGCCTGGGCAGGAAAACACCATTAACTATGCTCAAAAACAATTTTCCCAATTGCACTATAACTGCTGCTGTACTTTCTATCAAGCATTTTCCTTTATCTCTTAAAAAGAGATGAGAGTTCCAGGAAAATGGGAGGCTTTTCTCCTCCAGGCTGGGCTAAAATACACTGGTTAGTAGGTCAGAACCAAAACCATGGTAGAAGTTCCTTTACCGTAATCATTGACGGAAGCTCATTTCCATGCCCACCAGTAGTAATGGTGCCTCGTCTCATTTCATGATGCTTCAATTAGTAAGCACTTCCTAATAATGATAGAAGGAAACCAAGGTCTTATAATTATGTTCTGCCTTAAGTTGATAATCAGAATATATTTATGTAGATATGGCTGCTGTTACGTAGCCAGAAATACCACAAAAAGAATGAGCTATGTACTTGGTCCAAACCCGTGACATTTCTTACTAGGAAGAACTTCTCAGTGTGGATACTTCCTCCAACCCCAACAATCAGAGTCTCTAACTGAAAGTCAGAGAAGTGTTGACTAGGACATTAGGAGGTTACATGACTTGCTTGCCCATGATCCCAAGTTAGTATGTGTCAGAGGCATTCCTGGACCTCCAAGTCTTCCTGACTTCAATGATATGCTAAAGATTCCCTACACTACCCTACTTCAAACTTGCCTGCTACATTTAACTTATATATGCACTGAAATAGGAAAGCATATTTGCTTTCTAATTCTGAAGAACTATGCATGTGGCACCCAATGTTCCCATTAATTAGGCTACATCTGGGAAATAATTTGGGTACTTTTGTAAGCTATATTAACCATCTTGGACCTCTTTAATCTGATTGAAGTTGTGGGGGAATTTAGCATAATTAATATTTCCAGATAATATATATTCATTGATAAAAGCTTTGCATTTCCAACTACCTATTCTGCTTCATATGTTTGCATCAATTTATACATATGTTATAGTTTGTAATATGTTCAAGAGGGTGATCTCAAAACACCTAATAAACTCCTGTAACATTAAATATGTTTTTTTCTAGCCACATAGCACATCACAGTTAAAGCAGGTGTTCCTAATCTGGTTACATGTTGAATTCAGAATGTTCTCCTGATTAGATTCAATGTAATTTTTTTAAACTTCCTCATGTGATGAAATGTCAATTTCATTCAAAATTCTTTGGTAATTTTTCAGCTTTTCAGTACAAAATTCATGAGTCATCTTAAAATAAAAGGAAAAATAAGCAAGCCAGTTAAAGAAATAGCTCAAAGTTCAAATATAATGATGATGACTAACATGAATAGGTTACTCTTCTTTTCTAGAACTGTAAACACATGGACAGTGCTTAGTAACAACTGGTCATATTCTTTTCCTCCAACTATTTGCAGTCTCTAAGGTAGAAATTGGCTTGATATGATACGTAATTAATAAATGCAATCAGCAATGGTAGCAGCATGCCAAATTTTTATCAGACTGCACCTGACTTAGTCTTTCTAATAGAATATTTTGATGTAATTTCACAATGGAGCCTAATACAAGTAAAGTTTTGGAAAATAATTGGTGCTTCTTTTTCATACTGCCCACATCTAAGAGAAATCATCTTTAATTTATCACATAATATATGGATCAGGTCAGTAGTCACATTAGTAGGACCTTAGTTATCTTACCATTCACAGTACATATTTATTGGTTATCCTAATAAGGACTTTTAGACCACCACTGTAATTTGTCTTATACTATGACAAGAATATTACAGATAACATTAAGCAAAGAGAAAAACCTTTGCTTATGGGGTTTTGTTTCCAGAAATTAAACGCATCCAGTTCATCTGAAGGCAGCACTGTTGATGTTGCCCCTCCCAGAGAAGGTGAACAAGCAGAAATGGAACCAGAAGAAGACCTTGAACCAGAAGCCTGTTTTACTGAAGGTGGGGTGTTTTTGTTTAATACAATCAATTACAATTTTCTTCAGAATGTCAACTGTTCTAGAGAGAGCCACATTTACAAGAAATACTTAGAGATGAGGAAGGCACGTTCATAGCAATCTTTTAATTAGAAAGGTTCACATGTTCTTTTCCAAGAAGTCTGTCTAGATGCTACTTCAACAGTATGAAAGAGTAACCTAGAATCCTAGCAGTGATCATGAAGGAAAGTAATAAGTTGTTCAGAATTGATTAACTGATGAAGTACTTTGTGTGTTCATAACACTGGCTTCAGACTTAAGGAGGACACAAAAATAATGAAAACGTGATTCTTTCCTTCATGGATGTTTTACATATACATACATATATGTATATATATATACACGAATACACATATAGTAAGTCAATACATGAACTGATCTGTGCAATATATAAGCAATGAATATAGAATAACCAAAATGGAATAGAGTATAATGAGAACACACTGGAATCCAAAACTGGGGGAAGGTTCGTTGTCTTTTTTTCTATTGCCTCATTGATCCCTTTGTGATAAGCAGAAAATAATATGGACTATAAATCCGGTTCTTCTCTTCAGCCTTGAACAATGCAGTCTGCTTTATAAGCGCTACAGCAAGTCATTTTCTTTCACTGCAAGTAAGGGGTTTCTTATGCACTCTTTCATATTGATATGGATAAACACCTATTTTAGTTTATGATTTCCTTAGTATAGGGAATTCCCAGGTGAGAAAATTATCTCTAGAACTGTATACTGGTGCCTCAACTTATATTTTAACAGAGCTGCCTGTGAGTGCTGAGAGATTAAGTGACCTGTCTAGATGCACATAGACAGTATGAGTCAATGGTGTAATTTGAACCCAAGTCTTCCTGGCTTCAAGGCCAAGTTCATCCACTATTCCCTGCAAATGACTTATAAGAAATAATTTGTAATGAGTCAGAAGTGTAACTGACAGGAACAAAAACAATCATGCTGCTCATAATACTTTTCACAGTGCACTTAGTAGGTGTTTAAAACATATTTCTAAATTTGATTAAACAAGCAGCATCACAGATAGTGGCAAAGGAACATATAAGAGAAATATTTATGGAGAATATTTGCATGAACACAGGAAGCTGACAATCATAGTTTACTCATCAGTGTGATCAAATCAAAAGGACGACCTTGTAAGGAAGATGCTTACAGAAGTTGATAACAGGCTGTACACTTTGTAAGAAGAACCAATAGAGAAAGATATCAGGAAAAACAGAACAAATAATTTGGAAGAGCATCTTTGACATGAACATATAGATTGTACCAAGGTATCAGCTAGAGAGAACACCTTTATTCATCAATTGGTATAAATCAAGCAGTAGTAAGCACTTACTAGTTTCCAGGCACTGTGATAAGGAGATACATGGAAATGTAAAAGACAGTCCATGTTCTAAAGAGGCTTACAGTCTAATACATCAAGGGCCTGGGGCCTAAGACAAAGAACTTAACTGGCCATAGAGGGAACATTTTTATACCTTGGCAAAGTTGGACTTTGTAACTACACTGTTACCTGTATATGGTCTTCTATGTATGGTATTATAACACATAAATGTATCATGTACACAAATCATATCACAGCATGGTGCTGTAAAGAGACCTGACTGAAGACATGAGTTCAAGTCCCTCCTCTGACATCCATTTCTGTGTATAAACTGGCATGGTCTTCCACAGATGTGTTATTAACTCCATAAAAAATCTAATAAGAATAAGATACAATTTTCTAATTTGTCATACTCAAATAACATATTTTCAGGCTGCATCAAGAAGTTTCCATTTTGTCAAGTAAGTACAGAAGAAGGCAAAGGAAAAATCTGGTGGAATCTTAGGAAAACCTGTTACAGTATTGTTGAACACAACTGGTTTGAGACATTTATCGTCTTCATGATCCTACTTAGCAGTGGTGCTCTGGTAAGTGAAACACATGTCACTGTAAACAAATAGGTTTTGATTAAATGTATTTTTCTACTAAAATGTTGTCTATGATGCATTTCAAAATGAAAGTAGAGAAACAACTATACCCGGCAAAGTTTGCCATTTAAGGGGTGAAATAATGGGGAATTTACTACAGAATAAATCAAACAAACTGGATGACCAGATGGAATTTCTCATCTTGTGTTTATCTAACAGATGTTTAGACAGACTACTTTTTCTGTTTTTTTAAAAAAAGAAATAGCCTAATAGAATGTTGAATTCAACATAAATTATCATTCCATCTTCTCCAAATAATTATGTTTACAGTATCATAAATTCTGGTCAGTTTTTTAATGTCTAATCAATTTGATCTTTGCAGAAAAAGAATCCCAAACCAGCTATTCATATAATCATAGAATGCTAGAGATATAATACTTCCATTCCTAATAAGTAAATTTCCTGATCAAACTATAAGTTCAATTCTCTTTACTTCATTCACATTTTGTAAGGATAATCTGAAATACAATAAGAGCTACATTAGGAAATGTACTCAGAGCAACGGGTGGAGAAACTGAAATCCCTCTGCTCATCCCCTCTCCTGCCTTTATCTATTATATCCTTTTGAATTATAAGGTTAGTTTTCATCATTATCCAATGTCTAGTAAGCTCCATTTTGGGGATAGCAGTATACTAAACTATAGTAAATAATACTTAGAAAATGTAAATAGTCCAAAAAAATCTTATAATTCACAGGCTTTTGAAGACATTTATATTGAACAACGAAAAACCATCAAGACAATGTTGGAATATGCTGACAAAGTCTTCACTTATATCTTCATTTTGGAAATGCTTCTAAAATGGGTGGCTTATGGTTTTCAAACATACTTCACTAATGCCTGGTGCTGGCTGGATTTCTTAATTGTTGATGTAAGTAATTTTTTTTTTTAAAAATTATCTTTACAAAAAAAGTCCTGGTTGAAATTAAATCAATTTATGATATACTATTCAGGTGAAAATGTGATGTGTGTGCCTAAGGCCATTTGTGTCAACACATTTGTTCAATTATTTAGAAAAAAAAAGAAGTTGCAGCAGTAAGTAAAGGAATGGTGAGAACAAGGAGAGAATAGCAGAGTGGAAAAGACAGATAATTCTACAATGAAATTACTACTGTTCATCTATTATGAAGAGACAATGATATAGGACTGGTGTCATGAGTTTTTAGTGAAAATACTATTACTTCCATACTCTCATTTTAGAAATGGTTCTATCAACCAACCAGTCAATAATCATTTACTAATTACCTTCTTCATGAAAGAATTGGCATTTAACATGAATTCTGAAGGAAACAATGGATTCTAAGAGATGGGATGTGGATGGTGGTGGTGAAAAGAGGTAAAGCATTCTAGGCATGAGGTACTGCAATGGGAAATAGAAGATCTTTTTTTAAGAAACAGCAAGACCAGACTGTCTAGACCAAAGGCTGCAAGAAAGGAAATAATATAGAGTAAGGAGAGAAAGATGGGTGGAGTCATGTTGTGAAGAGCTTTAAATGTCAAACAGAGGTGTCTGTATTTGAGGAGAAAGACTTTAAGGTGGTTAAATCAGAAATGACTACAAATCAGCAATGATGGAAACTTCACTTTAAACTTTTATTACAGTCTAACTAAAGTATAAACTCAGTAGAATCAAAATTTTACCTCATTCATTTACTGAAACATTCATTCATACACATATACATACTTTCAGAGAAGGTATACAGCTTATTTCTATTCTTGTATCATTGTACATACATTTTGTGGAAAGGCAAGTATGAAGCTGTCTGCTGCAGATGCTTCTGGTTACTTCACAGTGTTGTCACAGATAATACTGCAAATTAAGTAAGCTGCAAGACTAAGACTCTTTTCTGCTTTCCTCTTGAGCAAGAGATACTGCAAGTAACTAACACAAGTATCGAGTTCTGCACAGTCTTTCAAGTTTCATTGTGTGACACTTTGAAGTAATCCAACTAAACAAGACATATATAGCAAAATCTTAAAGGGTTAACGATCAGTTACTCCTGGTGACTTTATCATCTACCTTAACATACACCAACATAAATCAAAGGTTGTAATATATCAATATCCATTCCCTTTGCAATCATATTTCATCTCTAGTCCTGTTTCAAGACTGAACATTCTTTAATATATGCATCCCTCACCCCTGTAACCATAATATTTTATTCAATATGATTTTTAAACAAATCTGCTACACACTAACTCTCACCTAAGCAAGTAACTGCTTTCCATTTTCAGGTCTAGTATATATGTAATCTGATTAAATATCAACATGGCAAACTCAAAATCCAAAACAGAGACATTTCTAATAAATTTTGGGAATTTATGGGAAAGTTTATATCACAAAATCTTAGACTATTCAGAGATAGAAGAAACTTCAGGGTTCATCTAGTCCAAACCCATCACTTTACAGATTTAGGAAAATTAGGCCCAGAAAAGTTAATTAATTCTTACAAGCTTACATAGTTATCTGATGACCTGACTATAACCTAAATATGTTGTGCATTTTTTGCTCCTTTTCTTCTATAATATAATCAGAGAAGCATTCTCATGGAGAATAGATGCTAAGATATAATCAAATAACATACAATAGCACAAAAGTTATAGTGAAACAAAAGGGCTATTCTCATTGGATAACTTTGTTCACGATAACTAGAATTTGGGGAAGAGGAAGTTTTTTTTTTTTTTTTGCTCTCTAAATATGTGTGGGAGAAACAAAGAACTAAGGGAAATAAAAAAAAAATCCAATAACCACCAAAAAGCAAGAATGTTGTAGCCCAGCAACCATACAGAAGAACCCAGTAGTGAAAGTCAATAAAAGACACATACTATCACACCACTAAGAGTCCAGGAGACATAGTTATTGGCAATACTAAGAGAATACACTAGCACTCAAGAAATTCAAAAATTCAAAATTCCACAAATTCGACTCTAATGTAACAAACAGTAGACAGGTTTAATTTTATTAGCTATGTTAAACCAATTCCATTTGCTGAGTTGATGTATTAAAGGAGAGGACCTGTTGGGGGTAATATAATAATGAATGAAGATCTCACCAAGAATATGGTAACTGACATTTCTATAGCACTTCAAAATCCGTGCAAAATTGTATATCATTATCTCATTTAAGCTTCATCCCAACTCTGTGAGGTAGGTGCTGTCTGCATTATTTTCACCCTTGTACAGATGAATTCACTGAAGTTCAGTGAAGTTAAATGACTTGCCCATGGAACAGAGCTGTTAAGTGTCAGAGGTCAAATTTGAAAGGAAGATTTTCTGACCCCAAGTCCAGCATTCCCCTCTGGGTCTCTGAATGAATGTCTTATCATATTGTTTAGATGTTTTTTTAAGTATTTAGTAAATGGAACACGAATTCTATTTTTAAAATAAGTTGCACTGGAACCCATGAGAATTTTTTATGGACAGAAACCTAAATTAAAGATAGGAAGTTCAAAATAGGGATATACGACTATTTTTCTATATGGAAAAAAATAAACAGTGTGATGATCCCCAAGTTTTCAGTGATGTTTTATTTCACATTTTTATAAATGATCTAGATCTCTAAATGTATAGAAAACACCATACTTTTTTGTAGAATGCCAACTAATGACTAAATTGTGGGAAGATCTAGCGAGACTGTGAATTACAGTAACATAGCCAATGACTTTCAACATGGGCAAGAATATCTTAGGAAAAATAATCTAAAATACACTTATAGGATCATTCAATTCAACAGACATTATTAAGTGCCTGTCGTATGCAAAGACAGGGCTAAAACTAGAGTCAAGTGACTGGGTTTTGATTCTTGGAATTGAAATTTAAATGACAATGAGTACTTTTGCTTTGGCAATAGAAACAACTAAGTTTAGCACCCAATTAACCAGAATCAAGGATTCCTTCACAAGTGGCTGCCCACCAATAGAGCTATCAATCTTAACCTTATCCTACTCTCTCCTCCAGAGGTAGCCTCCATAGTAACATTACTATGATCTCTCTCTCCTGATATCAGGATCTCTTCCTTCACTGGGCCTGTTTGCTGGAGTCTGAGTTTCTTTCTAAGATATCATTTCCCTAACTCAGTTTGTCTTACAAGTTGATTTAAAAGCACATTTCTAGGTGATTTTCCTAGGCTGTTGTTTAGATAGTCTTGTGTCAGGCACCAGCTAGTCACCATTCTTGCACAGCACTATACTAATGGCCTTCAAGTTATTAGTAAATACCCAAGGAAAAGGACATAGGAATCACTGTGGACTGCTCCCAGAAGAAAATGGGTCATTCAATTAATTTTAACAAACATTTATTAAAAACATACTCTGTGCAAGTCTAATGTGCTGCTGTGTCTTAAATGTCCAACAGAATGTTGTACGTTACAAAATAGGGGATTGAGTACAAAATTTAAAAAAAAATAACTTTTATTACTTTTCTAAACCAAGTCTAAGTTTGCTCCTAATATACTATGTTCATCCAGTTGCCATGTCTAAAGAAGGCATATCAAGGCTGGTAAAGGTTCACTCTACAGATAAGGAGTACAAATAAAATTACATGGCATCCATGTGCATGAGTATTATCCTTTGGGATAAATATTAGACCTTTAATTTCACTCATATAGGGAACTTCAGGATGAGAAAACTCTCTACCAGTGCAGGCTGGTACCTTTTGTACAACTTGCTGTGTTAGAGAACTGCCCACAGGACTGCAAGGTCACACAGTCAAGATGTGTCAGAGATGGGACTAGCTAAGCTAGGTCTTTTTGACTCCAAGGTCAGCTCTTTACCTACTACACTTAGCTGCCTCTTATTTGAAAATAGATTATGAATGGTAGGACTATTTAGATTTGGAAACCAAAAGCTATACAAGGAACAAGATTAAAGTTTACAAAATCAAGCTTGTTCATCAAACCCTGAAATAAACTAAATAAACTCTTCAATTTTGAAAAAAAAGTAATTCAGAAAAATTAAAAGGAACAACTATTTTATGTAGTAGAAGATGCTTTATTTAATTCATTACATATAGTGTTATATTAGCTACCAAAAAAAATAGCTCAAAGGAGATTTAAACAAATGCATGGAAAAGACAGCAACAATAGCTTATTAAGGGAAACCAGGATGTTTGGGGATTAAAAACTAACATTTTAAGACTTAAATGATAGAAAATAGCTATGCCATCTCAACATTCTATAATGCTGTCTGCTAGAAATAATACTGAACTAGATGGACTATGGCTTTGACTTTTTATGACAGTCTTTTCTTCTCATTTTGAGGGCAGTAAGTTAATCTTGATCATAGTATGAGTTGTAAAGAACCTCAAAAGCCATTTAGTCCAAACCCCTCATTTGACAGATGAGACATCATCATCGGATGAGAGGTACCTTTATAATTTTTAGGAGTTGGACATGTTGAAGCTGGTAATTCAGTAAAATGATGTAAGATGATACTGAACTGTACTGCTTCTTGTGGTCAATATGGATTTTTGTTGATCTCATCCTATGATCAAATTTTCTGGTCTTCTATCATGGAAGCTTGATGTTTGCATTAAAGAAGGAATAGTGTGCACTCTACCTGGATCTGACCATACCTAGAATACGGTGTTCTGTTCAGAATAGCACCTTGTAGAAAGAACACTGTAATGCTGGAAAATGGAATGAGTATGACCTGACCTTACTCCCCCTTGAGGTTCTAGAGGGACTCCTAAGAAGTTGGGGATTCTCTTAACACCCACCTTTGGGAGTGGTTCCTCCTGCTTCATCTACCAATGAATAGTATTGTCTTTCTTCTCTCACTTGAATGCTTACAATAGGAAGAAGTTAAAGAAGAGAAGTCAAATCAAGTAGGGACAGGAGGCTAAGGAGAATCTTTTGAATACCTTTCTATTTCTGGCTCCCTAGTTACAGTCAATCAAAGAGCTCCTGCCAACCCCCTGGTTAACAGAACAGACTCAGTTGCTGTATATCTGTGCCTGCTCCAAATCTCTCCAAAGCACTTCCATGAAACCTCTTCATGACTTGGATGCCTCTTTCTTGTGAGGAACTGTTATCATGGCACTGTTCACAGGCTCATAAGGACTGGGTTCAGCAGTATTTCCCTATTAAAAAACATCTGGATGAGAGTCCATGATGGTGAGGGACTTCACAGGATGTTGCTATGTAGAGATTAGTTAAGAGAACTAGGTTTGTTGACTGAAGAAAAGATTGATAGAGAACCTGATAGCTGTGAAAGTATTTGAGACCACAAATATGAAAGAAGAATTGAACTTGTTCTTCTTGACCACAGAAGGAAGAATTGAGAATAGAGTTGTTGTTGTTATATTTGTCCTTCGCTCTCAAAGAGGACCATGACAACCATATGATGACATGACTTACAGTTGACTTTGATCTGAGTGAGGGAGGGCTGTGCAAGGTCACCAACCTCACTTTCTTCTCCTGAGCCATATAAATCCAGTGGCCTGATATTCATCAGGATGGCTAGAGATAGCCCAGAATGCAATGAGAGACCCTGACCATTTTAGGCTAAGATCTTATCAGATTCTCACTCTGAGTGAGATACACTCATTCACTGAGGAGAAGAGAGGGGAGGGGAGGAGAGGAGAGGGGAGGGGAGGGGAGGAGAGGATGATGAAGACATGACATGCAGTTGACTTTGATTTGAGTGAGGGAGGGCTGTACAAGGTCACCAGCCTCACTTTCTCCTCTACAGGAACAGAGGGGATGGGGGAGGGGGAGAGTTGTGTTTTCTAGAAAACATTCTAGAGAACATAAATCTGCTTGACAACAAGATCAATAAATGTTTGCTTATTTTAAAGAAAATGTTACCAATCAATAAGGAAATATTTGTATTCAGCCACACTCTGTCTAGCATGCTCTTCCACTTCTGGGCAGCCCCTGCTTAGTCTCAGTGCCATTCAGTTACTTGCTGACCCTCTGCCCTCCTGTTCCCTTGGGCAGCACAGTCCTATGTCCACCTTCCTCAGAGCCTGGAGGGAGTGTTTGAGGGTTGCATTGGGGAGGAGGAAGGAACTGGGAAAGGAGAAGAGTGAGAAGGAGGGGATGTTGCTGAAAAGCCGGAGTGGCCCAAGACTAGGGCCCAAACCCAGTTTGAGGTAGCCCTGCAGAGCTGTAAAGGGTGTCCCAGGGGACCCAGCCAGCTCTGGCCTGCTAGCAATCAATTATCATGAAAGATGTCACTATGAACTTTAAGGAGGAGTGAAAACAATTGGATTATGCTCACAGAGAAACTGTACAGCAATGTGAAATTGGAGAATTATAAGAACTATATCTGTTCCACTGATTAATGTAAATCAAAACATAAAAAACACCCAACCTTAAAAGACTACTGCATGCCTGGTACTATGCTAGGCACTGGGAATACAAATTCCAAGAACGAAAGAGTCTTGCCCTTAAGAAATTTACATGGAGAGGGAGAGAGGCAACCAATTACTATAGCATTTTACGAGAGGTAGCTATCTTGATGTAAAGAATAGCTAAATAAATGAAATGTGATGTCATAAGAGGTTGTGAAGTCATTAAGGGAAAGTCTGTGTTGAAGATGAGATTCTTACTCAGGTGTGAATTTAACTAAATGACTTCTGAAGTCCTTTCTAATTCACATTCTTTGAAGTCTCTAAGAGCTTCTTCTCTTGCTACTCAATCAGCTTCCCCTGAGAAACAATCAAAAAGTATAATGAACACTGACTGGTGCTAGTGACAAGGGGTAACCAATTAATACAGCAGGCCAAATTTTACCAAGTGCTCCATTCACAACAGACCTGTGAGGTCAAAAGTATAACTATGCCTATTTTATGAGAGTTTAAGTGACTTGCTCAGATCACATATTTATTGTGTTGGACTCAGTATTTGAACCTGGGTCTCCTGATCCCAACTCCAATGCTCTTTCTATATCAAACTGAAAACTTTTAGCATGTATTATGCAAAATGTACATTTGCCAAAAAGACGGTTTTATGGAGAACTCACAGAGGGCAAGTGTTCACATGGTGGTCAGAAGAAGTGATACAAGGATACTCTCAAGATTTCTCTCAAGAACTTTGGAAATGATTGTGTGACATGGTTGACATTGGCACGGCACTGCTCAGCATGGCGTGCCACATCAGAGAAGGTGCTGTGGTCTATGGGGAAAGCAGAATTGAAATAGCTCAAAGGAAAGGCAGAATGCACAAATTTGGAGTATTCAGTCCAAATATTCACACAGGCTGTGTCCTACCTGTGGTAAAGCATTCTGAGCTCATCATGTTGGTTTGATCAGCCAGTCAGACACATTGGAACTTGACTCTAGTATAGTGATGTCATTTTGTTCCTCTGAGAATGAAAGATAACAACCAGCCAAATAACCAACCTTTATGGGTAGAAAAAGGATTCAAAACTAATAAATTTATTTTAACAAATATGCACAGCCAAGCAAAATAAGTTCCCTCAATGGTTATATACATATGTTTATATATATATATGTATGTGTATATATGTGTGTGTGTATCTCATTCTGTACTCTAACTCCATCACCTCTCTATATGTAAACCATCATCTCTTCTCTGGAATCATGAATGGTCATTTGTTTTTTCAGCTTTCAAAGCTGTTTCATTTTACAGTTGTTATTACTGAATGAATTGTTCTCCACATGCTATTCATTTTATTCTTTATCAGTTTATAAAATTTCTCAAAACTTTTCATTTTTATAATATTGCCGTACAAATTATTCTTCTGGTTCTACTAACTTAGCTCTGTGTCAGCTTACTATCTATTTCTTTTTGAAATCGCCTATTTCTTCATATCTTATAGCACAAGAGCTCCATCACATTCATATACCACCACTTAAATCAGTACTAGTCCCCAATTGATGAGAAGCTTCTTACTTTCCAGTTTTTTTTGCCAGTCCAAAAAGAGCTCCTAGAAGAAACTTAGAATTGCTTTAATTTGCATTTCTTTAATTAGTACTGATTTTGAAATTTTTTTCATGTAGCTATGGATAGCTAGGGTTTCTTCCTTTGAACTGCCTGCTTATATCCTTAAACTATTTATCAATTGAGGAATGGATCTTTATAGTACAAGCTTGAAGCAATTTCTTACATATATTAGAAATGATACTTTTATCAAAGAAACTTGCTGTAAAGATTTTTTTCCTATTTAATTGTTTTCTCCTTTAAGCTTAGCTTTACATTTTTAATATCAGGTAATCTATTTTCTGGAGTCTTCTTTATTCCTTGTCTGATCATGAACTTTTCTCCTCTCCATAGATTTGATAAGTAATTTTTTCCATATTTCTCTAATTTATTCATAATGTGACCTTTAAAATTTAGGTCACATACTCATTTGGAGATTTCCTTTGTATAAAGTGTGAAATGTAATTCTGATTCTAATTACTTCCATCTCATCATCCAATATTTGCAGCAATTTTTGTCAAATATAGAGTCTGTAATTCAGGAGTCTTTGTATTTATCAAATACTAGGTTATCTGATACTTTTACTTCTGTATATCGAATACTTAATCTGTTCCATTGGTTGACCTCTCTGTTTTTTAACCAGTATAAAACTGTTTTATAATTACTACTTTGAGGTACAGCCTAGGATCTGACACTGCTAGTCTCCCTTCATTTCTGTTTCTTTTCATTATTTCTCTTGATAGATTTCTCTATCTATAAAAAAGGTTAATTAAAAAGTTAGATTTCTCTAATCCTTTTCGCCTTCCATATGAATTTTATTATTTTTCTAGTTCTATAATCTTTTGATGATTTGATAAGCATTGCATTGAATAAATTAGGCAGTATTGTCATTTTTACTACATTGGCTCATCTTACTCATTAACAATTAATATTCTTGAGCATCTAGTTGGTATAAAATTCTATATTAAATATAAGAGGACAGGCTGAAATTTATTACCTTTTGAATTATGAGTCTCAGTGTGTTAATCTGTAACAACCCATCTACAAGCAATCCTTATAATCAAAAGATTCTAGAAAATGATACAGTGCCAATAACGTGGGATTTTTAGCATTTCTTAATAATGCTAATATTTATGTCTGCTTGACACTATTTAACATGAAACAAACTAGTCTCTTCCACAATATAACTAATAATCTAAAAAGATGCAAAGCAAGATGAACACACCAAAAGCTGCAAGGTACATGTTGAAATATTCCTTCCTTTACTATCATCTGGAAGCAACTACCTCAGACAGTGAGTAGCCTGAGCACCAGACCAGCAGTCAAATCTCGCCTTAGACATTTACCAGCTCTGCGGCCCTGGGCAAGGCACTGGTTTTTACTGCCTCGATTTCTCTATCTGTAAAAATGGGGATAATAACAGCACCTGCCTTCTAGGGCGGGGATAAAATGAGATACCTGCAAAGCACTGCACAGGCTAAAATAATTGCCAGGTGTTAGTTTATTGTATTTTCTAGTTCTATGGAATCTTTTGATGGTTTGGAATTACGCTGAAAAAACAAATTTGCAAATATTGTCATTTTTATTACATTGACTCACCTTTCTCTATATGTTTCTTCCTCTCAATCAAGCCTAAATTCTTGAGTTGGTTGGAATTTGGGTGAAATGAGAGTTCAGTATTTGCACTGGTGCTAAAAGTAAGTAGAAGTAAAGTAAGCTCCAAGGAACTCAGATCCCAAGAGAGGAAAGTATTTAATACTAAGCTACCTCTAGTATTATAGTTTATAAGTCTGCAATATTAGAATAGAGGTAAAACTTTATAGGGAAACATTAAAGTTGAGTAATAATTTATTTCTATTTTGTTTAGTAGTCATTGCCAATAATATGAATTGCTCCAAAATTTCTAAGTAAATATTGTCTTTGTACAAGGAAGTCATACTTTCATATCAAGATCAATCTGGAAATCCCTTCAGGAAAGTACTTCTTCAAAGAATATTAGAAAAAGCTTAAATTTTTTTCTTAAGCTTTTTAGGGTCTGAAAATTTTGAGTGTAACATCTACTGTGGGTTACTTCCAATCTGTACTTGTAGTTTGGAGACAACTCTCCAAAGTTTAAGCTGCATGGATCTACATTCGTAAAACTATAACTGATGAACTCTCAACATAATGTTTTCCTTTATAGTCAGAGCTCTAAACAAACAAAGGCATTTACTCAGATGGCATCATATAAATAATAGCTACAAAACATTCCCTTTATAAACCTGGATCACAATTTCCCACATTTGTGTTTATAAATTTGTGTATTTACACACAGCATCAATAGGAAGAATGGCCACACACAAAGAGTACACTAGTAGAGAGGCACACATGTAGG
>CM053771.1:187912413-187991324 GCA_028658325.1 Potorous gilbertii | reverse complement strand
ACTTCCAAGGTAATCTTGGAAAGGAAGGCAACAGGAGCTAAGAGAATCGGGAAAGGCCTTCTGCTGAAGCTGGCATTTGAGCCAAACCTCATCTAATGGGACTCTGTGAGGTAGGAATACGGAGGGAGAGCATTCCAGGCATGACAGACAGTCAGTATAAAGTCATGGAGAAGGGAAATAAATGTCCTGTAGAGGCACACTATTAGACCAATAAGACTGGACCATGGTGTATGTAGACAGGAATTACATGTAAGAAGGCCAGGGAGGTAAGAAGTGACCAGGTTATTCAGAGTTTTAAATACCAATCGGGAAAGTTTATATTTTATCCTAGAGGCAAAATGGAGCCTCTGCAGTTTTTTGAGCAGGGGAAGATGATGTAGCCAGATCTGTGCTTTAGGAAAATCATTTTGGCTACTTAGTGTCAGAAGTTCCAGGAAAAGGCTTGAGGCAAGGAGACCAAACAAGGACTTTTAAAACAATCCAGGTTAGATACAATAAGGACCTCAATTGTGACAGTGGTTGTCTGAGTTGAGAGAAAGAAATATATGCTAGAGATGTCCTGGAGAGAGAAACGACAGGGTTGGATAACTGCTTGAATATGTCAGGTGAGTGAGAATAAGTAGCTGAAGATGCTATCAAAGTTGTGAACTCGGGTGTCTTGAAGGATGATGGTGTCCTTGGAAGTAATAGGGAAGTTCAGAAGAGGTGTGGGATTAGAAGTAAAGATGAGGATTTTTTTGGACATATTTAGTTTGAGATGCCTATGGTACACTTCAAAATGTCCAAAAAGAACCTGGTAATGTGGTTCTGGAAGTCAGGGTAGCATCTAGGCTTAAGTTTCTGCCTTAGGTAAAAATATGTCTTTTATAAGTAATAACAAAATAAAGGTACTGTGAATGAATAAATTACAAAATTTCTATTAGAATAATTTGGATAGCAAAAGTAATCATTTTAAAATTACTTTTTTCTGTCTTCTATTTCACTGTTCTGACCAACCTATAAATGACGGTAGGCATTTGATTTATGGATTTCTATACATAATAATTTTCAATCAAATTATGAGGTGGTATTCAAGCCTCTGTATTGTTTTTGCACACGTTTATCACTTACTGATCAGTTGAGCCCCCGAGCAATGAAGAAAGAGTACTTTGGTTACCAAATTTCATGATTCCCACAGTCCCCCAACTCTGTGGCATCCAAATACCTAACTGGAAGACAGTTACTCTGGACTTTTCCCCTGCCAACTCTGACCCCATAAACAGTGATAACAGTTACGGTAGGAAGGTGCCCCAGAAAGTTCTGAAGTTTATAATCATATTTTAAAAAACAGAATCAGGAACTCCATGAGGAAAGGGACTATGTGTTATGTTAGCTAAAGATCTAAGCATTGCATCAGGAAGACCTGAGTTTCAGTCCTTACCTCTAACACATTGGGGCAGCTAGATGGTGCAATAGATAACAGCACCAGTGCAGGAGTCAGGAGGACCTGAGTTCAGATCTCACCTCAGACACTTGACACCCACCAGCTGTGTGACCTTGGGCAAGTCACTTAACCCCAGTTGCCTCATCCTGGGTCATCTCTGGTCATCCTGATGAATATCTGGTCACTGGATTCAGATGACTCTGGAGGAGAAGTGAGGCTGGTGACCTGCACAGCCCTCCCTCACTCAGAACAAAGTCAAGTGTAAGTCATGTCATTATTTCTCTGATGGCATGGTCTTCTTGGGCAATGAAGGATGAACACATTGCTACAACCCTGCCATTCCTTACTTCTCCGTACCCCAGCTGACTCTCTCTTGTCGTCTGGAAGTGCGCCTATGGTGGCTATGAATATGCTGGCACAGTTCTGAATCGCAAAATGTAACAGACTCTCCACATGGAAGACAGAACCAAAACAGACGCCAGAAAACCCCTTCACAGTAACAAAGAAATCTATACACAGTCACAATGCAGAGGACAACACCCCCCAATCCCCAAGCTCTAGGCTTCCTACAAACCCTCAAGCAAAATCACGAACAAGCTCTCCACAGACAAGCTCTCACACTCACGCTAGTTGCTGCCTGCTCTTTTCCAGCTCTGACCAGTCTGACCAACTTCCTCAAAGCTCTGCTCCAGCTCCACTTCTTTGTGCTCCAACCCTTCCTGTTCTACCCGTACTCAGCAAGCTCCTTCCACCACAGGCTTCATGTGACTCAAATTATTGTGACTTAGGCTTCCATGTGACTCAAGCATATCACAGAGGGCTATTAATGGTTAGAAAGATCTTTAAATCAAGCAAAAAAAAAATACATTAACAATACAGTTGCAAGGTCAGTGCTGATCAGCATTTATAGAGTTTCCCTATGCGGAATTCCTGATACCAAAAAAATTCCAGGTGTAGTCAGAAGGAGAAGAGAATCTCCCTTAGCACTTAACCCTTTGCACCTAATTCAATATGGAAAGGACCTGGGATTTTGTTAGTGTGAATGATGGCTCCACTCAGGCATAGTGTAAATCAGCAACTCCTATATTACATTTATAGTCTTAGAGTTGTGTGAAGCTCAGGGAGATTAAGTGATTTGCCCACAGTCACACAACTACTAAGTACTAGATGCAGCACTTGAACCTATGCCTTCCTAAATTTAAGTAGATGCAGCATTTTAGTCTATACCATTACCCTTCCTGTAACAAGTCCTCAATAAATATTTATTAAATTGAATAGGACATGTCTTTTAGGATTACTCAGTTCTGTCCTATATCAGCTATAAGAACTATCAGGCTCACATAGTTTAAGTTGCTCAGGCTAAAGTCCCATGGGGACTTACTCTTAGCTACATCTTCTTGGAGAGATCCTGGAATGGTTTCTGGTCTTAGATTGTACTTCTCAGCCTATAAATTTATTTGAATACTACAGTACTGAGATAATTTAAAATAGGCAGGGAAGATTTACCGTAAGTACACAAAGACAATTAATTTCAAGCTATCTTAACAAGAACTATATGACTGAGTGAAATAAGGTCTGTTTTAACTCAATC
This sequence comes from Potorous gilbertii, assembly GCA_028658325.1. Taxonomy (NCBI): domain Eukaryota; kingdom Metazoa; phylum Chordata; class Mammalia; order Diprotodontia; family Potoroidae; genus Potorous; species Potorous gilbertii. The sequence continues at coordinate 187,988,310 of CM053771.1, read as the reverse complement.
ACTGAGCATTTTGTGTTTGCCTATTTGTTCCATGATAAATTTTATAGGCTGTAGGCTAATTCTGACTAAATTTGATATACTACTATAAGGTATTTCAGATGTTTATAACTTGTAATTCATTAAATCATCCTGAAATATGGTGAAGGCAAATATTTTTTTGAAGGGCATTTCTTTATCGATTTTTACTGTATCAAAATAAAAGGGGATACAAATAATGGAATACCATTGTCCTGAGGAAAGACAGTGGAGAAATACCTGGTAGATATAAATAGGTTTCAGTGCATTTGCAAAAATAAATTTCACAAAAGAAATGACACATACAAATGACAACATCCAAGAGATGTGTGAACAGAAAAAATGAGTTTTGACAGTTATGTAGTAACAAAAAGAAATAAAAACATAGAATATATACTGTAATGGTACCTGTGTTAAAAGACCTATATATAAAGATCCTTACACATTGGGTGGATCCTCAAGGGAGAATTGTATAGGAGGACATAGAAAAGAATTAGGCAAAATGAGAAAATATGTGGTTTGTACATTCTAGATAGTATATTCATCAACAAAATCAGATTCGTTACAATACTTAAGTATTAAATTAATTTTTTTATGGAACTAGAGACTATAGAGATAATAGGACCATTCTGTGAAGTAGAGTCTATAGTTCATCCAACTGATTAAGTAGTGTAACTTGATATAATACTGATAAGAACAGCTGACATTTACAAAACAGTTTATATAAATATGTGTATCTGATTTACAAAAAAGCCCTATGAGGGAGGTAAGTATAAGAAATATTATCATTTTACAGATAAGGAAACAGGCTCAAAAAGGTTAAACAAATTAACTGCACATAGTTTTACAGTTAGTTAAAAAAAAGGATTAAGTGATTATGATCTGATAAAAAATTTTTTCAAGTAGATATGTTTCTGTTGTTAATATATGGCCATTTATATAATTGGCTATTTTATGGTAGAACTCAATTAAAATTTCTGTTTTTGTCTTGATATGCATAGGTATCGTTGGTTAGCTTGGTAGCCAATGCTCTGGGCTATTCAGAACTTGGTGCCATCAAATCCCTTCGAACACTAAGAGCATTAAGACCTCTGAGAGCATTGTCCAGGTTTGAAGGAATGAGGGTAAGAAATATATGAAAATTCCTCAAATGATACTATTACCAAATAAGCATAATAGTGAGCAGATGTGCTTAATTCATCCCTCTTATGTTTCAAAGAATCATAAAATAACAGAATTTAACTCAAATTCATCTTGGAGCACCTAAATCAAAAAGATTATGTGAACCAAACAATATCATACAGTTAATTAGTGAAAGAACTAAGACTTTAGTCTTAATTTAAGTCTTAGTCTTTCAGGTTTTTGATTCTCAGTTTATTGACCTTTCTATTGTACCAAAATCACTCATAAAAGGCTATATGCAACCACACATATTACATTAACACACATTACACTTTGGTACATATTTTTTCTCAAATTAATAATAAGAGCCTAGGATTTAGTTGGTAGAAATCACCTAATTTAATCCCATTCACTTTCCAAAATAGGAAACTGAAGCACAGAAAGGGGAAACAGTTTTTCCAAGATCACACAGCTAGTAAATAAATAGTGAAGTCTTAGCAAGTTGCTTTTTTCCTCTTCACAGATATTATTCTGATTTCTTAAAAAGTTATTAGTAGTTAAAGGTAAATAATTTTTACCTACTAATAACATACAGAATTTTTAAAGTGTAAAAGAAAAAAGCTTAACATTTCAGCCTTGATAATAGTTTTAAAATTAAAGCAAAAAAGAAAGTTGGAATAATTAGGCACTAAAGGCAAAAATGGCTTGGGTAAATTGTTTTTGCATTTAACTACCTGTGTAATTTTAAGTTATATTCTTGACCTGTGTGTAACTTTCTTCCTGTTACGTATATTCTAATCTGAAGAGTGTATGTGCACTCTTTTAATTTCCACTGTGGTAAAACACCTCTGGTCTGTATTTGAAATTTGTATACAAAATTAAACATATATCCTGTGAAAGTAATTTCAGCACAAATTTTTGAATAAGCATAAGTGATCTCCTTGTATTACAGCTTTCAATTTCTACATAAGTAAAATGAAAAAGAATGAAAAATTAGTTTTAGTTTGCATTGATTTGAAATAATAATAAAAATAGATATTTCCATTTTACTATAACTTTTTATGAACTATTATACTACAGTACCTCATTTGGTCCTCACACGAGTCTTGTGACTTATTATTAATTCTGATTTTACACAGGAGATTAAGGTTAAGTGACTTGCCCATGATCATACAGCCACTAAGTTCAGGGGAGGAGGGAGCAGGGGTAGGGAGGGAAGGATTCAAACCCATAACCTTCCTGAATAAAAGGTTCTGAAGTTCTTGAAAGCACTGTTTGTTTTATCTATACTCTAAATCAAAGGTTTTCAAACTACAGCCTGAGGGCCAAATCTAGCCTGCTGTTTGTTTCTGTGTGGCTCACAAGTTACTGGATGTACAAAAACAGGAAACAGGCCAGATTTGGTTCTTGAGTCATAGTTTACTAACCAATGATTTTAATGATGATGATGATGACTGCTGAGTGATTTTTCAGTAGTGTCTGACTCTTCATGACCCTATGTGGGGTTTTCTTGGCAAAGACACTGAAGTGCTTTGCCATTTTCTCCTCCAGCTCATTTTTTCAGGAAACTGAGGCAAACAAGGCTGAAGTACCTTGTCCAGGGTCCCACAGCTAGTAAGTGCCTCAGTCCAGATTTGAACTCATGTATTCCTGACTCCAGGCCTAGTGCTCTATTCACTGTGCCACCTAGCTGCCCATTTAGATAATATTTATATACTGCTTTAAGGTTTGTGAAGTGATTTGCAAGTATTTTTTCCATTTATCTTTTACAATAATCATAGGAGCATTGTTGTTCACTCGTTTTAATCAAGTCTGACTCTTCATGGCCCTACTTGGGGTTTTCTTGGCAGAGATGGTAGAGTGGTTGGCCATTTCCTTCTTGGGTTCATTTTACAGATGAGGAAACTGAGACAGAGTTATATATCTTGCTCAGGGTCCCAAAACCAATAAGTGTCTAAGATCAGAGGTGAACTCAGGAAGATGAGTCTTTCTGACTCCAGACCCAGTGTTCTATCCACTGAACCACCTAGCGGCCCTTCTAGGCAATAGACTGTTATTAATATCATGACAATTTTACAGGTGTAGAAACTGAAGCAGACAGATAGGGTCTGTCTTGATAGGGTCAGACTTGAGAGGGTCACTCATCTAGGAAGTATCTAAGTCCAGATTTGAAATCCAGTCTTTCTAAATCCAAATCCTATGCTCTAGCCCCTGTGCCACTTAAGACTCCTCAATTAAAGAGTTTATTACAATCAATGAGGGAGTGGTTGGATTAAATGGAAAATTATGTGCTCAACATAAATCTTTACAATTCCAAATATCTTACAAATATCTTAGGATAACCCTGCTTTTATCAGATAAAAGCTAGATTATTCTCCTTGCTTACTAGATCAGTCTTAAGGTAGCTGAAGTAAAATGTACCTAATCTAAATGTTTGAACATCTCAGATTCTACCATTACACTTAGGTAAATGTGGAGCAGTAGTGTTATGTCTTCAGAAGAAAATTTACTTTTGTTACAATATACTTTTTAGAAACTACGAATAACCAAGTAAAAAGGAAACAAATTCTTATTAATGTGTCTTAGATTCTGAACAATTTTAAATATGAAAATATAGATTGAAGGCATATAAAGCACCTGTTTTATTTGTAAAGTCCTTTGCATAACCATCCTCTCATATATTCATTAACTTCATATATTAATTTTTTGTATATTAATTTGTATTGCCTATTAATTTTAATTTATTTTGTTGGTATTTAATGTCTCTTTCTCCTTTTTTTCTCCAGCATACAAACATTTTATGACTCCATCTTACTACCAGGTTTTCCTTTATTTCTTTTTCATACTTTTGCTTTCCAAATATACTACTGATCTTAAGTTCTGTCACTTATTTTTACCTTTACCAAATATTTATTTAAAACCCTGAATATGGCAGATACAATTCTTTTAAGTATGTTTTTACTAAAAAAAACATGCACAATGCTTTTTAGTAGGAAATAAAATAGAACTTCGTAAAAAGTTGTGGGTTTTTTTTTAATGCACAGTTTCCTTTTTCTGAGCTAGGTGGTTGTGAATGCTCTGGTTGGAGCCATTCCCTCCATCATGAATGTCCTGTTGGTTTGTCTCATATTCTGGCTCATCTTCAGCATCATGGGAGTGAATCTGTTTGCTGGAAAATTCTACCACTGTGTAAATATCACCACCGGTACCATGTTTGAAGTTAAGGAAGTCAATAATTATACTGACTGCAAGGCTCTTGGAGATCAGGCTCGGTGGAAAAACGTGAAAGTAAACTTTGATAATGTTGGAGCTGGATATCTTGCCCTGCTTCAAGTGGTAAGTACCTATTAGTCTGATTACCTGGTTATAAGTAGCAGTACCAAACTGAATGATGGCTTATAATTTTCCAATTAGTATAATCCTTCCTCTGTTGCGATGGCCTTCATGACTTAAGAATTTGTGATGGAGAAGTATGTGATGTTAACTCAGTTTGTATTGCTCACACTTGGAAAAGCCTTTTGAAAACAAAGTTTTGAGAAGAAAAAGGCTCATGTAATTACTTTAAAATGTTCTCTGTGTTTCAATTCATTTTTGATGATGAAAATTTAATTACATAGTGTTTGTTTTACAGTTTTATGGTATCACTTTATATACTTGCTGCTTTCCCAGGTCCTACTTAATATCCTCAGTTTCCTAAGAAGAATAAGCATATTTGTAGAGTTTGATTATGATGTAAGGTAAAAAGCTTGGTTGTGATCTTACAGACCTTGCCTATGTGGACAAATGGTTTAGACATTTTGAGTAAAGTGATTCTTCAATGAAATCCCTCCTTTAGGCTATATCCCCTTTTTCTTTCATCTCTTCCTCTGCTTTATTCTTCTTAAGCCTAATCTATGTCTCCATCACGATTTCCAGTCACTCCATACCTCCCTTGCTGTTTTCTTTATCCACTACTTCTGTGTTGGCCACATTTACTTCCTTTCACAGCTTTCATCCATACTTAAGCAATTCTACTTTACGCTATACATCTACCTTGAATACTCTGCATCATTCTTCATATCTTGCCAAACCTCCATTTCATAATTCTCCACTGCTATATGTGTGCTAGTGAGTACCACTGAAGGAGACACGTGACCATGCTGAGTCCACTCCAAAAGTTCGTTATGTAACATCAATTGGACCCTCATTGCTCCAAGCTCATTGTTTTTCTCAATTACTCTCGACTACATTCTTCATAGTATCTGTTCAAAACATTCTCATCTCCTCAAGTACCACCACTTTGCCTTCCCTCTTCTTTAGATTTTACCAAAAGGCCTTCTTTTTCTCTCTAATTCCGTACCTTAAATCCCCTCAACATTATTCCCCATCCTCTTCATTTTAGTCTCTGACAAAGAGCTGACCTTTCTCTTTACCAATCCTTCCATTTATATTCTTGATTCTTCTCCCTTCTCTCAATCCAATAACTTGTCCCTTCAATGGTTTCTCTGTCTCTTTAGTCTTTGGTCGCTCTTTTCCCACAGGCTTCTTCTCTGATGTTTAAAGACACGCCCAGGACTCTCCAGTTTTTAAAACATATTAAACTGACTCTGCCATCCTTTCAAACTATTACTCTATATTTCTCTTCCCATCTATATTCATTGCCTCCATAGTCTAACCTCATACTTACTTTGTAAGCCTTTAAAGATGGTTACCAACCTCGCCAGCTGATTGAAACTGGTTTCTCCAAGGTTTTCTTGTATCTTAGTAATTCCTATGGTATATTCTTTTCTCAGTCCTCATCTTTTTGGTCATTCTGTAGTAGCTGACACTGTAGACCATCCCCTCTTCCTAGATACTTTCCTCTCCTTGACTATTCATGACACTGTACTTTTCTAGCTCTCTTCCTACCTGTTTTTCTACTCTTCAATTGTCTTTGTTAAATCATTGTCCATATCCCCTCACCATAATCATACTTCAGAGCTCTTTCAGGACCTCTTTTCTTTCAGTGATCTCATCTGTTCCCCGAGTTTAATTATTAACTCTCTGCAGTTATCTCTCAAATATATACCTATGTGTGTATAAACAGACATAAATATATTTAAATAAATATTTATATTTATTATATGTATTTATTATATATTCATATATAGAAGTATATATACTATATACATGTATATGTGTGTATATATAGTATAAGTATACATATGTAGAAGTGCATCCTTTTTCTTTACATATATTTATATCTTTATACATATACACATATAGAAGTTACATCCTTTTTCTTTATATACACATATATATAAGTACATCCTATGTATGTGTATATATGTATATGAGTATATGTATATATACATATATATATGTACATCCTTTATCTTTCCATCCTTACATCACCAACTGCCTGTTAGTCATCTCAAACTCAATGCGTCTCAAATTGAATACATTTTCTTTCCTCTCAACAAATTGCTCTTTCAAACATCCCCATTTCTGTCTAGAATAACATCATTCTTCTAGTCACCTAGGTTCACAACCTTGGAGTAATCCTTGTCTCTAAACTTCCCCTCACACTCCATATACAATCAGTTGTCCAAGTCTTGTTGATTCTACCTCCACAATATCTCTCAGATCTGCCCCTTTCTCTCAACATACTACAATCACCCTAGTTCAGTCCTTCATCAACATTTCTTCTGTCTTATTGTGATAGTTTCCTGTTTTGTCTTCCAATAATGTTTCTCCCTGCTCCAATGGTTGATATTCCTAAAATGCAGGTTTAATCATGTCACTGTCCTGCTCAACAATGCAGCAAATCCTTATGCCTCTAGGATCAAAAGTATATTTCTCTATTTGATGTGTAAAGCTCTTCACAATATTAATTCAACTTGCATTTCCAGACTCATGTCATTTTATTTCCCCATATTGCACTCCATGTGTAGCCAAACTGGCCTCTTGGCTGTTGTTCCTCATTCGCCACATTCCATCCCTGGATCCCCCTTCAATTGTCCACTCAGACACCGTGTCCTCCACATGACCTTCCCCCATCTCCTCAATTCTCAGTCTTCTTCATTCCCTCTTAATGCTACTTTATGTTCACATCCTATACCTACCTCTTTGTATCCCAGAAGAATATATTGTAGGTATTGTTTACTTTTGTTATGTGTATGTTTATCACTGAGTACACTGTCTTGCACACAGTAAAGCACTAAGTTACCTTTTGGTGTTGAATTTACTGTTTTTTATTTGCTCTAATAACTTTATGAATTAGAGTTAGTCATGAGTGTAAAAATAGAAACTCTTTAAGCACTTAATTCAATTTGGTATTAATGATTTGAACCTTTTGGATAGTTGTATGCACTAAGCATAATGTATATATCATTACTGGATTTGCAATTTTTAGAACAGAAATGGAAAATGTTTCCAAGAATAAATAAAAGAAGACAAAAACTTGACTACATCTGCAAATCTTGTTCATAATAGCACCTTAAAATAATGAATGAAAATAGTTGTGTAAAATAAGACTATCAAGTAACTGTCTGAGAAAGTGCCATTTATTTTCTTGAAGCATGTTTTCTTGTAGAATTTAAATATATCTTATTTATAGGCCACGTTTAAAGGATGGATGGATATTATGTATGCCGCTGTTGATTCACGAGAAGTAAGCATCATTTATATACTATTTATATCTGCTAGATTTTTCTATAATAAATGTGCTAGAATTACAGTTCCTAAATTGGGTGCTCAGAATATTATAAATTATAAGATCACAGTTGTTTTAAGCATTACATTTTGAAGAGTAAAATATTCTAAATGGACATATACTTGATATAGGAGAGAGCTTCTAACTTAATGGGTAATAAGATACTGAACTGTCCAATCTAGAAAGATTGTTCACAATGAGAAAAGGACTTGAGAGTAATGGGGGAGAGGGACAAGTATTCAGTTTCTTCTCCTGGCTCTGTAATGATAAATTAGGTGATTTATAAGTGACTTCAGGATGAATTTAAAAGCAAGCAACTTCCAATTTACCTAAATAAAATGAGAAAATTAAAGTACCATTTTAGAACATATTTTGTCTTAAATCTTCTCTTAAAAATGAAAGTTATAACAGTATAGTTTACTTTTCTGGTGATAGCATATCTATACCATGCAGACCCCAAACATTTGTCCTCTCCTATAACATTTATCCATTTATCTCTAAAAAGTCAAGTTGGGAAACAAGCTGGATATTGTATACTTTGAGCCAGTCTGAAAACTTGGTGTCTGAATTCTCAGTAAGGTACAGGGTAGTAATTTGAAATAAATACTCTGGATAAACATTTTGCAAGACAGAAGTTGTTCTTATGTTAAATAACTTGCCTTAAACCCGAAACATGCATGGACTGAATATGAACTGAATGCTTATTGTACATTTGCTTATTATTTAGGTAAAACAACAACCTGAATATGAAGTCAATTTATACATGTATTTATACTTTGTCATCTTTATCATTTTTGGGTCATTTTTCACTCTGAACCTATTTATTGGTGTCATCATAGATAACTTCAACCAGCAAAAAAAGAAGATAAGTATTTCATACGTTTTTACCTCCCTATGGTGTATAGTATCTGTATGTATGTGTTTATATTTATCTATATCTATATACTATTTATATATAGTATTGTATCTCTGTAAGATCCCATTAATTACCAGACCAGATCGTTTTAGGACTCCAACTAGATGCAGGCAAGCTCACTTACCTGTGGTGTATCCACTTAGATTGTTCACCACAATAAAATGAACTGACTGGCTCTTCCATATTCTGGCCCAGTTGCATACGAGATTTAGAAACTAGCTTAGTGATGAAGAAAAGCATATTCTAGATTCAGTTTCCACTTTAAAGCTTTCCATTACTTCCCCCACTGTACAATCAAGTCAAAATCCTGGGTTTGAAAGAACTGGTGTCAAACAGGTGCTTGAAAGAACAGATAAAAACACGATTTCAGGAGGAGAACCTCTTGAATTCATTCTAGGATTGTACACAAAAATCCACAAACTGCTTAAGGAATTATTTAAAGACAAATCTCATGAAAGATTACAGGATAAAATAGAACAAACTATTCTATTGCATGTGGTTCATGCTTATGTCAATACAAAAGGATGATTTTATTATGAGATTACTCTTAAAGACTGCCTAACAGAATTTAAATCGTAACTTGTTGCAGTTAATCAATCAATAAGTTTTTATGAAGTGCCTACTGCTATATACCAGGTACTTTTCTGGGCACTGCGTATACAAAGACAAAAGTGAAACAATCACTGCTTTCAAGTAGCGAGCAGGCATTCTATGAGAGGAAACAACATGTACAGATAAAAGCACATACAGAATTGATATAAAATTAAATTTAGGAAGTTCATAGAAGGAGGGCACCAGTAGCAAGAGGAATCAGGAGGGATTTTATGCAGACGGTAGTGTTTGAGCTCAGTACTGTAAGGAAGCAAAGGATTCTACAAGGAGGAGGTAAGGAAAGAGGGGAGTGTGTGAGAAACAGCAAGGCCAATTTGCCTAGACAACAGAGTGCAAGGAGAAGAATATGTAAAGAGACCTGAAAAGTAAGATGAGGTCAGGTTGGGAAGGATTTGAAAAGCTGGAGAAGCTTATATTTGCAAGGGCTCTCCAATGTGTTTTAAAAAAAAAAAACAAACTTAATTCTCACATATTCGAAAAGTTTGTCTGAGGCAAAGATACTACAAAGGAATGTGAATTATTATTCTGTCCTATTTATAACATAATAACTCAGATTTAAGTATCACGTTAAGTTTTACAAAGCAATTTCCTCACAACAATCCTATAAAGGGCCATGTTGTTATTCCCACTGTAAAGAGAAGGAAACTGAAGAAGTCACTGATCTGTGGTCACATAATTAGTGACAGAGCCAGGATTTACACATAGATTTCTTGACTTGGAGCCCAGTAATAAATCCTATTATTTATTCCACAAATGTCCCATATGCTTGAACTTTCACACTTGTTAAATTTGGGGAGCATTAAATTTAGATTAGTATCTCAGAATGGAAACATGAAAATTTTAAAATCCCCTCTAGTTGACCTAATATTTCAGAAGTATTTTATGAAAATAATTTCAGTGACATATTGAACATGTCAATGGTTGTAACCAGTTTTCATAATATTTCTTTACTTTGGAGGTCAAGACATTTTTATGACAGAGGAACAGAAAAAATATTATAATGCAATGAAGAAACTAGGATCGAAGAAACCCCAGAAACCTATCCCTAGACCAGCAGTAAGAATAATCATTTATACTATGGACATACTGTCATGGTGAATTTGATGTAAATCAAGCAAATTTTGCGGCATCATCTCTTTGTAGCCCTTATTGCAAGGTTTATTAAAGAGTGAAGAATTTGCTCTTACTCTGAATCTAGGAATTATCAGCCCCCCAAAATGAGGCAAACTGAAATTCTAGGCCCAGTGATGCCAAAAATTTACACATCCCAAGATAAAACAGCACTAGTCTTCATATAAACTCAAATGTTTAAAGAGTTTGGGGAGAAGGCAGATGACTGCAAAAATAAATGCTTAACTCTCCTCTGCCTCTTTTTTTTACTTCCTTTCTTCCATCCTAACCATAGAACTGGCCTTATCATGAAAACTTTATGATTCTCCCATTATGTAGCTAATTTTTGATCTCCTGACTGACTTCCATGCCACCTTCTGTCTGAGAGCTTGTTCCTTTTAAGCCTCTCTATATAACCTTTTTCTATTGGTTTATTTTGTCTTTATTTACCAATTTGGATAGGAAATATTCTTCCTTTAAAGAGGAAGAAGCTAGAACTATTTACTGAAAAAACTCAGCAATTCATCTAACATTTCAGAAAAGCATCAGTAAATGTTGCTAACATGTTTGATCCAAAGTCCAATGGGGATAGTCATAGAGAAGTGTAGGTGGCACCTACATAGGAGTCATAAGAAAGTCCATAAAGAGTAACTTCTGCTTTCCCCATCTTCCACTTCCACTGAAGGCATGGGCATCTTAGAATTTAAAAAATTAAAATTTAAAAAAATTTAACAATTCTTTTCAATTTAGTACATATATATATATATATGCAGAACCATTATATGAATGGCACTATGTTAGGTGCTAGAGATCCTAAGATGGAATCAGATTCAGTTAATCGCTCAGTTTCTGACCTACTCAATTCATTGCTTCTCATGAGATCAAAGTAAGTTTATGAAGGCTAAAGAAGCTTTGGTTTTTTATTATTATTATACTTTAACTGGATGCTTTGATACTAGATTAAGAATTAACAATTAACACACCTAACAGAGAGGGAGAGGGAAATGGAGAAAAGGGGAAAGACCTTAAGAAAGTGTATGTATGTATAAAAGGATCAATGATAATTTAGGAAGAGCTGCTTTTATCTACCAATCCTGCCACTCAAATGCAGAGGAGACATTTTCTGTCTTTATACTGCATTTGGCATTATTAAATTATCCTTTTGGAGAAAAAGAAAATGAATGACAACATTCTATATTTTGTAGAATAAATTCCAGGGAATGGTCTTTGATTTTGTAACCAGACAAGTCTTTGATATCAGCATCATGATTCTCATCTGCCTCAACATGGTTACCATGATGGTGGAGACTGATGACCAGAGTGATGATATGACTAACATTTTGTCCCGGATTAACCTCGTGTTCATTGTCCTCTTCACTGGAGAATGTGTGCTGAAGATGATCTCCCTCCGTCATTACTACTTCACCATAGGATGGAACATTTTTGATTTTGTGGTGGTGATCCTTTCCATTGTAGGTAAGATATGCTTTGTTTAGAGACCAAATAGAGGTGAAAATTAAGCTTACTTTGAATTATCTTCCTGTCTGTGTGTGTGTGTGTGTTCACTGGCTATGCAGTATGTACCAAAATATCTTAAGTATATAGATGTTTAACTTCATGTGACATATAGGAACTCCTCACATAAGAAGTTCCCCAGATGAGATAGCTGGTCATCAGCATTCTGTGGATTAGCCCTCATTCAAACCCATAAATCATGAGCCCCAATTATGTTTACTTTTACTAGTCAACCAGAAGATGCATTAATTCACAGCCAAATAAATTTAATCAAATAGCTTAGAAAATTAAGTGAAAAGAAAATTTATCTCCAAAAATTCACTGGAGTATATTTTCCAACACCTCAAATGACTGAAAGAATACATGGAAAGAATGTATGACCAATAAACGCTCATCATGTATACATACATGTTTGATCAGGAAACACAAAAGAAGGGAAAGATAAACTGAAAACACGTAAGACTAGAGCAAGTAGATGGGGGGGCATATACATGTGACCAGGGCAAACCACATTTCTGTCATTCTCATAATTCTCCACAACACATTTTTTATGTCTTCTGGGTATGATGTCTTTGATTTTTGTCACATTGGATCCTCTGGCCTCCTTATTAGTAAGAACTAGTCCCTGTGCTCCTCAACAGCTGGCTCTCCTCCTCCTCAGCCCAAAAAGGCTAAAACTTTTAATGTATACTCACTGAGAACTATGAACCACCACTGCTAAGCCAGGTAACTAGCAAAAATCCTCAGGCTACAATGGAATGTTCTTTTAGCCCCCCCCTTTATATAGATGCTAACTCATAATCTCAGATCACACACAACCATCGGACTTCAAGTAAGAAAATTTATTTTAACTCTAATTAAATCCCTGAGGATCTTTATTACTGAAACTGATTTCAAAAACTGAAGCCAAAAAACAAACCTAAAACAACTCCACAGGAACTGTGTGTTGCCTCGCAAAACAACACGTACAAAAATGTACAAAATGCCCTTGTCTCTCATGATATTCTTTAATTGTTACTCAAATGCAATTAAAGGTAAGAACAGGACAGCTGAGTGATAGCAGCAACTCTCTCTCTCTCTTTCTCTTTGTTTACCTTCCATTAAGAATGTTAATCTCCTTACACAGGTTCCATTCCAAAACTCTGACTTATTCCAATGGCAAGAAATTAACTCTTAAGTAATCATAGATTTTAGTTTTTATCTGCTGTTCAAGGACCAGCCTAGCTAAATTCAGAGAAACTCATCACCAGAAGCTGGAAATGAATAAAAATTCTCTTTGGCCAAGGGAACTCATGAAAAAGATAAAAAATATGAAATGACTCTCAGCTTTGTAAAGCCTCCTTCTGAAGTGACAGTAACAGAAACAGAATTTTTAGCTGAGAATGCTAAGAATTATACTGTTTGTAAACAACCACAAATATTTATTCAATTATTAGAATCCATGTACAAGTTTTGTCTAATGACTAAAGAAATAACATCCTACCAAATGAACTGAAGTATAAACATACTAACATTTCCATTTTAAATGAATTTTGTGAGCTCATTGAGGGTAGGGACCTTCTTTTGTCTCTTTGTATCCCCAAACCTAAGGCAACAAGGAATATTACTCACTTGGTCATATTGTCATGAGGTACTCATGAAGAGTTTAAACAAACCACCATGGGATAATTGTAATTTACTTTTCAATGTGTTACAGAAGATAAAGACATAGAAAGTATCTGTGAATAACCCAATAAGAACTCACACACTAACCTATGCCTGGTTATTCTGGTGACATTAAAGCCAAGATAGTCACAGGGATGGATGGTGAGAACTCTTTTCAGGATCAAGAAATGAAGAAGGATATATTTATAAGCTACTCAGAAGCCTCTTTCTTGTACATCATGAATATATCTTCAAGAAGCGTAAGAGGAAGCTTGACATGGAGAGCGCTGAACATCATAAAAATTAAATGGACTACATCTCAACAGATAAAAAAAGCAACTTAGCACTCAATCAAAAAGTAACTGTCTTTGTGTAATAAGATAGCAGCTGGTTAGAAGAAACACGAAAAATAAAAGGAAAAAAGAGGTAAAGATAAAAGAAAACACTGAACGCAATTAAAAATATCCTTGACCCAACCTATTTAAAAAATCAGTTGAATGGGAATGGGAAACAGACAAAAGTAAATATATTGGTTCGATTCTAATTTCTTAGAAGCATCACAAGTTTTAAAGAAAACAGAAACCACCTCGACAAGCAAACATTTGATCTCCTTGTCAAGCACAGAGTTTTAGCAACAAATAGCAACACGGGTATAGAGTACAAATTCATCTGAAAAACATTACAGAAGAGGAAGATAAAAGATTGCAAGCAATATTGCCTCATAAAACTACAAGAAGAAATTAAAGTGAAGAAAGTTACTGATAGTTTAGCATGTGGTCTGGCTAATTCAGATTAATTAGTGGAGATTTGTAGATTAAATTAACAGCAAATAAATATGAAATTGAACAGATCTGCTGTTCATTTGGTGATATTTGGATTTCAGCATTTGGAATCTATTAACCTAGTGACAGATTAATGTGTGACATGTCAGTGACACTTAAGAAGTTGGGAAGAAATTAGAAAAATTAATACATAAGAAGTATGCATATGTCACATAGTTTTAAAATGTCTCAGGGATTGATTTTTCAGTATATCTCAAAGTAAGGATGATTAAAAACAGCAAAAAAAAAAAAACAAACCCACTCCTCTTACTGGAAACTTTACCATAAACAAGGAGATATTAACAACTATGCCTACTTCTAAATCTATAAAAACTTTTATGATAATGTCTATGCACATTTTGACAGACTCTTTTATAGTGACAACTTCATTGTCAGTTGAATAAGATACACAGAGAACATAAGCTCTCACTGTTAATTTTTTTTAAAAGTACGACATAATAAGGTTTGCTATTAGAGAATATACAATCTCATTGTTGATTCTGTGTGTGTGTCATGGATCCTTTCAGCAGTCTGATCAAATCTATTGACTCCTCAATATATTTCAGAGCACAAAATACAATACACAGGAAACAACTGTATTGAAATATAGTAATAAAGGTATTTTTTGAAATAAGTTAAAAGTCCCTATAAAAACTCCTACTATACTACAAAATGCCACCTTAATAGTTTAATGTTAAATAAGTTGTACATTTTGAAATCATATAAGATTCTATAGCCATTGCAAACATGCTGACCAACATCAAAACAAGATATAAAATGAAGAGATATGTGGCCACTTAAGAAGGACTATGTCATTATAAATTTCCTTCATTCACAGAATCTAAGCAGAAGAGCAATTATAGGGTATCTTAGAGGTAAAGGGGGCCTTACTTTATCTCTCTAGTTTTACCAGTAAGGAAGCTGAGGTCCAAAATGATGATGACTTGCTCAAGGTCATACAAATATTAAGTAATTAAAGTCAAAGTCAGAACCCAGGTATTCCCTTCCCATTAATCATAAAGTTTTTCAGATGCCACTATTCATAGATGACATTGTGTTGATTGCATCAAATCCCTGTGCACTATAGGATCTTTTCAGTGAGATCTAGTCATTTAAAAGAGATTGGCCAAGCCATCCACACTGAGGAAAAATAAATTTAAATATTTCATTGCCTAGATTATAACATGCAGTGGCATGACCAGCCTACTAAGTTATATATATGAGTGTATATATATATATATACATATATATAAGAAGAATACTCGGAAAGATCTGTGATCTCATTGATTCAGTTCCCTTTAATATTGCAGACTGCAATCTATGTTTGCATACTCACATTGTGAGACTCTTGTCCATATTCTTCCATTAATTCAACCAATGTGCTGGAGATCTTCTTCATCTTCTTCTAAAATCTTGAGGATACCAGGGGAGCACTCTAATTATCTACTTGTCATCTCTCTCTCTTGCCACATGACCAGCCCATTTTCCTATCATACACTTCCTTCATGATATCCTTTACTTCTGATCTTCAGAGTTTCTGGTTGGTCATGTATTTCAACCTGCATGAGTCCATCACGAGCTTCTCCAATGCCCTTTGTGTGAAACACAAAATTTCAAGTGTCTGCTTTTTGCTGCCATATAGCAACATTGGTAAGATGTTGGTGTGAAAAATATGGACCTTTGCTTTGAAGGTGGCTTGAGATCAGTGAAAGATTGTTCAAAATTTCCTGAAAGAAATCCAATCTGTATGTACTATCTGCCTCAGTTATACGTATTATTGGACAAACTTTATAGGATGATCTTCCAAATTCATGCCAAAATCTGGATAATATGCATTTTTCACTCACTTTACTTTTCTTGGGTAGATTACAAATAAAGATGGCAGAACTTTAAGTGATATCTTTAAGGGGATTTTGCAATGTCCTAGAATTTGATGCAATCAGCACAAGACCGTCCACCTCAGTATCCACCTCTCCTCAACCTGTATCTGCACTACATCCTCTTCACCATAGTGACAAACACTTCTGGAATGCAAGACACTGTTTTTTGTCTTATTATCAACCCCGCTCACTAAACTGATCCTGTTCACTGACTAATTATAGTCTATATAGTGTTGGTTCTGTTATCCATTCACATTTTTAAAATTTTCAGTTATTTATTTAAATAATTCAGGACTCCATCATTTTAATTTTATTGCAAGTATTTTTCTCATGATTCTTTTTTTAAGCAAACTCTGATCTTAGTTCTAACTACACACAGAGAGATTAACTCCCACATCAGTGCTAAGCCTTTTCCTGCTCTAGCTATAATTACCTAGGTTGGTCTTCAGAAAACAGATTTCACTTAGCAAAGTCATACCTGAGGTCTTTATAGAATGGGAGAACCCAGCCCAGCCTTTGAGAATCCTGGGCCACTTCCACAACACAATGAAGGCTTTTGATGCAACAAGCAGCTTCAGATTTCTTGAAACTATTAAGTTTGCTAAATGTCAACCAGCAAATGAGCTGAGTTGAGAATTCAATAGACAGAGTAAATTAGACTGGATTGTACTTAGGAAATCATAGTTTCAAGGATTCCAAACTGTTTCCTGCATCAAAAGTCCATCTTTTTAAGACTTAATATTCTCCCTAATGTTATCTATC
Source organism: Potorous gilbertii (assembly GCA_028658325.1). Lineage (NCBI taxonomy): Eukaryota > Metazoa > Chordata > Mammalia > Diprotodontia > Potoroidae > Potorous > Potorous gilbertii. Next base: position 187,971,240 of record CM053771.1, on the reverse strand, counting down.
TTTGATACATGGAGCACCATCATCTCAGAAGGATGGGAATTTCAGCTACCCTAATGGACAATGAAAAAACATATGGTAGAGATGCTGTAGTATATCACCCAACATAGGTTAATCATTTCTCAATAACATTTTAATCTGGTTCAGGTCATTCTTAAGAATTTTGTGGCCCATGAGTTTGATGCCTCTGTCTTACTCCCCTCATTACTACCACTCTAGTTCAAGTACTTAACCCCTCTCACTGCCTCCTTAGCATCCTTCCTTACCTTCCTCTTTCCTTTCTATTTCATCCTTCTCACAACTACTAAAATAATGAATGTCTGTCTGTGCCTCTCTCCTCAAAAAGCCTTCAACAGTTTCCTATATTGCTCAGCTTCTTATTTCATCAGTATAGGAAGCCATGGATAAAGAGTGAAGTCCTCTTACTTCTATGTCATGCTCCCTATTATTCCTTTGCCAGAATTTTAAGATCCTCCCAATCTAGTTCTAACTTACTTCATCATACTCCTTTTATATAATTCCTCCATAGGAATTCCAGACAGACTAGGCAATTTATTATTTTCTCATCTTGCTCTGCTCCATCCAACCTCCTTGTATCTATATCCACCCTTCTCCATTCTGGGAACATATTCCGTCTACATCTCTACCTGCTGAAATCCTCTTCTTTAAAGCCCATATGGCTACCACCTCCTCTGAAAAGTTTCCTCTTAACCCTCTAGGTGCAGGAATCACACATCAATTTATTTTTTTAAGACCTTTGCCTGAATCTTTCTGGTTTTCTCATTACATACTTCTTTTTGTCATTTTGACTTATTCACACCTTTATCCCTTGTGCTAGTTAATAAGTTCCCTGAGGTCAGGGATCATGTCATATTTCAGCTAGATATCCTTAGCATCTAATAGTGACTTGTATATAATAGGTGCTTAAATCTTAGATTTAATAATATGTTGTCAGGAAGATTAGATTATTTGTGCAAGATTTAATATTTATAGATGTATAACTAGAAGGGAATTTATTGACATTCAATTTTGTTCTGAAATCTTTGGAACTATTTATTAAAACTTAATTATATTTTATTAACATGCTTACTTTAGGTCATGAGTTCATTAAACTTGGTAGAAGTCTATAATTTATAGAGTTCTAAAATAAAATGTCCATACTCAAAATCTAGCTCAATATTTGATACACTGTCATCTTAGTAAAGATTAAAGAATTGTTATAAAAGATGAATTTTCCATAATAAGGAGTGTATTCTTTTTCCCACAGGTATGTTTCTAGCTGAAATGATAGAAAAATATTTTGTGTCCCCTACTCTGTTTCGAGTGATCCGTCTTGCCAGGATTGGACGAATCCTTCGTCTCATCAAAGGGGCAAAGGGGATTCGCACGCTGCTCTTTGCTTTAATGATGTCCCTTCCTGCTCTGTTTAACATTGGGCTCCTGCTCTTCCTGGTCATGTTTATCTATGCTATCTTTGGAATGTCCAATTTTGCTTACGTTAAGAAAGAATATGGAATTGATGATATGTTTAACTTTGAAACCTTCGGCAACAGCATGATCTGTCTCTTCCAAATAACCACGTCTGCTGGTTGGGATGGTTTGCTTGCACCCATTCTTAACAGTGGACCACCAGATTGTGACCCTGAAACAATGCACCCTGGAAGTTCTGTCAAAGGAGATTGTGGCAACCCCTCTGTTGGGATTTTCTTTTTTGTCAGTTACATCATCATCTCATTCCTGGTGGTGGTAAACATGTACATTGCTGTTATCCTGGAGAATTTCAGTGTTGCTACTGAAGAGAGTGCTGAGCCCCTGAGTGAGGATGACTTTGAGATGTTCTATGAGGTTTGGGAGAAGTTTGATCCTGATGCCACCCAGTTCATAGAATACAGTAAGCTCTCTGATTTTGCAGCTGCTCTGGATCCGCCTCTTCTTATAGCAAAACCAAACAAAGTCCAACTCATAGCCATGGATCTGCCCATGGTAAGTGGGGACAGAATTCACTGTCTTGACATCTTATTTGCTTTCACAAAGCGTGTTTTGGGTGAGAGTGGAGAGATGGATGCTCTTCGAATACAGATGGAAGATCGGTTTATGGCATCTAATCCTTCCAAAGTCTCCTATGAGCCAATTACAACTACTTTGAAACGGAAACAAGAAGAGGTTTCTGCTGCTATCATTCAGCGTAGTTTCAAATGCTATCTTTTTAGACAAAGGCTTAAAAAGGTACCAAATGACTATAACAATGACAATGGTAAATGTAGGGTAGACCTACCTATTGAAGAACACTTAATTATTGATAAACTAAATGGTAACACCACTCCAGAAAAGACAGATGAAAGTTCCGCTACAACCTCTCCACCTTCATACGATAGTGTAACAAAACCAGACAAAGAAAATTTTGAAATGGACAGACTAGAAAATGGAAGTAAAGGGAAAGATGACAGGGAACATAAAAAGTAAAAAGAAACAAAGAACTCTCTTTGTGATAAATTGTTTACAGCCTGTAAAGGTGATGTGTTTGTGTCAACTGGACTCCTTTAGGAGGTCTATGCCAAACTGTTTTTTTTTTCCAAACATACCTAAGGTCAGTGCCTCTTACAAGACAGTGACCCCTCTGTCACTGTAACTCTGTAAAACAGGGTAACAACACTGACAGGGGCTTGCTGTTCTCACTACCAACTGACACTGCTGAGGAGAAGAGACAAAGTGGCTACTTAGTCTGTAAGGACCAGTTAAGGTCTTCAAAGTGATTGATATGATTACATAAACACCAAACAAGCTTTAGTATAGTAATTGTATCCACTGTACTTCACATGCAACATTTTCCATGTTTTCTTAAACAAAATTTGACCTAGTTATTTTATCATTTAATTAAATCACAAGTTGTTCACTATCCTTTGTGACTTTGTAAATGAGTTTAAAATTTTAGGAAAATGTATAAGAACCAAGAGTTCTGTTCTATGGTTTCCTTGAGTATTCAGACAGATGTTATTTGCTATCATGATAGCTATTAGTTCTAGCTAATGCCAAGAGAGGGAAAAAATACATAATGTTGACAATATTTACAATCCTTCCATTTCCTAGATGGCCCTAAATCTGATTGTTTCAGCTTGTTATGTGTCTCATTGTAAACACTTTTATGTGCCTGTAAAGTCTCCTCTAATTTTTTAATGGATTATTTTTTGAAAATAATTCTGTTTCAGCAAGTGCAAATTTCCTTCCAAGTATCAAAGTCCTATATTTTGTTTTGGCTAAATGCTACTTTCTAGAAAGCAGATGAAGGAATTTACTTCGTCAAAGTAACAGACAAAACATATCATATGAGAATAGTTGTTCCACATTCTCCTGCAGTATTGCTTAGCCATCTTCTGCTCTCAACAAAGCTGACATTTTTGTCAATGAAACAGCCTCTGTTATGTAAATAGTTATTTTATCCTGTGGTGCATGTTTGAGCAAATATATATGGCCAGATAAATAACTTTTATGAATCAAATATGTACCACAGTATGTTATTTTTTGCAAGCGTGCAGCAACGAATATGATGTATCCTGTACCATTCATTATACATAGTTTGGAGGCTCTCACTAACGCATGTTAATATTGCCTGTGCTGCTGCTATAGCTTCTTACTCCTTCCATTCTTCATGTCTATTATAGAAAGCCATATGTTGGTGGTAAAGTGAAAAAAAAATATTCAACCAGACCTCTGTCTACTATGTCATGCGTAATAATTTACAGTTCTTTAACAGATTCTTTAGTTTTGCTGTTCAAATTTTAAGTGACTATCATATGGTGTCTACCGAGATTTTAGGAAAACACCTTAACCTTTACTTTACTCTTTTTTTGTTTTAAAAAATCTGTTAAAACATGTTTAAATATAAATATTGTAAAAAAATATTGTTTTGTCAGCATTCTGTACATAAGAAAATTATTTTCAGGTTGGTGTCATGGCAAGTTTATTTTACTTTATGCTTTCACTTTTTTAAAAAACAATTAACAACTATACACTTTTGAATCCATGATACTTTTCAATGAACAACTCAAAATAAAAGAGAAAGAGTATTTGGGGGTTCCTTTGCTTTGATACAATATTTCTAATATTTCACACTGCAAAATGCATTGTTAGGGGAAAAAAAACAGACCCAGATCGTCTGTTTCCAACTATACTTATTACAACACAATTCATTTCCATAATCATCTTTCAGTATTTATTTACACAGATAATTCTTATTTTCTTTAATTCACGCTGCTCTAGACTTGCAGAAATTATGTGGGATCCACGCTCTTGATTCACAAAAGCAAAGTAGCAAAGTTGTATAATCACCTAATGTAAAACAATTTGTTTTTCTTACACAAGAAAAATTTTAATGTAGAGTACTTTTATAAAGCTATTGACTTGTAGTAAGTGTGCTGGTGACTTGCATGCAAGAAACTGTTATTCCCTTTAAGAATGATGAGATACATTATTATTGAGCCAAAAGAATAAATATTTCATTTTTTATTATATTTAATTTCTTGGCCTCTGCTCTTTTATTGTTGAAATTTTAAAAGATGGACTGATTCTCACAGCTACACATGCAAAAATTCATGTTAATTTTTACAATATATATAATCCATGATTTCAAGAGGAAGAGAAAAACTCAGAATTTGTATGTGTGTGAACATGGTTGTACACAAAAAGCTCCCTGTTCTTATTTGTCCCCAAATAATAAAATCTCCAAGCTGCTACCCAGCTATAGTATTTGGTTATAGTACTTACTAATTATGATTGCCATTTCCAAGTGACTACTATCCTAGTACCCAGAATTCTGTTCCCAAATCTTTTCAAAGTAACTGAAACCTTTCTCCAACTTCTCAACATGTAATGGTTTTGTGGACACCTTCTCTGAATTCCTACAAATGATGTACTATGTATTAATGATTTACTCAAGGAGAAATCAAATTGTTTTTAGATAATCATATAATTTACTATTTAAAATCATATTCTCAGATCATTTTAGAGCTACATCTTATAAGATCTCAATTCTCTCATTTTACAAATGAAAAAAACTACAACTGGAAACCAGAGATAGACCCAGCGATCCTCTCAGAGTCACAGCTAATCATAAGCCAAGTCAGAACTGGAACCTGGACAATTTGACTTACAGTCTAGTAATCTTTCTACTAGGCAATATCTAATTTAAACCCATATTTGGGAGCCTCGCTGGAAAGATCTCCAATTGCCAAGTGCACATTTTTAAATGTGGCATAATTCAAAAAAGAAAGTATTCTAAAATTACCAGCCCCCAACATTTGTGGTTAAGTGATATATGATGATTGATGAAACTCTGTTGGCTTCAACTGCTTGAGGCTTTTTGTTCATCAGAGCAGATGAACAAACATCATGGAGAAGCTACACAATGCTTTTCAGCTTCCTGGCCAGTTCACTCATTATATAATGTCATCATTAATCAACTAATTCATTAATCATTTATATTACAACCAAAATAATACATTTCAAATACTTAAAGCTTCTGCAATTTCATTAGTGTTATTCTACCACTGATTCAGATTGAACTGAACAGACAACCTTCAAGAATTGCTGTGACCAAAAAACACACTACTCTACAGCCAGCCTAGTAATGAACCTCTTCCACTTTACTAAACTAGTTCTTTCATGATATACTATCTCCAGATTTAGACAAAAGGCCTTCTCTGATTGGCAGGTCCTGAATGCTTCACTGACATCACCTCTGAGAACCCATGCTCTTCCCTTTTACCACAATAAGGAGTAGGATGTTAGTGGGGAATAACTGCCCTATTTCCCATCAGGAATATGAAATTATTTGGAGTATCCTTTGATGAAAAAAATATTTAAAGTTCTTTCCAGTCAAAGGACAGTAAGATATTTATAACAACATCAAGTTGTACAAAGCTCAAGTATCACAATGACCCTATGAGTCAGATGGAATAAATATTATTCACACACTACAGACTAATTCAAAACTCTTAGAGGCTAAATTTTATTTAACCTATGATCTTGTGGTTGTTCAATTATATCCTACTTTTCATGACCCCATGGACCACACCATCCATAGGATATTCTTGGCAAAGATACTGGAGTAGTTTACTATTTCTTTCTCCAGCGGATTAAGGCAAATAGGTTAGGTGACTTGCCCAGGTTTCCATAGCTAGTAAGTTGCTGAGGCTGACTTTAATCTCAGGTTTTCCTAACTCTAGACCCAGCACTCTATCTACTTAGCCACCTAGTTGCACCCAAACTATAGTCTTAGGGTCATACCTATAAATATCACAGTTGGAACTTAAACCTAGACTAGGTTTTGCGTCAGGTGCCCTTATCCCTCCTCTATACATCATTTCCTGAAATATGGACTTGAACTTAAACGTAGACTAAGTTTCATGGTCTGGTGCCCTTTTCATTCTTCTATATAGCTTTTCCTAAAACAGGGACTTGAACATAATAAGGAAACCAACAGTCTTTTGAAATCACTTTCCCAAAGAAAATAATTTCTCTAATTAGAGTTTGTACATAGATCTGTTTCTCAAATGAATTTCAGAATATTTGATTAAGTTGGCCCTAAGAATAAAAATATGGAAATCCAATGAAAAGAATTCAATTTACAAAGAAATTCACGTTATGTGGAGCTAAATTCCTACTTCTTAACTTGGTAAAAAAAATAATTTTTTACTATCTGGTAGCACCAGTAAATGGACATGTTAGTTGTTCAATATTATGGCTAAGTGAATTTTAAGATTTCCCAAAAGTGGGGCAGCTAGGCAGCTAGCACCTAAAAGTGGTACAATGCCTGGAGAACTAGCCCTAGAGTCAGGAAAACCTGAGTTCAAATCTAGCCTCAGATACTCATTAGCTATGAGACCTTGAGTAAGTCACTTACCCCTAACTGCCTTCCTACCACCGACAAAAAAAAATTTTTTTTCAGAAGTTAGAATATATTAAAGTATACTTACAACTATTCTGAATATGTTCAGTCTCCCTTTGATCCCTCAGAAAGTATTTTGAAAACCTGTAGTATCTCTGGTTCAGAATTTGGAATACTAAATACCTTTCAACACAGAGTTCTACTTAATAGAAGATAGAGTTAATATTTCAAAGCTATCATATTTCAAGTCAGAAGACACTGATTACTATGAGAAAACTGAATTTTACCACAACATTAAGGGCTTCTGGGTAAATAAAAGGCAGTGAGCGTAAGAGTAGTAAACTCACTGGATTTGTAGTTAGAAAACTAGTCCATGTTCTGACACCTAGCTACATGACCTTGAACAAGTCACTTAACTTTTTTGTGAATCAGCTTCCTTATCAATAAAGCAGAAAATCATTGTACTTCTACTACCTGACTCACAGGGTTATTGTGAGAGAACTGCTTTGCAAACTTTAAGGTTGCTACGTAAATAGAACCAATTATTATAACAACATGAAGACTTTTAAAAAATGAAATCCATGTATTTGATAGGTAAAGTAGTTGGTGCTGTAGATTTAAATATAAATTATAGTCAACTAGTTTCATATAACTTATAATTATACAGACTCAACTATACTTTGGATCAAATACTGACTTCGAAATCATAATTAAGCTCCTCTATTTGTGAGAGGCAGTGAAAGAAGCACTGAATGGAGTCAAAGCATCTTGCATTCAAATCCTGGCTCAACTACTCACTACTTCTGTAACCTTGGACAAGTCCACTGAAGCTTTCAAGCTTCAGTCATCTCACCTATAAAATGAAGAAATTGGACTATATTATTTCTAAAGTCCATTTAATGCCACAAACCTATGATATCCCATTAATTAGTTTATCACACCAGGGTTGACACTATCCTAACACAAACATTTTAAAGAAAGATTGCAATTTTGCAATTTGCAACTATTCATCCTTGAAAGTTATCCTGAATGCTGAATTAACAAGAACTTCACAATATCAATGTTATCAGTAAGAAAAGTGCAGAAAATGTATGTTAACTAGCAAGATGTATTTGAAAGTGACCTGGGAATTAGAAGAACAAAAAATAGGGCTGTTTCTAACATGGATGATACGAACTGAAGCAAGTCATTCTATTTTTCTAGCTAGGCCTCTGTTTCATCACTTATAACAATAAATGCATTTCTGTCAAGTGCTAACATTTTGTATTTTCTCATATGAATCTATTCCATTATTTAGCAAAGAAGTTAAGTTTATTACTATTACTATTATTCACTGTAGTAAGAATTGCAAAAGAAGAAAGAACCGACATTATTTGTGAATCTTACGATACTGTCTTTAACATTCCTTTCTTCCTGCAGAAAACAGCAGTAACAGTTGAACTTAGACACTACACTCTTTTATGATCATCAACCTGCTTTGTTGCAAATTAAATCTGTAGAAGTTAAACCCTTTTCAAAAGGGAAAAAAGGAGGTCAGAAGGCTGTTCCATCCCTCCCCCCTTAATAATAATACATTACAAATTCATTACTTCTAGATTTACATCAGCTGTTGCTGATGCAAAAACAGAATCAAATATCATATGGCTATGATTAGTAATTAATGTCTATGGCTTTATAGAAAAACTTTATTGCACCAAGTATGTCAAGAAGAGCTTATTTAATTTAATTATATAAAATTGGAAGTAGGGTGGATACACCAAAAGCATAAAGTTTACTTTTGCATTCTACTGCTATAACTATTGCAAACAAACAACATAGATTTTCCTTTTATATTTTACTTCATTTGTATATAATTAGATTTCAAAGAAGCATTATATTAAAAGTTTTTAAATTAGCATATGTATTTATCTCTTGCATTAAATTGTCATAGTACAAGATAATAGTGCTGTTTAAAATGTTATCTCATTTTTAAGACTTTCTAAGGAGGAAAAAAATGGCTTAGCACTTTTAATTTGGTCACTGTTGGACATCAGAGACATCCTACTGATGTAATCCTTAGCAAAAAAATGAATCAACTGTGAAGGGAAAGCATGCTAGAAAAAGAAAGCATGCTAATTCACCCCTTTTAAAATGCCATCTATCCAAAGTAGTCTAATCTATCAAACAAAACAAAAGAATGTGAATTACTTAAGTAGGAAAGAAATATTCATTCAAACTGTGGCTTAATAACTTATTCTAAGCTTAAAGAATACTAATATATTGAAATTACCTTCAGAGACAATGTTGTCCTTGTAATAAGTAAGACACCCTTAGAACCAGAAAGAAGTTGGATCATGTCTTATCTCTGAGACATACCAATTGTGTGACCACAGATAAGTCAAGCTCTTAAACAGCTAGGTGTTACCATGCATAGAACACTGGGCATGGGATCAGGAAGACCTGATTTCAAATCCTGGCTCAGATACCTACAAGCTATGTGATGCCAGGCAAGTCGCTTAACTTCTTTCTGCCTTAGTTTTCTCATCTATAAAATGGGGATAACAACAAAACCTACCTCCCAGAGTTTTTGTATCACATGAGATAACATTGGTAAAGTGATGAGCATAGTGCCTGGCACAGAGTAGATTCTATATATACTTTATTGCCTTCCTTTGTTACCCTACATAACTTTGGCACTCTATATAACTTTTTAAGACTATGTTCCCCAAGTGTTATACTTCTATGACCCAAAATTTCAAAATTTCTTTATTGTTACCTCTGTCCATATGTCCCACTCCTCTTAAATGTATTCATCATCCTCAATTGAGTTTCAGTCCTTCCATTCCTCTGTGCTCCCCCTCACCCTCAATTATTGCCTCTACACTAGTTTCATTTCCTTCCTTCTTAATCTTGGACCTGAAGCAATACAGGACACTGTCTTCTCTTCCAGAATTCCTTGATCTCTGCACTTGGCTTGCCAAACTCCAATCCTTGCTTATGTGAACTGTTGGCATTCTCCACTTCTACTTACTTGCTACCAAACTGTGTTGGAGAGATCATAAAACTATTCTGAATATAAATTTCTTTTGTCTAATCTGAACCGTGCTCTCACTGTAGCAAGACAGTCCTTTTACTCCTCCTCTAAATGATTCTCGACGACACTCCCCACAACTGTTCCAAAAGTTCTCAAGCCCCTCTGTTTGTTTTAACTGATAATCTCTTTACATGAACAATTCTTGTGCTTCAGTCCTGCTTGAGCTGTTATCAGGCTTCCACCTAGTCTTTCCTTCAAATATTGCAGTGAACCATGAACTACCATGAAAGTTTTCTGGTTCCCTACCCAACAGGCTTCCCTAAGTGGAATAAGAAGACATTCATGCTTTTGAAAACTCATGAACATTCCACTCCGTAACTGCAGACCGGTGGCAATTCAGCAACAAGCCCTACTGCCCTAAAGTGTCTGCTGTCTCAATTACCAAAGACCAGATTTTCATCACAACCACTCTAGATGTCAACAGATATTATGTCTCCACAGTCTTAAATCTTTTGAGGAGGAACATATAACAGCTTCAAGCACCTATCTTTCAGCAGCTGGGTTAGAGCTCCAAAGCAATATGCCAGTCGTGCAATAGACCTCCCCAATTTAATGGACCCAGGGAATATATTTTGAGGTCCACTAATGGGAATTCTAGGATAACGAGGCCAAACAATGCTTCCATATCTTGTGGCTGACACAGTTGACTGCCCACTGCACAGACAATATAATACATGACTGGTTAAAGATATTTTTATGGGTGCTTCAAGCTATATTTGATGACACCTTAAAAACACATATGGGCAGTCACCATGTTCTCCTCTACCTTTAGGAGGATTTTGCAATCTTTTTTCAGTCCTGAGTTACAACTTGCTCTTAAACTCACAGGTACTTATGTTTGATCTTTATTAGGACAAATTAGAACAAGTAGAGATAGATAAGATCCTACCTCTCCTGACCTGCCAATGTATTCAGACTGATTCTAGTCTACTCTTCTCACCCAGGCCTGTTCAGCCTTACTTGGTTATTCCAAGTACCACCACCAACACTGGCCTCAGTGTTTCAGTTACCACCCCATCCCCACAGACTAGAAAACTCAATCCTGATCCTCAGTGTATAACAGGCCACAACAAGCCTTGTTTGTTTCTGATTCTTAAACTAAAACTTTCAAGCTACTGGTTAACCTAGATTTAGGAACTTTCAGGAATCAACATGTCTTGAGCCTGGATCAATAGAAGCAAGTACCTATTCAACCCTATGAATCACAGAAAGGTGCGTAAATGGGTGGCTCCTGAGGTTAGGAGGTTCTGATTTTTCCAGGTCTGCTTAAGGATGCACTACAAGCGCATCATTGCTAGGTGGCACAGTGTGTAGAAAGCTAGATTTGGAGTCTGGAGGACTGAGTTCAAATTTAACCTCAGACAACTACTGTGTCACCCTGGGTAAGTCACTTAACCTCTACCTGCCTCAGTTTCTCAACTGTAAAATGGAGATAATAAAAGCATTTCCTCCTCCTGTTGTTGTGGGAATCAAATGAGACACAGCACAGGGCCTGGCATATAGTAGGTGCTATACAAATGCTTATTCCATCACTCTTCCTTTCAGTGGTTCACCTCCATTTTCTACAGTGCAAAGGTTTAGGAGTTTAGCTTACCATTGCCCAGACATTGCTTAGGACTATTAAGGTTTGGGAAGTATCATTTCACTCTCTCTCTTTCTAAAAGAACTACTGGACAAAACAAACAAACAAGCCAGGCTACCATCCCCTGCTTCTTTACATAGATGAGGGACTATGGGTGTGAAACACTGCATATAATATGAGACTTTTTAAATATGATGATCAGTCTTAATTGCTTTCTCTCTCTTACTCTGTCATTTTTCAAAGTATTTTTTAACATTTTATTAATGTATTTTGTTTTTACATTACAAATATTTCCAGATAACCCCGAGTATTCTTGTAACAAAGTAAAGCAATACAGCAAAACTAATAATATAGTGACCTCATCTGAAAGTGCATACAACAATCCAAATTTCTAGCAAACCCCAACCCATTTTAAAGTGCTTTTTTTTAATTAGCAGGCATCTATTATCTCCCCCAAATTCCCGTTAAACAAAGAAAAATAAATTCCTTGTAACAAGTATTGATAGTCAAGCAAAACAAATTCCATCATTGGCTGTATACAAATTTATGAATAGATGTGTACAGACCTATCTATGCCTCGTTCTTCATTTTAAAGCCATCATCGGTCAGGAGGCAGACGCATGGTGCTTCAGTGGTTCTCAGTGAACATGGATGGTTACTGTATTGATCAAATATAGTTCTTACAGCTTTCAAAGTTGTTTATCTTTACAGTGCTGTTGTTATATACATTTTTTCTCTTGGATTTACTCATTTCACTCTTCATCAGTTTATAAAAATTTTCAAATTGTTTTTTTATAATATTGTTATATACTAAACTGTCTGTCCTCTTCTACTCACTTGAGTGTACATTGGTTCATGTCATCCCAGCTCTCTTTGAAATCATGTTTCCTCATTTCTTATATCACTGATAGTTCTCCATCACATTAAGATATCCCAGTTTATTCACTCCTTCCTCACCAGAGGGATGTCTCTTGAGTTTGCAGTTTTTGCTACCTCCAAAAAAAGCTGCTATCACTTTTTGTGCATTTCTGCTTTTCTTTTTTCTTTAATCTCTTTCGGATATAGGCATGATGGTAGCACAGCTGGGGTGAAGGATCTGAATTATTTAATATCTTTTCTTGTCTAACTCCAAATTGCTTTCCAGAATTGTACCCATTTAGAGGTCCATATGCAAGTGCATAAATGCTTCTGCTCTCTTACAGGGCCTCATATTCGATATTTTTCTTTTTTTGTCATCTTTGCCAATATGACAGGTGTAAGGTGGAATTCCTTATTAAGAATTGAGGTTCTTAACCTTTTTTTGTATGTCACAAACCCCTCTGGCATTCTGGTGAAGCTTATCGGTGCCTTCTCAGTACAATGGTTTGTTGCCAAAATTCATTATGGTCAGAAATGCTCAGTTTCAGTTAGAGATGAGTTTCTATCTAATTTCATGGACTCCCAGAAATCTATCCCTGGGGATCTGTAGAGCCAGACATGTAGATGTCTTGTCATCAGGGATGGTATTCTGGGTGATAAGAGATAAAGGGGGAGATTTAATGACACAAAAGCTAAAAATGTCAAAATTTTATTTAAACAACAAAACAGGCTGCCATCAGCCACCAACTCCTATCAGAGACTTTCATCCCAATACCAACAACTTATCAATGTTTTCAGTGCAAGAAAGGTAGTTTTGCCCAGCACTGATCATAAATATGTCCATAAAACTGGATTTCTTATTCCTTTGTTCTGGGCAAGCAGATATATTCTTTGAGTGCACCTGAGACTACAATGACTCAATAATTACTACAACTGAATGTCTTCATTGCCCACAGAGACCGTAGTTCTGTCTTTTAAAAATAACAGAGCAGGGAAATGAGCATCTTTCATGATGAACTGGAGGCAGGTAGGTACAGTGGACAGAGCATAGGACTGAAAGTTAGAAACATTCAAATCCTACCTCAGTCATTTAACCTGTCTGCCTTGGTTTCCTCATCTGTAAAAGGGGGATAATACCAATAACAATGCCACCAACTTCCAAGGGTGTTGTAAGGATGAAATGAGATAATATTTGTAAAGTATCTGGAAAACTGTAAAGTGCTCCATGAGTAGACGTTGTTGTTATTGTTACAGGTGGTTCACGGCTGTAACTCCTAGTAACTGGTACCCTAATCACTAATTCTGGAACTGCGAGGTCAACTCAACTAGGTGGTCATTTTTATCTAGACAGATTTCCAGAAGCACTACAACTTCATTTTCACTTGAAGGGTGATGAGTAGAAGACAGCATTTCAAATAAACCTTGATCAGTATAAATAAACACAATATAGATTCTGGTACCTTCCAGAAAACAGTATGATAATCGATTGGAACGATGTCTGCATTTGTTCTCAAAGACTTGAATAGTTTACCTATTTAGTTTTCAACAACTATGTCAGCACAATGGCTTTGCCAACCTGGGAAAATTCCAGTTTGAGTATGAATATGCCCCAAGTTCTTGGGCCAGCACAGACTATGGATAGAACTATACACAATGGAGACTATTTAGGGGGAAAGGGTGGATCCCCATCTCTGTCAAAGACTTGCAACAGTTTGTAGAATTTGTAAGGTACTATATTTTTTAAGTGGCATTGTGTAACGGATAGAAAGCTACCAGAGTCAGGAGTTAGGAGGACTTAAATTGTGAGTTTTACCGCTGACAAACAGTGACTGTGTGAACCTGGTCGAATTTCTTTACCTTTGAGGGTCCCAAGCAACTATCTAAGAGAATAAATTGCAGACGGAGCAAGTGCCCTCATTTTTCTTCATTTTATTTTCATTTTCAGTTGCAAATTCTTTCCCTCCCTCTACCTCCTCTGCCGTTGACTGAGAAGGCAAAAAAAGTGATGCCCATTACACATGTGAAATCATGAAAAATGTATTTCTGCATTAGTCATGTTTTGAAAAAAACCTGGAAAAATATGCTTCAATCTGCATGGAAGCATATCAGTTCTCTGACCAGAAGGGAATACTGTTTTTCATCATGAACCCTTTGGAACTGTTGTATGGATCATTGTATTACTCAGATTTATTAAGTCTTTCACAGTTGATTATCTTTATAATATTGTTGTTACTAAGTAAACTGTTCTCCTGGTTCTGCTCTATTCATTTTGCTTCAGTTCGCATATGCCTTTCCAGGTTTTTTTTTTCCTGAAATCAATCCTTTCATCTTTTCTGATAGCTCAGTAGTACTCCATCACAATCATACACCACAATTTGATCAGCCATTCCTCAATTAATGGGCATGCCCTCAATTTCCAATGCTTTGCCATCACAAAGAGTTCCTATAACTATTTTTGTACATATAGGTCCTTTTCCTTTTCTCTCCTTTGAGCATGGAACTATTACAGGCATTGCTGGATCAAAGGTTATGCAGTTTTATAACCCTTTGGACAGGGTTCTAAAGTGCTTGCCACAATTATAGGACTAGCACACAGCTCTACTAACAGTGATTAGTGTACCTATTTTCCATATCCCCTCCAACATTTATCATCATCCTTTTTTGTAATCTTAGTCAATCTGATAGATGTAAGGTGAACCTGATAGTTGTTTCAATCTCCATTTCTCTAATTATTAGTGATTTAAAGAATATTTCCATAAGGATATTGGCAGCTTTGATTTCTTCCTTTAAAAACTGCTCATATCCCTTGACCACTTATCAATTGGGAAATATATCTTATTTTTAAAGATGTAGCTGTCTTAAAGATGTAGCTCATATATATAATATATATATTAATATGTAGCTCAGTTTTAAAGATGTACCTCATATATATGTGTGTGTGTATATATATATATAATATATATATATGAGAAATGAGACCTTTATCAGAGAAACTTGCTATAAATTTTCCCCCATGTTTATCAAACACTAGGTTACTGTGCTCATTTGTTTCTGTATATTGTGTACCTAATTTATTTCATTAACCAGGCACTCTTTCTTGTCCAGTGCCAAAATGATGTGTAGTATAGTATATAATATAATACAATACAAAATAATATAATATAGTATAGTATATATATTACAGGACAGTATATGTAGTATATGTGGTAGATTCTGAGATCTGTTATGGCTAGACTCCCTTCCTTCACATTTTTCTTTCATTGATTACTCAGTATTTTTGAACTTTTGTTCCTCCAGATGAATTCTGTTATTTTCTAGCTCTGAAAACTAATTCTTTAGCAGTTTCATTGACATGGCACTAAATAAATTAATTTAGTACTGTCATTTTTATAATATTGGCTCAGCCTACCCATGAATAATTAGTATTTCTCCCCTTATTTCAATTTGTCTTTAATAGTGCAGAATGTTTTTTAATTGTATTCATATAGTTCCTGCGTGTGTGTCTTGGCAGGTAGAGTCAAGTATTTTATACCATCTGCAGTTATTTTATTTTAAATAAGTTTTTATTGATGTGTTCTGTTTCTTTTATCACCACAGTATTCCATGTATTCCCTCCATCTACCCCCACCCCCAAGAACCATCCCATATGACATGTATTTTTTTAAGGAGGAGAAACAAAAGTCATCACAACTGAGCAACACATTGAAAAAGCCTGAATACATATGCAGTGTGTAACACCTACAGACCTCCCTCTTCCACAAAAGAGTAAAATGGGAATATATTCTCATATCTTTTCATTCAAATTCCATTTGATCTTTATAATCTTGTTACATTTGCATTTGATTTTTTGGTGTGTTATTTTCTTTCCATATACACTGTTATAGTTACTATGTATATTGTCTTCTTGGTGCTGCTTATTTCACTTTCCATCAGTTCATACAGATTTTTCCATACTACTCTGAATTTATCACATACCTAATTTCTTATAGTAAAGGTAGTATTTCATTATGTTCATGCGGCACAACTTCTTTAGTTATTCCCCAATTGATGGGCATCGACTTTGTAATTCTTGGCTATCACAAGAGGTACTATTGTAAATATTTTGGAGTATATGGGGACTTTTTCTAATTGATGGTTTCCTTGAGGTCTAAATCCAAAAATGGAGCCTCTGGTTCAAAGGTTATGGACATTTTAGTCATTTTATTCACATAATTACAAACTGCTTTCCAAAATGGTTTTTAACATTTCACAGCTCCACAATGGATAAGGATGCTTATCTTCCCACAACCCCTCCGAAACTGACTTTGTCATTTTGTTTCATTTTTTGACAATTTACAAGGTATGAGTTGACACTTCAGGGTTGTTTTGATTTGCATTTCTCTTATTAATGATTTGGAACACTTTTTCACATGGTAATGAATACTTTGCAGTTTTTTTGAGAACTGTTTATGTCCTTTGCCCATTCGTCTATGGAGAAATAGAATATATATTTTTCATATATACACATATGTTTTATATATCTTGGATATCAAACCCTTATCAGAAATTGATATAAAGATGTTTCCCCATTCAACCCAATTCCTTCCTTATCCTAGATGCATTAATGTTATCTGTATAGAAATTTTTCAGTTTCAAGTATTGTTTTCTGTTTTATCTTTTGTAAATGCCTCTTGTTTCATTAAGAATCTCTTACCCATAGCCATGAGAAGCATATGATCTGTTTCTCATTTAATTTGTTAATAGTATGATCTTTAACATTAAAGTCATATATCCATTTAGAATGCATTGTGGTGCAAGGTGCTGTTCTAAGCTTAATTTGTGACAGACTGCATTCTAATTTTCCCAGTAGCATTTATCAAATAGGAAGTTTATTCCCTAGGTAACTTATGTTTTCTACTTCATCAAACATTGGGTTGCTGGGTTGCTGAGTTCTTTTGTTTCTGAAGATCTCTTGTCTAGGTTATTTTAATGATCTATATCTCTAGTCTTTTCCCAGTACCAGATGGTTCTGATGACTGCTGCTTTATTATATAATTTGAGGTCTGGAAGTGCTATCTTCCATTGTTCTCATATTTTTTCATCATTTCCTTTGATGGTCTAGATCTTTTGTTTTTTATAAAGCTCTGTAAAGTATCCCATCCATAATTTGATATAAGTATAGCATTAAAAGTATAAATTAAATTTGGAAATATGGTCATTTTTATTTTATTGGCACAGTCTAACCATTAAGTTGTTCTTTACTTCTTTAAGGAATACTTTTTTATTTAATCTATATGTCTTTTGTGTGCTTTTGGAGATTGCTTCCCAGATATTTTATGTATTTTATATTTAGTTGGAATGGGATTTCCCTTTCTATTATTGCTTCTTATTTTTTGTTATGATATAGAAATGCCATTGATTTTTAAGGATCTGTTTTGCATCCTGCAACTCTGCTGAAGCTACTGTTTCAAAGGACATGTTTACTGATTTCTTGAGGGTTTTCCAAGTAAACCATCATACTACCAGTAAGTAAAGATAGTTTTACCTTCTCTTTACCTATCATTATTCTTTTAATCCTTTTATCTTGTATTTGCTGACCTAGAGAAGAAAATGAGTCAGCACACAGTTAGCAACTGTGGAGGACAAAAGGAGCGGGCAACTTTGAAAAATTTAGTGTATAGCCCCACATTTGCTCATCTGTGCCAGAGCCCTCACAAATGTGGTTTGGTGAAAATGATGGGGAAATTCAGAAGCTGCTAAATGAAAAACAAGAACTTCAAAGGTTTTACCAGCAGGACAATTCATTGGTTTCCAAGAAGGTTGTGTTTAATTCCGTTAAAAGTAAAGTGCAAGTGAAACTTGGAGAGATGCTGTATTCTTGGCTCAGAAAGAAGGCAGATGGGTCTCAGTTTTACAGCACAACAATCCAAAGTGCTTCTACAATGCCAAGAAGACCTTGTGGTGTATCTCAACTACTCACTACTGCTGGAACCACAATGATAAGTGATAAAGACCCGATCTTAGAGAGATGGTTAAACACTTCCATAGTGTTTTCAACAGACTATCATCAACCAATACTAAAGTCACTAGTTACATACCTCAGTCAATCCCTCTCTAGCCAAGCCTCCAACTAAAGAAGAAGTATTGAATGCCATTAGAATTCTCTTATGTGGCAAAGTACCTGGTGCTGACACTGGCAGAGGTCCCTGCTCATAGAGACTAACTGAAATCTTCTGGGTTAAATGGCAAGAGGAAGTTTCTACCCCAGGAGACCAAGGATGCCTCTATTGTACATCTGTATAAAGGAAAAGAGAACAGGTTGTTTTGTTACAATCAGAAGGATACTTCTTAGTCATGGCTGACATGATTCTTGTCAGCATCCTCCTTAACTGGGCTGATCATTCACCTAGAAGATCTTGTATTATTGCTATTGTTAGCATTGCCAGAACTACAGTAAATAATAGAGGGAAGAGTGGACATCCTTGTTTCATAGGATTTTGTTTAAAATTTTGAATCAATGTTCATTAATGATACCGGTTCATGGATTTCTTTCTGTGTAAGACAGTTAATATTAGTTTTCCCAAAAATATAACTAAGAAAGTAAATATGCTGTGGGAGAGAGCACACAAGATGGTGAAATATCAGTAATTTTAAGATTTTTTTTGCTGTGCATATTTTCCCACTCTTGTTTCCTCCATTACTGCATATAATTGAAAGTTGAGTATACTTAAAACATCACACTGAGGAAAATAATCCTGTTCTACAGAATTCTTTAAGCAAACATTTTCACTCTATAATATTTTAAAATAATTTTCTAACTTACTTTTCCTCAAGTGACATATGTGTGTGTGTGAGAGAGAGATCTGCCTCATTCAGTCTGTCTTTTTTATAAAGACTTCAGTTGTTATTTACACATTCTGAAAGGCTACCCTACGTTTTTTATAAAAGAATATTTGAAACTGCTTCATATAACTTGATCTGGAATTGTTGGTCATTTGGGTTTCTATAAGCAAAAACATTTTCAAAAAATAACAATTCATTTTCTATTTAGTATTTCTATGAAGTTCTTCCCAATTTAACACCCAGAAAGAGCTTAGGAAATATCATAAGATTGTACAAGAATGAAAAACAAGCCTATGACAAAATGGGTTAAACTTTGAAGAGAAAGCTTCCTTTTGCAGAAAGTATATTGGAAGCCAAAGAAGCAAAAAGAAAAGAAATGTGTGAATATCAAATGCAAATAAAATATTAATGATACTCTCTCTGTATGTATATATATGTAGATATAGATATATAAGTATATATATCCTAATCACTTTCTTAGTAACTAGTTCTCTCCTAATAAGTCTCTTAAAAGCTACACACATAATCTAAAGCTTTTATGGAATGAAAATACACCTATCAAAAACAATAATAATACTGAAACAAAGAAAAATACTCACCTTTTAATTCAAAATTATTTTATGTACATGGAAGGAAAATGAGTAGTTTACCACCATAGAGTAAATAAATGAAACAACACGCTGTCAAGTTACTGTCAATGAAAAAATGAAGACAAATAACTACTAGTCATTGTTCAAAAACATTTATTCTTTTAACTTGTGTGTTAACTTTCTGAAACTTGTAAGCATTTGAATTAAAAATCTGTTACACTATTCCTGAAATAAATTTTTTATTTTAATTTTTCCTTCATTGTGGTGATTTTCAATATTGAGCTGAATTAAAAATGTTACTACAAAATGTCAATATAATCTACTATAAGACTTTACCTTTGTTCAGTGTCCCCAAGCAAATTCTACATCATTAATCAGTTCTAAGACATTAGGAAGTGAGTTCTATATTAATTAACAAGTTAATTTCTCATTAGCTTAGTGAAAATCCACAGTCAATAGTGCACAAGGGCCACAGAATACAAGATAAAATCAGTATAAAATTGTATTTTTAGAGAAGAAAAGAAGTATGATGAGATGCTATTGCATAAGTCTTACTCCTCCAATCACCATCAATCTTAGCTCTTCTCATATCCAATTTAAATGCTTTCTCATTTTTTCATCTTTTTGAACACAAGATAAACCAGAAATATTAATTATGAAGTACAATTCAATATGCTTAAACAATAATTAAATAAATTTATTTTACTTCCGTTATTTCAGGAAAGAAATGCAACTAATGATGGAGGTCATTTTTGCTATCATCCAATTTTTCCTAGAGATGGTTTAGAAATAATTTTAATCTCAATATATTGATTTTAGAACATGTCCCCTTCACACGAATGTATATTTCTGAATTTTATTCATCACACTTTGTGGTCCTCTTTACAACTTTTTCTAACTGGAGAATAATTTTCCTTTTACATTTTTCTTGAGACCAAAAGCAAACGTTGCAAATCACAAACAAATGTAATCTATGAGAAATTAAGGAATGAACTAGATTAGTGCTTGTTGAAAATTTATAGCAATGACAATAATAAAGCATGTTGTAAATTCCAGGTGAAACTGTCATTAAAACCAGTCCAGGCATCCCAAAGAAGCCAAAAGCCTTTTTCCAAGGGCAGGTTGTCACAGTCCCCTCCTATCAAGTGGTCTAATTTAGAGATACCTTAAGATATACCTGTGAAAGCTTCAAAAGTAGGTACTGAATTCACTTTGTAATGTTCCTTTAGTCCCTAATTGGGTAAATGAGTCACTGGCTGGGAAAAATGTTCACATGTCTGACATTCATTAACTTAAGGGTCCCTGTATTTATAATCAGAGGTTCTTTGTGTCATGAACTCCTTCAGAAGTTGGATGAAGCCTTCTCAGAATGATATTTTTAAATGCATAACATAAAATACGTATTATTACAAAGGAAATCAATTATATTGTTATATAGTTATCAAAATACATTAAAGAAGACAAACCGACAGACCTCGGGTTCCCAGCTCCTGCTGCATATGTACATCAGTCAGTGTACTTAAAAACATCGTCAAGCCTCACATTCATTTTCCAAAGGTTCACAGAGGTCATCTTATCTGATCATCACAATAACTGACATAGAAGCAGAGCTGGTGGCCTTATCCCTATTTACAGAGGAAAAACATCTGCAGAATGGTGCAGTGGGAAAAGCATTGGCTTTGGAATCAGAGAAAAATCTGTTTCTAATACTGACTCTGCCACTCAATACTCTTTTTAAACTTTAAACAAGTTATTTTACTTATCTGGGTCTCATCCAGCTCTAAATCTATGATCCTATGAGACTCCAAGAGATCAAATGACTTGTCCAAAGTCACATGAGTGTTAAATTCAAGAATGGAATTTAAATCTGGTTCCTCTGACTCTTAGTACAATGGTCTTTCCATTATTTGGTACTGCCTCATCATACAAAATAAACGATATAATGTATTATACTTGGCATTTGGTTACCAGAATTATTTGTAAGCGAAGTCTTGCTATAATACTAAAATAATCAAATGACTACTATTCCACACATCATGTTAAGTAATTTTTTATCTGAAAAAATACCATTTCCACATTCTTTGATAAATTACAAGGATACCACCTAATTTTAAGGGAAAAAAAGCTCCTAAAAATAAGTTTAAATTACATTTTGTAAGTCAGTTAATTTACTAATTGGGAATTATAATAAAATAATTCTATGGTCAATCAAGAGTCAAAGATTCCTTCTGTAGATCAAATTCAAATAAATGCCATCTAATTTATTCGTCAATTTTGTACCCCAGATTTTCAGAAGTTAGGCACAAATATATTTTATTCATACAGCAGCATTTTTCCTTCTTTCCAAAGAATACATTTAAAATATATCACTTTTATTGCTGATGTCATGACAAATAAAAAAGAAGAAATCCTCAGAAACAAAAAGAGATCTCCTCAAAACATTCAATGATTCATTTGAGTAATTTTCCCAGGATGTAACTTCCGGGAATCAGAAGAATGTCTTAATTTAAAATGATCAAGATTCTTTAAATCCTGGCCAGGCTCTGAAAGCCTGAAGGCTGCTAAAACAAAGGGAGGGATGAAATTATCAGTAGGTGACCAAACCGTGGGAAAGCCCCGGGGTGGAGCATCAGTTTCTGAAGCAAAGCATTGTCTGGGGGACTTCTGGATAAAGGTCTGTGAAGGAAAGACCCCTGGAAGGACAGACACAATTCATCAAATCACACAGAAAAGAGAAATGATGTGAGACCAGCTTCAGAAACTTTCCCTTCCCCCAGCTTCCAGAAGCTCAGCTAGGAGCTGCCTCCCTGAGGACATATTGTAGTCATGGTGACAGGACATGGCCTCATGCCTGCGCCTTCCCTGATACCAGAGGCTGCAGGATTTGCTAGGAAGTACATTTGGCAATATAGGGTGTTTTCTTTCTTGCTGCCTGCTTTAGACTCCCAAAGAAATGACCAAGTATTTGAATAAGGAATCAAACAAATCAATAACTACATTTGATAAGCTATTTAATTGTAAATTACAGTGGAGCAGTCAAATTATTCATAAAAGGAACAATGTCCCCTAGAATTCCTTAGTTCTGCATGATTATAAAAAACTAAACAGTCTATCAATATGAATAGAGAAATACCTTTGTTACAAGAGACATATAGATGTTTCCCAATCTGGCCCAATGAAGTTAATGAAATATTTCAAAAAGATTTCAAAGAGAAATGGTGATGGTAGAGAGATGATCAAGTATATACATATACTATGATAACATTTATGAACCTGATTATTACATACATCTACAAAAACAAACAACAAAAATTGATATGACAATACAGTAGTTCTTAGAAAACATTTAATTCTTGAACTTTAAAAAAGCTAAGAAAATAATCTAACAACTGGCACAGAAAATTGAAAAAAATTATTATTTAAGCTAGAATTGTATTTTCAATAACAATTTCATAAATTTTTTTGGTGTGTGCCTTGGAAACATAAATATAAATAACAGTTTCCCCTTTGAGCTTAATATATAATATTGTAGCTTCATTAGAAACAAGCAACCAGAAACACACCCCTACTTTGGATAGAAAATCTGTGTTGACATTCTGCATTGAAGTTGCAGCTGTATCCTATGACAGGGGATACAGACAGGAAAGGAACTATGTAAATTAGCAAATTAGCAAAATAAACCATAAAACAATCCATACATTTACATCTGCCCATCTTATTTTATCAAGGCATATATGTTTACAAGTTAAGACATGAGTCTTTACACTACTGATTACCTTGGAAAGCAGTCACATTTTTTTCCTGCCTTGAAATGATGAAAGCCCCTAAGAGTCTATTACTCAAGAAGAGTGAATGTAAACAATAAAGGGATTTTTACATATTCCAAAAGAAAACTGAGATGCCAAAAAAATCTTGACAAAAATTGTGAGTTCATTATGACAAAAAAAAACAAAAAAAATATTCTGAAATATTTATTCCTAGAGTTGCTGTGACACCACTGACACTCCAATGGAGAGAACATGGGATAAACTGTATCTTCATTTGCATGCAAAGTTGAACACACACACACACACACACACTTTTTTAGAGAATACCCACCCATGGCTTATTTATCAAAGGTAATGTCCTACATTAATATTTTCAAAGTGTTTAAGATCTTTTTGATGATAGATGATGTTTACACAGCATGATTCACAACAATAAAAATATTCATAGAAGAAAAAAAAAGACCCACGAGATGAAAAGTAATGGAAGCAAGTACTTTGTGTTTCAGCAAAACAGCCCCCCTGAGACTTTCATATTATATTCCAGCAACCTAGACAATAACATTATTTTCCCTCAATCTCATTTTCTTTAGCTCTCCCTTACAAAATATCAACAGATTAAAGCAAATGGAGACTGTTGATAATCCAGTTGCCTGCAGATTACCTAGATCTTAAGGGTCAATGATGGAAGCTTTCTGAGGAATCACTCAGAGATTAAAACAGCAGGATTTAATCATGATTCCTATAATTATTTAAGCAAGATTTTGAAACGTTATTTGTGCCACAAGGCGTTTCTATGAAGAAATTCTGAAAAATGGCATGACACAAACAACTCTAGAGTAGGATCAAACTGACTGTCATGTGTAAACCGGTTTAATTAATTATTAGAATAAAGGTCTCTGTGCTTTGCCTCTCTGGTTTTTTTTTTCTTTTTTCAGTTAAAGGAATACTAGAGCTTTGAACTTGTGGGCTTCTATTTTTAAATAATTTTTTGTTGAGACATTTTGTTTTTTTTTGACATCCATTACAGTTCCTACCAGTATATCTCCCCTCCATTTTTCAGAGTCACTCCATATAACAAATAGTATTTTTAAGATCAAAAAGGAAAGAAAGAAAGAAAGAAAATGAAGAGGAAAGAAATCAGTATAACTGTTCAATCCATCAAAGAAATCTGAAAATATTTGCAATATACCACATGTGTGGACCTCCCAACTCTGCAAAGGACTGTCTTTTCATTTTTCTTCTTCTACGCCATGGCTTGTTCTTTTTAATTTTATAATATTCAATTTTGATTTTTGTTTGGCTGGATGTCCTTCCATTTGCATTGCTGTAGTTAACGTGCATATTGTTCTCATGGCATTGCTTACTTCATTCTACCTCAATTACTAATAATAACAGCTAACATTTATATAACTTATTATGTTTCAGGCCCTACGCTAAGTGCTTCACAATTATCACGTCATTGGATCCTCACAGCTCTGGTATACAGGTGCTATTTTAACATCCTCACTATACAGATGAGGAAACTGAGGTGAACAGAGGTTAAATGACTTACCCAAGGTCACATATTTGAAGTCAGATTTAAACTCAGGTCTACCTAACTCTAGGTCAGCACTCAATTCATGTTGTTCTTCTCATGCCTCTTTGTAATCATCACAATTTGTCATTTTTTACAGCAAAATAATATTCCATTACACTCAAACTCATAATTTGTTTAGCCATCCCTCATGGGTATCTACTTTGTTTCCCATTCCTTGCTGTCACAAAAAGTGCTGCTATAAATATTTTGGTGCATATGGGGAATTTTTTCTTATCCATGCCTTGTTTGTAGTAATGAGGTTTTTTTTCACTCACCCCTTTTATTTAAGTATTTTATTATATTTTGTTTTCCCCAATTATATGTAAAAACAATTTTCAACATTCATTTTTAAAATTATGAGTTCCAGGGGAGCGGAGCCAAGATGGTGGAGTAGAAAGAGACACATATGCAGGCTCTCCCCACACAGCCCATAAAATACCTATAGAGAGGGACTCTCAGCAAATTTTGGAGCAGCAGAAGTGGAGAACAACACAGTGGAGGAGATTTCCAGCCCACGGTGACCTGAAAGGCCCATGGGAAATGTCTGTTACACCAGAGGCGGAGCAGAGCCCAGCCGAGCCTTGGCGGCATGGCACGGCAAAGCGTGGCTCTGGGAGGAGGACACCTCAGGGGCAGAATCTCCAGTCACATTAGCAGTGGTTCACAGATCCCTCAACCCACAGGTGCCAAAGGTCAGTGACAGGGTTTTTTAAGCTGGACAGGAAGGGAGAAGGGCCTCCCCAGAGCTCTGTCCTCAGGCAGCAGCCACAGAGGTCACATCACGGAGGCAGCGGCAGTTTCCACCACAGCCCCTACAGCAACCCGAATCCAATGGTTGGACTGTAAAATCCTGAGGGCACTTACCTCAGCCCTGTGTAGAGGCCTTGGGGAGCTGATCTTTATCTCATACTGAATGGTGGCCCTGCCCATGCAGCTTATCTGAAAATCAGCCCCCAGTGCTGGCTTGGCAGAACTGGAGGCCAGGTGACTGTGGAGAGGAAACTGCTACGATTCTGGGCACAAAAATCTCTCCCTCCTTCCGTGCTTGATTGTGCCACCTTGGAGGAACTGAGATCTTATAGATTCCCAGAGTATACCCTACTCTTGACAAAGGACCCAAAAAGTCAAGTAACTGGTGGGGAAAATGCCCAAAAAAGGAAAAAAAATTAAGACTATAGAAGGTTACTTTCTTGATGAACAGATATCCTCTCCCATTCTTTTGGATGAGAAAGAACAATGTTTACCATCAGGGAAAGACATCAAAGTCAAGGTTTCTGTACCCCAAACATCCAAAATAAATATTCAATGATCTCAGGCCGTGGAATAGCTCAAAAAGGATTTTGAAAATCAAGTAAGAGAGGTGGAGGAAAAACTGGGAAGAGAAATGAGAGAGATGCAAGAAAAGTATGAAAAGCAGGTCAACAACTTGCTAAAGCAGATCCAAAAAAATGCTGAAGAAAATAACACCTTGAAAAATAGGCTAACTTAATTGGCAAAGGAGGTTCAAAAAGCCAATGAGGAGAAGAATGCTTTAAAAAGTAAAATTAGCCAAATGGAAAAGGAGGTTAAAAAGCTCACTAAAGAAAATATTTCTTTAAAAATTAGAATGGAAGAGATGGAAGCTAATGACTTCATGAGAAACCAAGAAATCAAAAAACAAAACCAAAAGAATGAAAAAATGGAAGATAATGTCAAATATCTCACTGGAAAAACAACTGACCTGGAAAATAGATCCTGGAGAGACAATTTAAAAATTATGGGACTACCTGAAAGCCATGATCAAAAAAAGAGCCTAGACATCATCTTTCATGAAATTATCAAGGAAAACTGCCCTGATGTTCTAGAACTAGGGGGCAAAATAAATATTGAAAGAATCCACAGACCACCTCCTGAAAGAGATCAAAAAGAGAAACTCCTAGGAACATTGTGGCCAAATTCCAGAGTTCCCAGGTCAAGGAGAAAATAAGAAAGCAGCTAGAAAGAAACAATTCAAGTACTGTGGAAATGCAATCAGGATAACACAAGACCTAGCAGCTTCTACATTAAAGGATCAAAAGGTGTGGAATAGGATATTCCAGAAGTCAAAGGAACTAGGCCTAAAACCAAGAATCACCTACACAGCAAAACTGAGTATAATGCTCCAGGGGAAAAAATGGTCTTTCAATGAAATAGAGAACTTTCAAGCATTCCTAATGAAAAGACCAATTTGACTTTCAAACACAAGAATCAAGAGAAGTATGAAAAGGTAAACAGCAAAGAGGTATCAAAAGGGACTTACTAACGTTGAACTATTTACATTCCTACTTGGAAAGACAATATTTGTAACTCTTGAAACTTTTTTCAGTATCTGGGTAGTTGGTGGGATTACACACACACACACACACACACACACACACACATACACACACACACACACACACACACACACACAGAAAGAGAGAGACAGCACAGGGTGAATTGAATAGGATGGGATCATATCTTTAAAAAATGAAATTAAGCCGTGAGAGAGAAATATATTGGGAGGAGAAAATGAGAAATGGAATGGGGAAAATTATCTCTCATAAAAGAGGCAAGTAAAAGACTTTTCAGTGGAGGGAAAAAGGGGGGAAGTGAGAGAAAAAACATGAAGCTTACTCTCATCACATTCGACTAAAGGAAGGAATAAAATGCACAATCATTTTGATATGAAAACCTATCTTACAATACAGGAAAGTGGGGGAGAAAGGGATAAGCAGGGTGGAGGGGATGATGGAAGGGAGGGCAGTGGGAGGAGGGAGCAATTAGAAGTCAACACTTGTGGGGAGGGATAAGATCAAAAGAGAGAATAGAAGAAGAGAGAAGAGAGGGCAGGATAGGATGGGGGGAAATACAGCTAGTCTTACACAACACAACTATTATGGAAGTCATATGATAACTACACATATATGGACTATATTGAATTGCTTGACTTCCCAAAGGGAATGGGTGGGGAGGGAGGGATGAAGAGAAGCTGGAATTTAAAGTTTTAGGAACAGCTGTTGAGTATTGTTCTTACAACTAGGAAATAAGAAATACAGGTAATGGGGAATAGAAAGTTATCTTGCCCTATAGGACAAAAGAGAAGATGGGGATAAGGGAAAGGAGGGATGCTAGGAAGGAGGGCAGATTGGTGATAGCGGTAATTAGAATGCTCAGCGTTTTGGGGTGAGGGAGGGGAGAAATGGGAAGAAAATTCGGAACCCAAAATTTTGTGGAAATGAATGTTGAAAACTTAAATAAATTAAAGAATAAAAAAGAAATAGTTTAATAAATATTAAAAAAAAATTTTGAGTTCCAAATTCTTTCCCTCCCTCTCCATACCCCTTAATGAGAAGGCAAGCAATTTGATAAAGGTAATATATGTGTAGTCATACTAAACATATTTCCATATTAGTCATGTTGTAAAAGAAAAACACAGACCAAATTTTTAAAAATCAAGAAAAATAAAAAAGGTAAAAAAGCATGCTTCAATCTGTATCCAGATTCCATCTGTTCTTTCTCTGGGGATTTTTCACTGTAAATCCTTAAGAGATGTCTTGGATCACTGTATTGTTGAGAACAGCTAAGTCATTCACAGTTGATCATCTTATAATAGTACTCTGTGTACAATTTTCTCCTGGTTCTACTCATTTCACTTTGCATCAGTTCATTTAAATCTTTCCAGGTTTTTCTGAGAGCATCATTCATCAGTTTTTATAGCACAATAGTATTTGTTCACAATCATATACTACAACCTGTTTAGTAATTCCCCAGCTGATGGGCATCCCCTCAGTTTCCAATTCTTGGTCACCATAAAAGAGCTGCTATATTTTTGTACATATAGGTTCTTTTCATTTTTGTTTTTTATCTCTTTTTGGATACAGACCTAGCAGTGGTATTGTTAGTGTGTGTGTGTGTGTGTGTGTGTGTGTGTGTGTGTGTATGTTAGTCCTTCACTGCCAAAGAAAACCATGCCATCAGAGAAATAATGACATGACTTGCACTTGACTTTGTTTTGAGTGAGGGAGGACTGTGCAGGTCACCAGTCTCTCTTCTCCTCCACAGCCATCTGAATCCTGTGACCAGATATTCAACAGGATGACTGGAGATGACTCAGGATGAGACAATAGGGGTTAAATGACTTGCCCATGGTCACAGAGCTAGTGAGTATCAAGTGTCTGAGGTGAGATTTGAACTCAGGTCCTCAACTCCTGCACCGGTGCTCTATCCCCTGCACCACCTAGCTGCCCCACTCTAGCAGTGGTATTGCAAGGTCAAAGGGTATTTATGGTTTTATAGGCCTTAGGCATAGTTCCCTAACACTTTATTTAATAGTTGAATCAGTTCACAACTCCACAACAGTGCATTAGTGTCTCAATTTCCCACAGCCCCTCCAACATTTGCCATTTTCCTTTTATATTTTATTTGCCTGTCTAAAAGGTGTGAGGTAGTACTGATAGGGTACTCTGGCCCCTGCCCTAAGATCATGTCTCCAAAAGCCTCCAAGTTTCTCACTAGGCCCCTGTCCTGTGAGAAAATTTTCTTTTCCTGCAGAACACATTCTCTTATCATAACAGATAGAGGGGATTCCTGACCCAAGGACTCTCCTTCCTTTCAGATCCCCAAGGTCCATGCTTCTGACAACGCCTTCAATGTCTGGTGGCAACAAAGTTATCTCTGCAAAACTCCCTATATCTTCCCACCCATAGCTTCCAAAGACACCAGGATCCCTAGCTTACCTAATTAGAATCTCTGGCATTCCTTTCCCTTGTCTCTTTTCCACATAAGCCCCCAAACTATCCTCACTCTCTCTCTCAGGTTCCCTAAAGATCTTTGCCTACTTTTGCCAAAGTGTTACAATCAACTTCTTGTCACTTGACTAAGAGAATGTTTGAGTGTGTGAATTCATTCCAGGTAACTATGCCTTGGCATTCTTGGGGTCCCAGCACCTCCAAACCTAGTCAGCACCTCAGAATTGTTTTAATTTGGATTTCTCCAATTGATAGTGATTTACAGCACATTTTTCCTAAGGCTCTAGGTAGCTTTCCAGATAGTTCATCTGAAAACTGACTTCCTATTTTTTTGTTGTTTATCGCTTTTATAAATTTGACTTATTTCTCTATATATTTGAGAGAGGAGACCTTTATCAGAGAAACTTGTTTCAAAATTTTTTTCACATTTATGACTGCTAACTGTATTTCCCTCCATCTTATTTCCCCTATATTTTATCCTCTTTCTCCTTTCACCTTATCCCTCCTCAAAAGTGTCTGCTTCATGATCTAACACAATTCCAAAAGACATGATGGAAAATGCTATCCACATCCAGAGAAGGAACTATGGAGTTTGAATATGATCAAAGTATGCTATTTTCTCTTTTTTTCTGTTTTTTTTCCTTTTGTTCTGATTCTTCTTTCACAACAGGACTAATGTGTAAATATGTTTAATATGATTATATATATTATATATATGTATGTGTGTGTAGCTTTAATCAGATTATATGCCATCTTGGGAAGAGGGGAAGGGAATGAGGGGAAACAGAACTACAAATCTTATAAAAAGGGAATGATGAAAACTAAAAATAAATATATTTTAAAGTGTTTTGCTTTTGATTACCATCTCCCCCAAGTCACTCTGCCTTCTATGAGCATCACCTCCCTTATGTTATTCCCTTCTCTTGCTACTTTCCTGTAGGGTAAGAGAGGTGTCTATACCCAAATGAGTGCATATGTATCCCCTCTTTGAGACACTTCTGATGGAAGGGAGGTTCAAGCGTTCCCTGTCACCTCCCACATCTTCCCCTCCACTGTATAAAGCTCTTTCATGCCTCTTTTATGTCAGATAATTTACTCCATAATACTTCCACCGTTCTCAGTTAATTCCTATTTTTTACCCCTTAATTTTATTTTTGTTAGATATCCCATCATATCTAACTCACTCCTGTATCTCCTGTCTATATATACTCCTACCTGCCCTAATAATGAGGAAGCTCTTGTGAGTTATAAGTATCATCTTCCCATGTAGGAATGTAAAGAATTTAACCTTATCAAGTCCTTTATGACTTCCCTTTCCTATTTAATTTTTTATGATTCTCTTGAGTCTTTTATTTGAAAGTCAATAGTTTTCTTCAGCTCTGGTCTTTTCATCAGGAATGTTTGCAAGTCCTCTATTTCACTGAATGTCCATTTCTCCCTGAAGGATAATACTCAGTTTTGTTGATTATGTGATTCTTACCCCCTGATCCTTTAATGTAGAAGTCATAAAATCTTGTGTTATCCTGACTTTGGCTGAATTGCTTCTTTCTGGCTTCTTGCAATATTCTCTCCTTGAACTGGAAGCTCTGGAATTTGGTTATAATATTTACTGGGAATTTTCATTTTGGGATCTCTTTCAGGAAGTGGATTCTTTCAATTTCTATTTTACTCTCTGGTTCTAGCATATCAAGACAGTTTTCCTTGACGATTTCTTGAAAAATCATATCTAGGCTCTTTTTTTTGATCATGACTTTCAGGAAGTTTAATAATTTTTAATTTCTCCTAGATCTATTTTCCAGGTCGGTTGAATTTCCAATGAGATATTTCACATTGTCTTTTATTTTTCATTCTTTTGGTTTTGTTATATTGTTTCTTGGTGTCTCATAGAGTCAATCGTTTCCACTTGCTCAATTATAATTTTTAAGATATTATTTTGGTCAATTTTACCTTTTAAGGAATTCTTTTCTTCAGTGAATTTTTGTGCCTCTTTTCACCTTTGATCAAATATACTTTCTAAGTTTTTCTCTTAAGTGAATTCTTATATATCTTTTCTCATTTGGTCAATTAGTCTTTACAAAGTAGTCTTCTTCTCATCGGATTTTTGTACCTCTTTTAAAATGTGGGCTATTCTGCTTTTAAGGTATAATTTTCTTCAGTATTTTTGTGCTTCCTTTACCAAGCTGTTGACTCATTTTTTCACGATTTTCTTGCATCACTCATTTCCCAGTTTTTCCTCTTTTACTTCATTTTCAAATCCTTTTTGAGCTCTTTCATGTCCTGAGACATGGAAGATGTTTTTAGAGGCTCTAGATATAGGAGCTTTGACTTTGTCATCTTCTTCTGAATGTATGTTTTGATATTCCTTGTCACCACAGTAACCTTCCACAGTAACAGAACTTTTTTCTGTTGCTTGCTTACTTTCTCCGGTCTATTTCTTGACATTTAACTCTTTGTTAAAGAGGAGCTCTGCTTCCAGGGTGGAGGGTGAACTGTCCTAAGTTTCAGGGGTTTTGTGTAGCTGTTTTCAGTTATACCTCTACGAACTTGTAAGTTTTCAGTTCTTCCAAATGGGTATGCTCTAAGGAGAGCTGTGTTTATTCCTCTCCTGGCCTGTGCTCTGGTCTGTGAATGACCACAAGCACTGTTTTCAGTCCTGGAATTGTGACTAGCATTCCAGTTCCACTGTAGTCACAAGTTTTGGTATGCTACTGCTCCTCCTCACCCTGGGACTGCCAGCCAGGACTGAGATCTAGATCCAAATATGGTCAAAGTGACAGAATCATGCCCCTCATGCCAGGAAAGAAACCCCCTGTAATCTTCTGATTAGTTGTTCTAATTCTCTTACCTTGTGGGCCGAGAGCTCTGATGGCAGCCACTGCCATTGCCACTGCCACTGTTGATTCAGTCTCTCCCAAGACCTGTTCCTAAAGGCCTGGTCTGCATTAGTGCAGTCTGCACTGAACTATACTCCACTTTCACTCTGGTGAAACAGACCTTTCCTGTCAACTTTCTAAGTTGTTTTGGGCTGGAAAATTTTTTCATCCTGTCCTTTTGTGGGTTCTGCCACTCCAGAATTTATTTTAGGGAATTATTTAAAGGTATTCAGAGCAGTTTGAGAGAGATCTCAGGTGAGTCCCTGCCTTTTCTCTGCCATCTTCCAGTAATGAAGTTTTAAGAATAACAATCTGAACACAGATCAAAAGATACTGACTTTAGGAATAGCAAATAAATCATATATAGAAGCAAAATAACAGAGCCTGGTCATGTGACTTCTCTCTTCTGAAACTGTCACCAACCTGGTACAACTATTCATCACCTCATGCCCAGACTATTCAATAACTACCTTCTTTTTCTCCCTTCCTCACAAGCTTCTCCCCACTCCAGTCTATCCTCTGCTCAACTATCAAAGTGCATGTCACCACTCCTCCCCACCCATTAACTAAACTCCAGTGACTCACTATTACTAACACCAGGATCAAATATGAAAGCCTCTATTTTGCATTCAAAGTCCTTCATAACTTGATCTTGCCCACCCTTCCAGCTAGCTGGAAGCATAGTGCTAAGCCTGGAGTCAGGAGGAGTCTTCCTGAATTCAAATCTGGTCTCAGATACTTATAAGCCATGTGATGCTGGGCAAGTCACTTTACCCTGTTTGCCTCAGTTCCTCACCTGCAAAATGAGCTGGAGAAGAAAATACCAGTGATAAGCACAGTCTAACACCATGAGCACAGACCAGCATGGAGCAGCAGGGACAGGACCCAGAACAGGATTCAGGGCACCACCTGCAGCAGTTCCCAGAATCCTCAACCCACAAATGCCACAGACAGCTTCAAAGGTCAGAAGTTCAGTGGGAGAGCTCTGGCAGCTGCCATTTTCAGAGTTCTCCACCTAGAGCCCCTGGAGGTACTGAAGGGCTGATCTAGTCTCAGCCCTGAGTGGCAGCCCTGGGAGACCTTCACCTAAAGCCCCTGGGGGAATTGAACCACTGATCTAAATCTCAGCCCTGAGCTCTGCTCAGAGGTAAGGAGGAGCACTGGCCGTGGAGCTGGAGGCTGTTGTGGTGGGGAAATTCAACTGCAGATTCTGGGCAGAAAAGCTTTTGGTTGCTCCCAGACCAGTATGCAGATCAGAAGAGGAGTAAACACCTCTCCCTTGATTGTGCCACTTTGGAGGAACTGAGAACTTACAGAACCCCAAAGTATACCCTCCTCTTGACAAAGGTCTCAAAAGTCAAGTAATTAACTGGGAAAATGCCCAAAAAGGGGAGAAAAAATAAGACTATAGACAGTTACTTTCTTGGTGAACAAGTATTTTCTTCCATCCTCATGAATGAGGAAGAACAAAGCATAATATCAGAGGAAGTCAAGGCTTCTGCATCCAAAACCTCGAAAATAAATTTGCAATCATCTCAGGCCATGGAATAGCTCAAAAAGGATTTTTGAAAATCAAATAAGAGACGTGGAGGAAAAATTGGGAAGAGAAATGGGAGTGATGTAAGAAAATCATGAAAAGAGAGTCAACAGTTTGCTAAAGGAGACCCCAAAAAATGCTGAAGAAAATAACACCTATAAAAATAAGCTAACTCAATTGGAAAAGGAGGTTCAAAAAGCCAGAGGAGAAGAATGCTTTAAAAAGCAGAATTAGCCAAATGGAAAAGGAGGTTCAAAAGCTCACTGATGAAAATAGTTCTTCAAAAATTAGAATGGAACCAAGAAACCAAGAAATTACAAAACAAAACCAAAAGAATGAAAAAATAGAAGATAATGTGAACTATCTCACTGGAAAAACAACGGACCTGGAAAATAAATCCAGGAGAGACAATTTAAAAATTATAGGACAACCTGAGAGTCATGATCAAAAAAAGAGCCTACACATCATCTTTCATGAAATTATCAAGGAAAACTGCCCTGATGTTCTAGAACCAGGGGGCAAAATAAATATTGAAAGAATCCACAGATCAACTCCTAAAAGAGATCCAAAAAGAGAAACTCCTAGGAATATTGTAGCCAAATTTCCAAGTTCCCAGGTCAATGAGAAAATATTGCAAGAAGCCAGAAAGAAACAGTTTGAGTATTGTGGAAATACAATCAGGATAACACAGAATCTGGCAGCTTCTACATTAAGGGATTGAAGGAAGGGCTTTGGAATATGATACTCCAGAAATCAAAGGAACTGAGATTAAAACCAAGAATTACCTTCCCAGAAAAATTGAGTATAAATACCTCAGGGGGGAAAATGGTCATTCAGTACAATTACTTTCAAGCATTCTTGATGAAAAGACCAGAACTAAATAGAAAATTTGACTTTCAAACATAAGAATCAAGAGAAGCATGAAAAGGTAAACAGGAAAGAGAAACCATAAGGGACTGACTAAAGTTGAACTGTTTACATTCCTACATGGAAAGATAATATTTGTAACTCTTGAAACTTTTCTCAGTATTTTGGTAGTTGGAGGGATTATACACACACACACATATGTAGACAGAGAACACAGCATGAGTTGAATAAGAAGGGATAATACCTAAAAATAAAGTAAAATTAAGGAGTGAGAGAGGAATATACTGGGAGGAGAAAGGGAAAAATGGAATGGGGTAAATTATCACTCACAAAGGAGGCAAGAAAAAGTTTCTTCAGTGGAGGAGAAAAGGGAGGATGTGAGAGGGGGAAAAAGGGAAGCTTACTCTCTTCACATTTGGCTTGAGGGAATGACATGCTCACTCAGTTTGGTATGAAAATGTATCTTGCACTACAAAAGGGTAGGGGAGAAGAGGACAAGTAGGGTGAGGGGGATGACAGAAAGGAGGGCAAATGGCAGAAGGGAGTAATCAGAAGTAAACACTTCTGGGACGGGATAAGGTCAAAAGGGAGAATAGAAGAAATGGGGAGCAGGATAGGATCGAGGGAAATACAGTCTTACACAACATGACTATTATGGAAGTCTTGTGCAAAACTACACATATACAGCCTATACTGAATTGGCTGCCTTCTCAGTGGAGATAGGTGGGGAGGGTGGAAAGGAGAGAAATTGGAATTCAAAGTATTAGGAATGAATGTTGAGAATTGTTTTTGCATACAACTGGGAAATAAGAAATACACATCATATGCAAAAACAATTCTTTTTTTGTAATTAATTTATTAATATTTTTTAAAATTTTGAGTTCAAAATTCTATTCTTCCCTTGATCCCCTCCACCACCCACTGAGAAGGCAAACAGTGTAATACCCATTATACATTAAAAATCATTCAAAACATAGTTCCCTATTAGCTATTAGCTATAAGTAAGAAAAATAAAGTGAAAAAGGCACACATCAATTTGCAGTCAATTTATCAGTTCCTTCTTTAGAGGCTGATAGTACTTTTCATCGTGTGTTCTTCAGAATCGTCTGGACTATCGTATTGATCAGAGCAGTTAAGTCTTTCAGAATAATCATTGTTACTGCATATGATCATCTCCTGGTTCTGCTCACTTCACTCTGCATCAGTTCATAAAGGTTCTTCCCATATATTTTTGAAACCATCTCTCTCATCAATTCTTATAGCACAAGTATTCCATCACATTCATATACTATCACTTGTTCAGTCATTCCCCAAATGATGGACACCTCTCAATATCCTCCTTTGTCAAAAAGAGCTGCTGTAAATATTGTTGTTCATAGAGTTCCTGTTCCTTTTTCTTTGATTTCTTTGGGATACAGACCTAGTATTGATGGATCAAAGAGTATACAAAGTTTTATAGCCCTTTTGGCATAGTTTCAAATTGTTCTCCATTGTGCTTATACCAGTTCACAACTACACCAACAATTTACTATTATACCTATTTTTCCATATTCTCTCCAGGATGTGTCATTTCTGATAGGTGTGAGGTGGTATCCCAGTTATTTTAATTTTCAATTTTCTAATTAACAGTGATCTGGAGCATTTTTTCATGACTTTAACTTTGATTTCTTCTGAAAGCTGCTCCTATCCTGACCAGCTCATATGCTGAACAGCTGAAAGCTATGCATATTCTTTGACCATTTATCAATTGGGGAATGGCTCTCAACTGTATACATTTGACTCAATTCCATACATATTTGAGAAATGAGACTTTTATAGCAGAGAAATTTGTAAAAGTATTTGATATTAATTCATTTTTCATGGTACCTTTTAGCAGAATGCAGTTTCCCTATGTCTTTTAATTAGGTTTATTTTTACATTTGCTTTGTCCAAGATCCGATGGTTACCCTTGCATTTTTTACTTCAGTTGAAGCATAACACGTTATTGTTCAGTCCCTTAGTTTAACTTGTGTTTTTGTTTTCAAATGTGTCTCTTGTAAACAATGTATTTTTGGAATCTAGTTTCTAATCCATTCTGCTGTTTCCATTTTATAGGTTAAGTTCATCCCATCCACATTCACAGCTATGATTCCTGTGTATTTACCTTCATCCTACTGTCTTCTATTTATCCTTCTTTCCTTTTCACCCTGTCCCTTTTAAGGAGTCTGTTTTGCTTCTGACCCCTGCCTTCCTTAATCTGACCTCCTTTTTATTACCCTCTGTTTTGTCCCCTTCCCCTCTGACTTCCCTGTTTGTTAAGACAGATTTCTATTCTCAATTGAGGGAGTTTATACAGTTTGCCATCTTTGAACCAATTCAGATGAGAGGGATATTCAAGTGTTGGCCATCATTCACCTTTCCCCAATTTACCTGACCACTGTACAAGCTCTTTCTTGCACGCCTCTTTATGTTTTGTTTGACCATACATATTTGTAATAGGAGTTTCATTTTTCTTGCTTTCTCAGGGAAGAATGGGGAGGTGGGGAAGAAAGAAGGTAGATCTTTATGTGGTAACAAAATAAAAAGTAACCAACCATGTAACCAATAGCCACAAATGGAAAAATATAAGAATTGATTGGAAAAGGATAAAAATAAAAGTGAGTAAAAAGTAACTGAAAAATGAAATGTACTAGAAAAGAGGAGGGGCAAGGAGATTGGAGGAAAGAGGATGAAGGATTCTGAACCACACACTTGCTGGGCAGGGAAAGGGAAAAGGCAAAAGGGAGGCTGGGAAAGGGGTGAGGCAGGGAGCGAAGGGAAAGGAAGAGGCTAGATAAATAGGAATTTAACCAACATAAGTAAATTCAAGGGTTAAAACAGGAAACAGAAGTCATAAGGATCCCATAAACTGAATAAAGTATAATGGAATTCTCAAAGAAAAATAGCTACATTGCTGCAGAAGGATTTACAGATGAAATTTATCAAACATTTCAAGAGCAGTTACTACCTGGGCAAAAAAGGAATGAGATGAATGAACTTGAATTGTTAACCAGTAAGTAAAGAGAAGTAAATAAACACAAGATGTATTGAGCATCTTGGACAAAACCTGGTGATAATGAAAGGAAATAAAAGAGATTAAAGGGGTTTATAAATCTTTATAAACCTTATAAACCTGGGTGACTGGAAGAATGGTGGTGCCTCAACAAACACAAGAAAGTTTGACAAAGGGATAAGTTTGTGGAGAAAGAAATTTTGAATAGGTTAAATTTAAGAAACCTGTGGCACACACAGGTAGAAATGTCTAGCAGGAAAGAGGCCAAGCAGGAATGACACTCTGGAAAGAGACATAAGTGAGAAATAGAGTCTTGGGGAATAAGTTTCACTGAACTCTATCTTCTACACACCTAGAATATATCTTTAGTTTGGGGCACCAACTTTCCTATGATGATGAAATCACAGGTTTGGGCCAAAAGAAAACCAATACTTAGGTTAATGTTTTTCATATTGCAAATATCTGATACGTTTGATGGTTTGTAATTTGCTGCTATTGAAAGAGAGGGATATTTCACTTGAACAATAGAAATCACAGTAGAAATATGTAGTTACTATTTGAAAAGTTGTCATATGTTGAAAGGAAAGGTATTTGCTCAATTTGGTCCCAGAAGACAGAACCAGAATCAATGAAATTGGCGATTACTGGGGGGAAAGAAGGAACAGTTAGGGGATGTGATTAACTTTTCAATGACTTTACAAGAATCTGCTTCTAAATTAAACTACATAAACAACATAACTTACTCAGTTTTCTGATAGTACTTCAAATAATCTGAATAGAAAGCAAAATCATTTCTTTGAAATGTATAACATATGTATCCTCTAAAATAAAACACCTTTTAAAGTAGTAAGGATTATATAAACTAGACATAGATATGGATATGCTTTTATCTATATATAGTTGATATCTTTATAAACAGTGGTAAAGATTATTTGAATATGTATATGGTTGAGAGATTACATCACTATTATAGTATAGCATTATATTAATATCATTTTACATATATAGTTGACAGTCTATCAACTACATATATAATTGATATGATCTTTACTATTTTGAATGTACATGTGTATGTCTATATATACATTTACTAAAGAAAAATTAACTTGAGTTTCCTGATATAGATTACAAACTACTTGAGGGAAGAGGTCTTTCTTTCATCTTCCTAACCCCACTGCCTAGCATAGTACACTGCTTAATAAATGTTGAATGAAATAAATTTATTTGATTCAAATCTATTTTATTTGAATTAATAAATGCAATATATATCTGAGGTCACTGCTTCAACCAAGTCAAGGACTACTGTTTATTCTTTAAGCAATACCCTCAGTGGCGAACAATTTCAGAGGTCTACAAAATAATTCTAAGGAATATATTCCTTAGAAATTAATTCATTCTGCTTCATAGCTCTTAATCCCAACCTTTTCCCCTACCAGTCAAGGGGAACATCTTCCACTAGGACTCCTCTTACCCCATCTATCTTCCTCATAAGGACTTTAAATCCTTTGACTTGTGGGTAGGTTGGGGGGAGGGGAAACAGGTTCTAATCCCCAGGAGTCAACTTGAAATCACTGGTAGGAGAGTGATACTCCCAAAGAGAGCAGCAATGTTGGTAGGTATTCCTATGCTATTGTGAAATAAGAGAAGACATAATAGGGGAGAAAAACAAAGTGGGATAGTTGAGCAATTTCTTAGCTCCCTACTACATAGCAGAATAGATAATTCATAATATTAAATTGGAGAGATTGTGAAACTAAAACTAAATAAGAATAACATGGATGCTTATTTGAAAAATCTTTAATTGGAGAGAAACTATTTAGGGCTTGTTTGTTTGGGGGGTTTTCAGCCACCACTTTAGGCTGAGGCACATTCAATATGAGACATTACAAGGGTCACTTTCACTCCATTTAAGCGGCATGTTCATTAAATGGTATTCTCTTAAAAAGGAATTTCACTGCACAGCCTGGCTGTTGCCTCACCAGATGGCAGGCAGCCAGGCTACTTTGAGCCCTCAAAGTGCTAAACCAGAACTAAAGGGAAGACAGGTGGCAGTCAAGGTTTATCTCTCACCTTTCAGATCAAGGCAAGTGAGTAATGGAATCCCCAAGGGAAGGCAAAAAAAAAAGCTGTTGCTCTACGAATGCTCACAAGTGCTTTTAACTTCACTGAAATTTTGCTTTTGAATATTTGTGTGACAATTATTACCAGGGTGATGCATCATATCAGGAAATGAGGCAAATTTTTAAAAATGAAGTATCATCATGTAGTGAAAAAAGTACTAGATTTGGAGGCAGAATTTCTAGTTCTAGTTTTGGTTTCTAGTTCTGGTCCTTATTACCAATACGATCTTCAGTAAATCACTTTACCTCTTCTGCCCTCAGTTTCCTCATCTGTAAGATGAGAAGGTCAGTGTAAATTAATTCTAAGATTCAATCTAGTTCAAACCTATAAAACAAAATTTGGAGACCAATCTAGGCCAGTGAAATTTCTATTAGGGCATGTTCTTAAACCTTATAATATCCTGAGGATGCCTGTGTCATTTCTGACTCACCACTCATGAATCAGGTAAAAGAGTTGTTCAATTTTTTTCCTCCCTATTTACTTTTGAGCTTCACTACAAAAAGTGCCAGAGAAGAAAGCTGTCACTGGATTATACCACATTCCCATCAACCTGGTGACAGCATGCAAATAGAGAAAGTAGAAAAGCTTCCAAAGAACCTGCCAGATTGAGGATGATTTGGTGCCCTAGGCAGCAGCACACACAAACTCCGGATCAAACTAGAGGTCTCCCAAGAAACAACTGAAGTCACCTCAGTAGGCCCTGGCAATATATCCCATCCAGTCTCTTCAGAAGTTTCATTATTATGCTTCATTTGCTATCAAATGTTGAAATACAATTGCTAACGAGGAGGTGTCAACATGGCCAATTACCTAAGTCAGAAGTATATAGTCCAGTTCACTAGCAGCTCCATGGAACTGAGCTTCTGTGGAGGACAGATTAGTATGTGACACTAAGTGAAATGATGATACTAATACCTGACACTTATACAGTGATTTAATACAGTGTATAAAGCACTTCACATATCTTATGTCATTTTAGAGGCAGCTTGACACAATGGAAAGAGACAGAGGGTTTAGGTTCAGTCAGATACAAGCTCTTTTGCCTACTCACCATACAATCTTTCTAGATCTCAGTTTTTCACACCTGCAAAATGAAGTAGATGACTTTCTTAGTTCTCTCCTTAAGATTTACTTTTAAATCTATGAGCTGATGAAGAGCTCCATGAGGTGAATAATACAGACATTACATTCACACCGACCATCTGTGCCCAACCTGTGGTAGAGCATTATGAGCTCACATTGGTCTGATCAGCCACAGTCGAACACACTGAAACTTCACTTTATCCTGGTGATGTCATTTTGGTCCTCTTCGAGAACAAAGGACAACAACCAACAGACATTATTGCTACCATTTCACAGATGAGCAAACTGACAATCAGAGAAATGTAGTGACCTGCCCCTGGTGAAACACTAGTGATTCTTAGAGATCTGAGTCAAATGCATGTCTTTTTTACTTCAACACTCAAGTCCAACACTCTATCCATACTGCCACTGGATGAAAATTAGATGATTACAAGAACTCAAAGAGGAAAAAAAAAAGAATTCAAGTGCCAACAACTTCCAGGAACATTGTGTAGTTCTAGACTCCTGGGAAACAACAGCCACCCTCCAGTGTATGGACCAAGCTATCATAGGGTGAGACTATTACGAAACTACTTGTACAAGCGACAGAAAGAAATCCATCTCCACACTTAATGCATCATAGCAATCGGTCCTACAACCTGTGGGGTAAAAACGCATCAGCACAAATAGCAATAGCCTATTAAAAGCAGGTAGAAGTGATATCCGAAGTGAAAATACACACACAAATACATACTCATAAATACACACATAGACACACACAAATACAAGCACACACTATGAAAACATGCCAGTTCACTATCAGCAGGAGCACCTTTGCATTTGAAAAATGATATACTTAATAATGAGTCTTGTTATGCAAAATGAAAAGCCTTCAAGATTTTCGTGAAATATTTTTACCTAACTCACTAGCTTCTTATCTGATTGTGGGAATAAAAATGCCATGTGACTGGGCAAGATTGATTGCTTATTTTATAGACAAGAAATAAAGAAAACAGAACTAGTTAGCTATGTGATTAAAAACCTATTTCAAACTTTATAATAACCTTTTTCCAAGACTGACAACCTACCTGCTGACAGGCATCACTGTTAGTCTCTAAGTTGGATAATGGATTTTATAAAATTCAACCAATATTAATTAATT
This sequence comes from Potorous gilbertii, assembly GCA_028658325.1. Lineage (NCBI taxonomy): Eukaryota > Metazoa > Chordata > Mammalia > Diprotodontia > Potoroidae > Potorous > Potorous gilbertii. The sequence continues at coordinate 187,928,691 of CM053771.1, read as the reverse complement.
AAGTGCCAGCCAGCTGTGTGCCAGGTGTTGGGAGCTTGGAATACAAAAAAAAAATGAAATACTCATTGCTCTTGAGGAGTTTACATTTAACTGGATGACAAAACATACACACAGAGAAGTAAAATATGGAATATATAAAATAATTTTTTTTAAAAGTGAGCAAGTGCTAACAACAAGGGTTGGAATAAGACAAAGAGGAGAATCAGAAAAGGCTTCCTACCTGTATAAAGTGTCATGGCTTGTATTTAGAGGAAAGCAAAGGGTTCCAAGAGAAAAAAAATGAGGAAGAAGAGATAAATAACAGGCATGGAGAGCAGCCTGGACAAAGGCACAGAGATAGGAGGTGGAATGTCATGAGGAAGAAATAGATAGTAAGGCCAATTTGGATCACAGAGTGGGAAGGGTAATAATATGGAAAGATACTAGAAAGTAAGATTAAGGATTTTATGTTTTATCCTAGAGAGAACGGAAGATGAAATGGTCAGAGATGGTTTTTAGGAATGTCAATTTGGTAGCTGACCTCCTGTTGCCTGTTTCCAAAATGATTAATCCCATACAAGAGTATCACTGACACATAGGCAAACTTACTATTACATGATTGGATATACTATGGCCAAATGAAATAGAATCCTTAAAATAAAGTATAGAAAAAGGGGAAAAAAGGTAGTAAGAGGTTCTGGAGCTGAGTTTTGTTTTTTTTTTTAATTTCAGTGCTTTTTAAGGAAAAACAGAAACACTCTTTTTCCCTGGAAGCTTTCCTAGAGAGTGGCCGTGGTCAAAATGTTGTTGCCAACTTGGCAACTTATTTTTAGTCTGAATTACAGATAACCCCTTTGTTCTGTTTACAGCCCACACATTCATGTAGCAGGTCCTTTCTTTACACAAGAATATGGATGCTGCAGTGCTTGGTTCAGTCATACTGTCACTGCCAAATGCATGACTCATTTGGGTAAGAAAACTGAGTTTCACCAAGATATAGTTGCTATGGCAAAGAAGTACAGTATCTAGTTCTGTGCGAATTAAAGGATGGAAATTAACATTTAAAGTGTATATATGCATATGTACATATACTCATGCAAAAGGAGCTCGTAAGGAAGCTACCTGAGTAATGGTCATTTTCTTCTTCTGGGTCTGTTTGGCGTGTGTGTGCACGTGAGTGTGTGTGTGTGTGTGTGTGTGTGTGTGTGTGTGTGTGCATGTGAGTGTGTGAGTGTGTGTGTGTGTGTGTGTGCACGTGAGTGTGTGTGTGTGTGTGCATGTGAGTGTGTGTGTGTGTGTGTCTGTGTCTCTCTGTGTGTGTGCCTGTATTGTACCAATCAGTATAAAAAGATCTGGGTTCATATTCTGCCTATACATCTTACTACCTACCTGACTTTAGGCAAAGCAACTGAATCTCAATTGTAAAATGAGAAGGTTAGACTAGATGGCTTCCAAGGCCCCCCTCTAACTCTAAATCTTGGAATCCTATGAGACTAACTTGAACAAAAGTTTAAAATAACAAAGTACCTTCGAGGCCTTACTTGCATGGAGAATGGCATTTTTTCCAACGTTTTGTCTCCCTGAAACTGGCTTCCATTTTAAAATAAAAGTACTTGACGAGGTCACATTGATAAGTTCATCTCTAAGGGTAGCGTTCAACTTGACATTTTAAGAGCATATACTACTACCAATGTCATTTCCAGTCTTGACTTCTAATCTTAAAGAAATCCCAAGGAGCTAGGTCAATGTTCAGATTAGGTCCATTATTGTTTTTATTTTTAAAAAATTAAATAATTTCTTTATGAGAAACTACTGCTCAGTCTATAAAGTAAAACAAAATCCTAGCTGGTGAAGCAGTTGTAGTTTAATACAATCCAAAGTTTTCAGTTCAAATACTGACTGGCAATTATAAATTGTGTGACTGTGGGCAAGTCATTTAACCTCTCGATTTATTGAGAGGGTTGGACTAGATGACTTATAAGCTTTAGATCCTAGCATCTTCTGATTAATCTTAATCAGTTTCTCTGAGTTCAACTTAAAGGGCCAGTTTAAGAAGCAAGTAATTGGACCCAGAGTTATTATAGGTCTTTGGAAGGGTGAATATAATTACTACAGGGAAATTTTCTAAAAACGAATTGATCTGAGGGAGCTAGAAGTGTATCAGGGGACAAAATAAAACAGGAATTTGATCCATACAAAGTAATTGTAGGTTCATGAAACTCAAGAGGAATTCAACCTTATGGTTTCATGCTACCCTTGTGAATAAATTAGCTACATTATGTAACTGATACAAAACACAATTAGGAAATTCATACGTAGTGTTCTAAAGAGGTGAAGTATAAATAGATCCAGAGAGACCCATGCACCCACTCTGGAAATTATATGCAGGCAATTGGGAATTTTAAAAACAAACAAGTGTAGGCCTCAGATCAACTAAGGAAGCAGCAACTCAATATGAAACTTAGCACCGGGACCAGTAAAGACAAAAGGGGAGATTTCTCTCATATCTACTAAAGAGTTACTTTAGTACAAACAAAAGTTAATTTGCTCAAGGATTTAAAAAACATTATCCTGTAAGGGAAAAAACAAAAACATAATGAAAGACCTTTAGTCATAACAATAAATGAGTGAATGATGGAGGGATGGTGCTGCATGCTTTCCTCTTAACTTTTTTTAATAGATTTTGTTGATTCTTAAAAAATACATGTAAAAGTAATTTTAATTTTTTTTTTAATTTTGAGTTTCACATTCTCTTCCTCCTTCTTTCCCCTTCCTCCTCATTGAGAAGGCAAGCAAATTGATATAGGTTATACATGTGAAGTCATGCGAAACACATTTCCATATTAGTCATATTGTAAAAGAAAACAAACCAAAACAACCAAAAGTACCAAGAAAAATAAAGCAAAAAAAAAAATGCACCCAGACTCCATCAGTTCTTTCTCTGGAGATGGATAGCTTTTTTCATCATAAATCCTTCAAAGCTGTACTGCTGAGACTAGATAAAGTCATTCACCACTTACTATTACTGCACACATGCTCTGGTTCTGCTCACTTCACTTTGCATCATTTCATGTAAGTCTTTCCAGGTTTTTCTGGCAGCATACTGCTTATCATTTCTTATACTATCACAATAGTATTCCATCACAATCATATACCACAACTTGGTCAGTCATTCTCTAATAGACATCCCTTCAATTTCAAATTTCTTGCTACGACAAATGGACCTGCTATTAACATTTTTGTACATGTAGGTCACTTTCTTTTTTCTTCTTTTGTCTTTCTGGGATACAGGCCTAGCAGTGGTATTGCTGGGTAAAGGGGTATGCGTGGTTTTATAGCCCTCGGAACTGTTCCCAATTGCTCTATGGAACAGTTAAATCAATTCATAATTCCACCAACACTGCTTTAGTGCCTCAATTTTCCCAATCCCCTCCAATATTTGTTATTTTCCTTTTCTGTCATATTAGCCAACTGGATAGATGAAGATTAGGTACCTCAGAGTTATGTTAATGTGCATTTCTCTAGTCAACAGGGATTTAGAGCAATTTTTCATATGACTATGGATAGCTTTGATTACTTTGCCTGAAAACTGCCAGTTCACATCATCTGACCATTTATCAATTAAAGAATGGCTCTACTTTTAAAAGTCTGCCTCAGTTCTCTATATATTTGAGAAATGAGGTTTCTATCAGAGATGCCTGATGTAAAAAGTTTTTCACAACTATAATTACTGATATTATTTCCCTCATCCTGTTTTCCCCATTTATCCTACTCTCTCTCTCCTTTTCCCCTTGTCTTCCTCGAAAGTGTTTTACTTCTGACCTCCCTTCTATCAGTTCCACCCCATTCTCCTATCCCCTTCTTCTTACTTTCCCATTGGGTAAGACAGGTTTCTATACTCAAAAGAGTGTGTTATTCCCTGTTTGAGCCAATGCAGATAAGAGCAAGGCTCAAGGGCTTCTTCCCACCTCCCCTATCTCTCCCTCCATTGTAAAAGTTCTTTAATGCCTCTTTTATGTGAGGTAATTTGCTCCATTTTACTTCTCCCAGTGCATTCCTCTTTCTTACCCCTTAATTTGGTTCTTTTGGAGATCATCCCTTCATACGCAACTCACACCCATGCCCACTAGGCATACTCCTCCTAACTGCAAGAAAATAATGAATTCAAGTATCACCTTCTGATGCAGGAATGTAAACAGCTTAACTTTACTGAATTCCTTATGATTTCTCTTTCCTGTTTCTCTTTTTATGTTTATCTTGAATCTTATATTTAAAAGTCACATTTTTTTTCTTCAGCTCTGGCCTTTTCATCAGGAATGCTTGAAAGTTTTCTATTTCATTAAATAGAACTAATTCTTAGTTGTCTAGATCCTTTGTCTTCCATAATATCAAATTCCAAGCCCTCTGGTCCTTCAATGTAGAAATTACTAAATCTTATGTTATCCTGACTGTGGCTCCACAATATCTGGATTGCTTCTTTCTCACTCTTTGCAACAGCAAAACTCTTTGCTCCTTGACCTAGGAGCTATGGAATTTGGCTAAAATATTCCTGGGAGTTTTCATTTTGGGATCTCTTTCAGGAGTTGATCAGTGAATTCTTTCAATTGCTGTTTTTACCTACTAGTTCTAAAATGTTAGAACAGTTTTCCACGAAAATTTCTTGAAAGATTATGTCTTACTATAGGAAATGATGAGCAGGATGCTCTCAGAGATACCTGGAAAGACTTATATGAGCTGATGAAAAGTGAAATGTACTATGCAGAAAGTAAGAGTAATATTGTAGGATGACCAACTGTGAATAACTTAACTGTGCTCAGCAATACAACAATCCAAGACTGCTCTGAAGGACGTACAATGAAAAATGCTATCCATCTCCAGACAAAGAAAGGATGGTGTGTGAATGCAGTTTGAATCATACTTCTTTTTACTTTCTTTGTATTTCTTGAGGGGTTTTTTGTGTTTTTCTTTCACAACATGACTATTAAGAAGCATTTTACATACATGTATAACCTCTATCAAATTGCTTGTCTTCTCAATTGGGAGGGAAGCTGAGGAAGGAGGAAGGGACATTATTTGGAACTCAAAATGAATGCTGAAAATTGTTTTTCCATGTAACTGAGGAATAATAAAATACTAAATTAAAAAACAAAAAAAGAAACAAAAGAAAGATGATGTCTATGGTCAGTAGAGAAAGCATCAGCTCTGGAGCCAGAAGGACCTGAGTTCTAAATTCACCTTAGCTATGTGACACTGAACAAGTCACTTAACCCCAATTAACTCCAAAAAGAAAAAAAAATGCTGTCTAGACTCTTTTTTTATCCTGGCTTTCAGGCATTCCAATAATTCTTTTTTAATATATGTTCCAATAATTTTTACATTATCTCTCTTTAATTTGTTTTCCGTAAAGTTATTTTTCCAATGAGATAGTTTGTACTTTCTTCTATTTTTTCATTCTTCTGATTTTGTTTTATTGCTTCTTGGTGTCTTATGGAGTCATCAGCTTCTACTTGTCAAATTCTAATTTTTAAAAAAATATTTTGTTCAGTGAGCATGTGTACATCTTTTTTTTTCCATTTGGACAATTCTGCTTTTTACATTCTTCTTTTCAGTGAATTTTTGTACCTCTTTTACCATTTGGCCTGGTCCGGTTTTTTTAAGTATGATTTTCTTCAGTACTTTTTTGTGCCTCCTTTACCAAGCTGTTGACACTTTTTCCATGATTTTCTTTCATTGCTGTCATTTCTTTTCCCAATTTTTCTTTTACCTCTCTTATTTGATTTTTAAAATCCTTTCTGAGCTCTTCCAGGAATTTTTTGGGGTCTGATACCATGTACATTGTTCTCTGAGGCTATGGATGTAACCATTTTGGTTTTGTTGTCTTCTGAGTTTGTGTTTTGATCTTCTTTGTCACTAAAGCAACTTTCCATGGTCAGGATCTTTTTTTTGTTGCTCTTTATTCATTTTCTCAAGCCCATTTCTTAACTTCTAGCTTTAAATTACAAGTTGGGCTGTGCTCCCAGGATAGGGAGGCAGTATTACAAGCTACACATTTTTTGTGCTGAACTTTTCAGAGCTCGTGCTGTTGGGTTGTAAGCTTTCAGCTTCTCCAAGGTGGTGTGATTTAAGAAGACCCTCTTGGTCTGTGAGTGACCAAAAGTACTCTTTTCAGTCTTGGAACTCACAGTCAGGTGAGTGACCAGCATCACCATTCCCCTGTGGTCACAAGTTCTGGTATGTTGGTATTCTTCTCTGTCTGGGACTGATACTCAGGACTTCAACCTGGATCTGAGTACTGGTAATGCAACTGCATCCAATGCCAACAAACAGACCCCTATAACCTCCTCCTGACCAGCTGTTCAATTTACTTACTGTCTATTGGCTGAGAGCTCTAACAGCAGCTTTCCCTGTTGATTCAGTCACCCCAAAGACCTACTCCTGGTTTGCTGGGGTGAGGCCTAAACTGACAAGACTGCACTAGAGTGCACTCCACTCTCACCCCAGGGGGACTGACTTTTCCCTGCAAACCTAATTTTTCTTGGCTAGAAAATTCTTTCACTCCATCCTGTTGTGGGTTCTGTCACTCCAAAATTTGTTTGGAGGTGTTATTTAAAGTTGTTTGGATGGGAATTTGGGAGGGCTCAGTGAGTCCCTGCCTCTTCTCTGGGGATCATTAGAAAAATTAAGAACATATATGGAAGCAATCATATGAAAATACTAGTGATATCTGTCTTTGTATGCTATGAGTTAGAAGCTACAAACTACCATTCCATAGAAGCAAAGAATTTTAGATGTGGTAGAGATTTCAACAACCATCTGATATGACCCTTACTCAAAAAAAGAATGTACATTATGTTCCTGACCAACGATCCTTCAGTGCCAATTTGAAGCCTGTTAGTAGGCTGCCTACAGGCATCAGGGTGGCACAGTGGATGAAGTGTGGCCACTGGCATTATAATGACCTGTGTTCAAATCTGACCTCAGACATTTAGCTATGTGACTATGAACAAGTCACTTATCCTCTATTTGCCTCAGTTTTCTAAAGTGTAAAATGGGAATAATAGCATCTACCTCACAAAATTATCGTGAGCATCAAAGGAGTACCAAAATATTTGTAAAGCACTTAGCACGGTGTCTGACACAGATTGGTGCTTAATAAATGCTTGTCTCCTTCCTACTTCCCAATGAGAGAAAACCCATTACAATCTAAAGCAGCCACTTCTACTCTGGATAACTAACTGTTAGAAAGTTTTCCCTTCAAACTTAAATCTGCTCCTTTGAAACTTCCATCCATTTTGACTGCTAGGACCAAACAGAAAAAGTCTAATCCTTCTTCCCCATAATAGCTCTTCTAAGTGGAGCCAATAATCATGTTCCTATTGAGTCTTCTCCAGGTTAAACATCTCCAGTTCTTTCCACTGATTCCCTTGTGACATGAGCTCAATGCTCTTCACCATCCTGGTTGCCCTCCTTTGGATTCTCTCAAGTATATTACTGACCTTCCTAAACTGGGAACCCAAAACTGAAAACAATACTCCAAATGTAGTCTGACCAAGGCAGAATACGTAAGGGCAATCACCTCCTATTTCTGAAAGCTATAAGTCTCTTACAAGTCCATTAAAACTCCCATACCTTCTTCAAAAAACCTGTCTAACTGTACCTTCTCTATTGCACATTTATAAGTTTGAATTTTAGAATCAAATATAAAGATATATATACATATTTATTATTTATCCCAATAATGTAGAACATCAAGAATTTATTATCCTGTTTATGTCATCCAATGTGTTAGCGATCTCATCCTATAATGTCATCTGCAAATTTGATAAGCATATTATCTCTACCCTTATCCAAGTCATAGATAACATTGTTAAATTATTAAATGTTGATTAAAAAATGTTAACTAGCACAGGTGCAAGAATAGACTGCTAGGGTACTCCAAGGGAGAATTCTTGCCAAGATGATGCTGAACCATGAATAACTACCCTTTGCGTTTAGCACTTAACCAGATTTTAATTTATCTAATTATACTGTCATCTGGTCCATATCTCTAACATCTTTTTCAAAAGACTGTAAGAGATGTTTTATCAAAATCTAGGTTAACTATAACTTTGGCATTCCCTTGATCTGACCAGTTTTAGTAACCATATCCATATTTCCTGAAATGAGGAAGACCTGCATTAAAATCCAGCATCAGACACACACTAGTCATATGACCTGGGCAAGTCAGGAAAACAATAACAGCACCTACTTCACAAGCTTGTTGTAAGAATCAACTGAGATAATATTTTTAAAAAGCACTTAGCACAGCAACTGGTACACAGTGTGTGCTAAGTGCTTATTCCCTTCCCTTTCCTTTCTTCCATGTCACAAAAGACAATAAGGTCGGTCGAGTATGATCTATTCTTGATGGACTACTAGCTCTTTGTAATCTCTTTCATTCTTTTTCCTTTCTTTCTTTTTTCCTCCTTTCTATCTTTCCTCCTTCCTACCTTTCCTCCCTAACGTCCATTTGGTTGTCTTCTAAATTCAATCACAACTACTGTGAGCCCCCACTTAAAAAATTTCCTAACTGCTAGAAAGAGGATGGGTTCTGTCTGTGAATGTATTTAGCAGTGGGATCTCTGGATCAAAGGAAGAATATTTTATTCATTTTTTAAAAGTATAATTCCAAACTGCTTTCCAGAATGGTTGGGCAATTTATAGCTCCTCCTATAATGTATTAGTATGTCTCTATTTTTACAGTCAATCCAACAACAATTACTTTCACTTTTTGTCATCTTTACCAATTTGCTAGAAGTGAAATGAAATCTTAGAAGTTTCAATCTTCATTTTTCTTATTAATAGTGATTTAAATAATCTTTCATATAATTGTGAATGGCTTGCAATTATTATTTTGAGAAATGCTTGTTCATAACTTTTGCTCACTTACATGTTCAAGAACAGTTTCTTATCTTATATATTAGTGTTAGTACCTTTTATAGCTTGGCTATCAAATGCTTTTCAAACACTATTGTTGCAAAGATTTTCACCCTAATAAATAGCTTCCTTTCTTATCCTAGTTGCATTTGTTTATGAAACTTTGCTGTTCATTTTCAAGTAGCTGACATAACCTATTTCATTTCTTTTGATCCACCTCTATCCCCTCCTTAACAGCACCTCCCCACCGCTAACCCCAGTCACTGGTTCTTTTCTAATTTATTTTACAGGATGACCCTTAATATTGAAGTTGAATGTCCAATTTGAGCTTATTTGAGTATTGGTCCACCATTTTATTCTAAGCCTAAATTCTTCCAAGTTACTTTCCAGTTTTCCCAGAAGATATTATTGAATGAGTTCTTTCCCAATTAATTTCCATTTTCTGCTTATTGAATTATATAGTTTGTTTCTTATTCTTCATTAAAATTGTTCCACTGCTTTTTTTGGGTTTTTTTAAATCAAGTACCAAATAGTTTTTATGATTACTGTTTTCTAATATAATTTTAGATCTGGAAGTGCCATTTACTCTTTATTCCTATGTGTTTTTTCCCATTATTTTCCTTGAGATGCTAAACTTTTGCTATTTTCAGTGACTTTTGTTATTATTTCATTTCTAGCTCTTTAAAATATATTCTTTGGAAATTTAATTGGCATGACACTCAATTTATAAATTAATTTTGGAACTACTGTAATTTTTCTTAGGTCGGTGCAACCATGAAAAATGACTGCCTATCCAAATATTTAGAATGTTCTTTAATTCTTGAAAATGTGGTGCAAGCATATTCATTTGAGTCTAAAATATGCGTTGTTAGAATGTTTCCTAAATATTTTATGTTTTGTAGCTATTTTGAATGTAACTTCCATTTCCATTATCTCTTCCTAAAATATATTATTGTTGTATAAAAATTCTATTGATTTTTTATGGATTTATTTTGCATCCTGCTACTTTACTAAAGCTATTGTTTTGATTTGTTTCATTTCTAATTGTCCTAAGGTTTTTAAGTAAACCACCAGCAAATAGACAAAAATTTTGCTTCTTCTTTATGTTGATATCTTTAATTTCTTTCTCCTGTCTTATTGCTATCATTAGTACTTCTACTAAAATATGTATTTCTAAAACTAATGGAAACAGAGTATCCTTGCCTTACTCTTGCATCATCTAGGAAAGCTTTTAATGTCTCCTCATTGCAAACAATGAGATGCTAGCTTTGGACTTAAAGTAAATACTTTTTATCACGTTAGGAATGGTCATGGAGTAACTAGGTAGCACAGTGAATAGAGCACTGGCGCTGGAGTCAGGAGGACCTGAGTTAAAATTCAACCCAAGAGACTTACTAGCTGTGTGACCCTTGGCAAATCACTTAGCCCTGGTGACCTAAAAAAAAAAAAAGAATGGTCTCATGCTTATGATCTTCAGAGTTATTAGCAGAAATAAATGTTATATTTTGTCAGGTTTTCTGCATTATGCAATTTGGAGATATTTTGTTTTCAATATGATCAATTAGATTGTTTTCGCCAATGTTTTCATGTATCTAAAAAACCCACCAATTTATTTGGTTAGTGAGTTCTCCATGCATTCAACTTTGTTCTTTAAGTCCTATCCCCCACTTCATTTGAATTGTTTTCTTTTTGTCTTCTTAAAAGCCTTGGACCAAATTCTACAGAATCCTTGTCAACAGTGGTATGACCTGTCTTCTCCCTGAACCTTTTGAGATGAACTCTACCAAAATCTGGGGTTCATGTGAGATTATGGATAGATTTCTTCTTCTCTATTACAAATTTCAGGAGGGATTGGTCACTTCCTTTCAAAGTACCCACCATTTCCATAGCAACAACCAATTCTTCCCAGTTAGAGAGAATAGGATCAGGAATAGAATTCCCTCTGTTGGTTCCTCTACCATAGCAACAAACACTTTTTTGTCTTTAACCAGTTTCCCTGTTACTCTGTCCTTCTCTTGACCTATTTCTCTAGTTGTCTAGCAACAAAACAAGCCCTCTCAAACAAATGCTAAGTATCCTTTTAAATATATACTACAGAAGGCACCTAAATTCTAACCTAGCACAAGAAGGGGTTCTAAATGCCTTTCTCCTCCTTTATTCTAACTGTGTTGGACACTAAGTTCAAGAAAAGCTTGTTCTTACGATTTTTGACCAGGCCAGAATCAAGAAATTCTAAAAAACATTTTTTAAAAAACTTTTCTTTGCCTAATTTTTAAATTAATTTCTAGAAACTGAAAAATAAGGCAACTTAAATGAAGATTCAGATATAACAGGGTTGAGATAAGGTTATGAATCCAAACCTTCAAACCATTTTTATTTAAATTTTAATGACATGACAAAATTCAGTTGCTGAAAAAAAGGAAATGGATTAGTTCTTTCTTCTCCAATAATAGGTTTTAGGAATTTTTTAAAGGGCTCACAGACACTAATTTCTTATAGTCTGCTGCCCACTGAAATCCTCCACAGTCAGGAAATGTTTAAAAATGCAAACAAATTTATGTGAATGGTACATCATAGACCACATCTAGTACTTGTCTCATGAGTTAGAAAAAAAAAACAAAGACTTAATTAAAGAATATTTTTCCTTTGTTCTCAGGTTCCACACATATTTGGAAAAAAGAAATAATACTGAACCAAGTTCATTCTGGCTTGACACAAATGTGCAGCTCTCTGCAAGATAATATAAGTGAAAAGCAATAGAATATTTTCAGTCTAACAAATGTTTTTGAGTTTTATGAGTTGATAGGCTATATTTTTAATGAGTATGTGCAATTATTCATTGGGACAAGTATGTTGTTATTTGAAATAAAACAAACATAGAAATAAGTGATAATCCACAAAAATTGAATGTAACAATTCGTTACGCATTTTTGTTACTAATTTACAAAAGTATAAGAAGGCCATCCTAACCATTTCCTATATAATACCATTCTTTAGTCCAAGAAATAGATTTTATGCATAAGCAAGATGACCTACTTTCTAGCGTCTATAAATCTTAGCTTCAAATTTGCTTCTTCTTTCAAAAACCAATTAAAAATTCAACAAGTATTTGGGGAAATTTCCTTTTACTTTTTCTTCACTTTTTTCCCAAAAGAGCAATATGTATTTTTCTCATATTTAGCAGTTATTGCATTACCTAAAATAATTACATGTAATTAATTATTCTACAATTTGTGGAGTAGAATTCCATGATTCTGATTTCATTTTTATCAACAGTTAAGATAGATATTGTTATGTATCAAGGGATGCAATATGAAATTTCAAACCACTGTGCAGAAATGTTCAAAACTGAATATAAACACTGTTTTACATAAAACAACTGCAGAGCTTGATTCTCCTAGCATCTGGGAGGTTGCTGACAACCAGTGCTCCACTACCTTTTCAAATTCCCTAGGGCTGACCCCAGCTGTTCTACAGAATACCTAGGGCCACCACGGCAATTTTATTTCCAGATGGAAAAATAATGAATGAGGTTCCCAGGAACGAGAGCTTAGGGAGAATGTTGGGTTGCTGAATTAGCCAAAGAAATACATATCCTGGGCATACTTGTTTCTACCAGCCTATACTGCCGCCCTAGATCATAGTCTGGCCTGGGTTATTACATAACTAAGAGAATTAGAATTAAGAAAGAAGCTGATTTTAATATAAGCCAGATCTTTGTCTAACAATATTCCCGTAAGCCTTAATGCATGGATGATTATTTCTCTGGTCTATTCTGGAAGGACCTTAAGAAATTAGAACAACCAACAGTGTTTTAAAACATTTACTCGCAAGAAGTTTTCCTCTTCCTTCAAAATACTTCCATGAAATCCTATCTCACCTCTCCATGATATATATTTTCACTGCATAACAGAATTATATTCTCCCCCAAGAAGTATAAATACTATACCACAGGCAACATAGCATAGTGGATGGAGACCTTGCTTTAGAGTCAAAAAAGCCTACCTCTGACATATACTAGCTGTCTAACTCTGGGCAAGTGACAACCTCTCAGTGCTCTACCCCTTACATCAAACTCAAATAGAAACAGGGCCTACTAAATTGTACAGAAGGATCTCTGTGGGTTGCATAATGACAGTATAAAAATGCGATATTATCTATACTTAACTGTATTTTTATTTATTTACTAAATATTTCCTGATCACATTTTAATGTTAGTCACACTTGGGAGAAAAAAAAAGGAGGACCATAGAGATAAAATATGGCACAAGTTGAAAGCTAAAGGAGTAAACAGAAGTCTGGTCAGAGGCTAAAGCTAAGAGTTCACGTGTAACAGTGATTACTCTAGCCACCACTGTCTGAGGGACAAGTATATTATATTTTACCCCTCCCCAGGGATTTTGGTACCCCTAGGAGGTTGAAGTGGGGGGGGGAGTATTTCTTCTCTGTCCTTTGCTCAATCCCCCACTGTCTACGATTCCTCACTTTTAGAAGTCCCAAGCATCCAAGTTCCATTTCACCACTTAATAAATTAGCTTTTACAAAGAAATATATAATTCAAAAATATAGAAGAATAAATATACAAACACCCCCTCTCCCACCATCACCAAACAACTCTGTGCAACTTAGTTTAGTACCTACATATAGCATTAGTATGAGAAAGCTTCCCTTGACTTGCCTCTGGCCTAGAGTCCTGGCTCCAAGGTCACTATGGCCAGAGATCCCAATATGAATAGAGGATTCTGCTCTCTATACTTGGAACTGAAAAGGACAAATGAGAGACAGACAGATATAGACAGAGAGACAGAGACAGAGACAGAGAGAAGAGGAAAAGTCCTAGTGTGGTGATTTTAAAGACAACAGTCACTTCGGGCTAATCAGCCAATAGAAAGAGATTTCTCCTTTCAATGTGTTAGGCCAATGCAGGATATCTTCTAGAAGCAGGACTCCGGTTTTTCCTATGGGGATGTACCATCTGAGGTGATCTTGGCGTAAAGTTAAAGCCCTGTTACACATAAAAAATATCTAATCTAAAGGATTTAAGCAAGCCATAGAGGTAGAAAAAGCAGGGGAATTATTGGGAATTGGCTTCATCTCATACAAAAATCAAATACAGACTATGCTTTTGTAATGGGGAAAGCTAAGCCCCTTACTTGTTCCTGTGCCTCTTCAAAGCTATGAGTCTAGATGGTGGGCACTTGCTTAGTAAGCACTACTTATTAACCCCATTTTTCTTGTGTCATAATGGTGGCCAGGTAAAAGAACAAGTAAGTTGCAAGAGTGGATGGCTACTCACTAAATTAGTAAACAAACATTTATCAAGTACTTAGTATGTGCCAGGCACTATGCCAAGTGCTGAGTATACAAAGAAAGGCAAAACCAGGGTCCTTGCCCTTAGGGACTTATATTCTAATGGGGATACAAGATGCAGATATACATGTACAATATAAAAGTTACATGCTGTGTAACTAGGAGATAATTGAGAGTCCTGGGGGGAAGGGGCTTTGACAGAAGGAGGGGAGTGTAGACCAGGAAATGTCTCCTGAAGAACATATTTGAGCTGAGTCTTGAAGGAAGCCAGGGAAATCGGTGTTGGAGATGACCAGGAAGAAGCAGTACAAAGACAGGAGACGGTGTGTCATTTGGCAGTCATGATAAATAGGTCAGTGTCTCTGGATCTTAGAGAGCTTGGAGGAAAGTAATGGGTAAGAAGACTGAGAAGGTAAGAAGAGCCTAGAGAGTAAAAGGGTTTTGCTTATTAGGTAAACCTAAAGACAAATGAGCCATTCTTCATTCTATTCCACATAGATCCAATTTTCTCCACCTTTAAATATTTTTATTATTTTCCTCTAAAACTACTCTAGTTTCTCCTCACCTCTAGTAAAATTGTTTTTAAAAAGTCCATCCCAAAACCTGCTTTAAGAAGGAGTAGAAAGGAAGGAAATAAGCAGCCTAGCTAGCACCTACGCTGCCTCAAGACTTCCTTTATGTTACATTTCTCTGGGTCCAGAAACATGTTAACTCAGGTCCTCTGACTCCAAATCCAGTATTCTTTCCACCACAGCACACTCTCAAGTGTATATAGTATGTATGCATGAAGTCCTGAACCTCTCAGCTCTACAAAGCATTCTAGCAGGTGTCTCAGAAAGTGTGCTCCACCCTCCATTAAAACTCAAATGATAGTCAGAATTGCTGCTCACAGTTTTACCTCCTTCCTCTATATAGTGGAAAGGATGGGTTGCCAGGTCAACTTTCACGAACACAGAATTTCCAGCCAGAGCAGGCTGATTTAGCCCCGGAAGAAAGCAACCCAAAGCCAGGGATATAACACAACATCATCCAGCCTCTGCAGCACCACTGATAATGTTTCCTCGGTTCCCAGGTTCTCAGAACTCTCAGTTTCTACTAACATCTGCTTTTATTTGGAGCAACTAAATTTTAAAAGTACACAGGATTTATATCGAACGAGTGGCATAAGCCAGAAGCATCTTCTTCGATCAGATTTGTGCTTTGTTCTACCTGTGTTCTTCAAGACTTCCTTTGCCTTTATTTATTGGGGGAAGGGGGAGCAGAGATGCACAAATCCTAGATATTCTCAGTACAATACTGGGCCTAAGTGGTTAGTCCTAACTTCATGTTCATTTTTAAACTGGAGGGGAGGGGAGGGCTCAAAATTAAATTGAAATCACACCCTAACCACAGAGAACTGACTTAACAGAACTATAATCATACTGAGGTATTAGACATTTTCCCATGTGGGGAAGGCCCAATTTCAGCTAGAAATCTTCCTGTATCTTATCATAAATAATTTTTTTCAAAAAATTTCTGTTATGGCCTCAATTGTAGACCAAATTAGATATGATTATAATACATAACCCTACCACTCAAGTCCTACATTTGAAAATCAATATGAAGATGACTCTAAGTTCTTAAAAATCAAGCCAATTTGGTGGCTTAATTGATGGAGTGTTGGATTTAACATCTGGGTTTAAACCCAACCTCTGGTACTTATCAGCCCATTACCTAGGAAAGCCATTTAACCTCAATTTCCTTATCTGCAAAAAGGGCTCAATAATAGCACCTACCTCCCAGGATTGAGAATCAGATGAAATTGCACATATAAAGTAAATCTCAAAGCATATTCTCTTTCTGTGAATGTATGTACATACGTACGTATATGTAGGTAAATATATACGCATGTGGACATATACCCATATATGTATATATATACATATACATATATTCCATATATGTAAAAATATGCATAAAGGAAACCTTAAAGCTACATATTTCCATATGTGGAATACATGTAAAATCTTACATTATATACAAAATATATAAATATATGAAATAAATTATTTATAAATAATATAAAATAAAATA
>CM053771.1:187853787-187911913 GCA_028658325.1 Potorous gilbertii | reverse complement strand
TCATGTTACATTATGTGCATATTATATATAATATATAAATTATATATTACATACAAATTATATATAATATATAAAATGCATATTAATAGGTTACTCATCATTATCTTCAGTAATTATCATTAATTACTAAGCCAGCAGAGTGAAAGCTCAGAGAGTGCTTACCTCCGACAGTGCCTCCCCCTCTCTCACAGCGCTTTGAAGCCAAGAAGTTCCGCCAATGCTATTTCCACCCTCCTCCGTTTGAGGAGGCTACTGCGCCTGCTCAGTAGGCGGGCCCGACAGGCTTGGGGCGGGGTGAAGCAGGCTCCAACTAGTGGGCGGGGTTGTAAAAGATTGAGAGATGATGGCGCATGCCCAGAGGGGCTGAGGCCTACAGATGCCTGATTTGAATGGGCAGGAAGGGCGCTGGCCTGGAATATTCTTCTTAGTGGGCGGATTGTGTCACAGTACCTATTCCAAGAGGCCTGCAACGGGCAGTGGTGCTGGAAGACCTTAGGAGGAGACTAGTAGTTTTCCACTCCATTAAATAGTGTTGGCCATGCTGCCTCCTGGCTACCCTCATGTTCCATGTCCAGCGGTAGACTTCCTACAGCCATCAGATCCCAACCCTTCCCTCCTCACATGTCTGGGAAACCCCAATCAAATGCCCCCTCCTCCAGGGAACTATTCTGGCCTAAAGGGCCCAAGGCCTCCCAGTGCATCCTGGGCCATCTCCAGGCATCCTGAGGAATATCTGGTCACTGGATTCAGATGGCTCTGGAGAAGTGAGGCTGATGACCTGCACAGCCCTCCCTCACTCAAAGCAAAGTCAAGTGCAAGTTGTGTCATCACTTCTCTGATGGCATGGCCTTCTTCGGCAACAGCAATTCTGGGTTATCCCCTACAGGAGCCCTTCTAAGGGTCCTCCTCAAGGAGTTATTTTATGGTTCCCATATTCTCTAGACCTCCCCCTAGCTAGGAACTATTTCTCCCTGGGATTGTGGGTTACAGAGGAAAGAATACTGAATCAGAACAAATCCTGATGTGTGAGATCCATCAGTGAGAGAAGGACCAAAGATGTGTCCGAAGCACCCTTTGGGGTGACCTGATAGAGCCCCTTCTCACTTAAGGCATATTTTACTCTCTGAACTACAGAGTTTTAGAGCTAGAAATATCTTCACATACATGCGTGCACGCGCGCACACACACACACACACCACATACACCCCAAACCTGTATCTGGAATGGGGCTACCCTTTTTGTGAGTTTTTTCCTTTGGTGTAGGGTGTTGTGAGATCTCAGTGACATCTGCTCTCCTTTCTAGGTATGCAAACGGCATGCTATCAGCCACCAGAGCATCTGTGATAGAAATCAGCAGAGGCAGACGGACCATGAGGTAAAGACCCTGGCACAGAAAGAGAGAACCTGGGAGGAAGATCATGAGACTTGATTGAGCCATACTCAGTGGAGATAAAAGGTAAAAAAGAGAAAGAGCAACTCCCACAAAGAAGTTGATTACAAATGTCTTAACATTCACTTAACATTCACACGAATAAAACGGCCTGTTCTATACCTTATTCCTATTTTTACTCAAGGTATCCTTTCAGCTATCCCCCTCCCTTTGCCATAGTGCTTATCCTCCCACTCCTGCTACATTAGAGTTAATTAAGAACTACATGAAAGAAAATGTTAATAAAGAGAAAACACACCAAAATTTCTGGAAGGCAGCTAAAGCCGTCTCAGAGGCCTCTAGATTTCCCTACACAAGTATAAAAAATATAAACAACAAGAAAAGTGAACTACAATCCTTACAACCAAATTAAACTTCAAATATCATTGATATTTGGTATGATAGTACTCATAACTAGGATGTGACTATTGGAAAGGTATACCTTATTGGAAAGAGGTGATGGAATGATATTCTTTATCAAGAATGTGTACTCAAAAGATCAAAGTAACACAGATTTAGAACTGGAAGGAAACTTGGTGGCCTCTAAGTACAGCCCTTTCATTTTACAGAGAAAGAAACTGAGGTCCAGGGAGATTAAGTGACTTGACAAATGTCATGCAACAAGTAAATGTTTTGAGACAAGGTTTGAACTCAAGTATTTCTGACTGCAAATCCAGAAAATTCAGCAGAGGGAACATGATAGAGAGCTTTCAGTTGAGCAGCAACACAGAGAGAAACAGAAGCAATAATGTTAGAAAATACCATATAAATATCAGCTATTATTCTATAATATTCTATAAATGTCAGCTATTATTAATGTTCTTCATCTCATTCTCCTTATCTTTTTAGATGAATTGATAGAAATGGTCCTCAGAAAAATCACTATCCTGATAGCTTTCATTTAGATAACTAACACTTATTGAGCCCTTGTTATGTGCTGGGCACTGTGTTAAGTGTTGAGGAGGCAAAGTAAATCAAAAAACATTATATTTAATGTTTAGCAGACTATTGCATATTTTGTGTAGGTTCACTACATCTCTTGGGCATCTACAGTAGCAGATAGCATAACAAGAATATGTACCTCATCCTATGCCCATATAATTCTTTGGCAAGGCCTCTGCATTTTAAAAACTTCTAAGAATTCAGATAGTACATGCAATTGGTTAGTCTACATCCATTTTTTTAAAATAAGATTGTTCCTAAATTTTTGTGGATCAGTGTTACTTCTAGGAAATTGTGGGCACCAATGTGTCTGTGAAAATGCTTCAATTCCAGGACAGTTTATGTATTGAATTCACAAGGACGGTACAAAGTATTTGTTTACTATACTAGGGAATTGCTGTCCATTCACATATGAAAAAGGGAATTTCTGATATACAACTCTAGCCATTGGGTTTGTCTTTCTTGCTAGGCATTCTAAAGGTGCTACAGAGGTATTACAGTTTCTACCATACTCTAAATATTCCACTAAGTCGGGCTCTTCATTATTATGACTTACTACAGGCTGAGAGGGATTAAACATTGATATAAGTGTCTATTATGTGTTGTTCTCATTTTTATTGTTGAAGAAACTGAAGCAAACAGGGGTTAAGAGATCACACAACTAGCAAATATCTGGGGCCAGATTTGAACTCAAATTGTCCTGACTCCTGGAACAGTATTCTATCCACTGTGCCACCTAGTTGCTAGCTTAGACTGAAAGCCATCCTAGAAGCCAGAAAAACTTGGATTCAAGTCCTGCCCCTGATTCATTTTGGCTTTGTGAACCTGGGCAAAACATAGTCTCTCAGTGTTCTAGACAATTGTCAAAAACTATAAGTTGTAGAGAAGTCACCAACCTGCATTAATAGAGGGAATTGCCTCATCTGGCAGTTTCCTATAAGAATGAAATCATAGGTCCAGCTCCTATCTCTAGTAGAGAATCCCTGGACAAAAGAAACATTTGAGGCCATGGGACATAGTAATGAAGGACTTCAAAGACAATTGTATTCTTAGCACAGTGCCTTAATAGACTGGGTAATTAATAAATGCTACTTGACTGAATGACTGACATTGCTAGAACTCTACCACAAGCAGAGGAGTTGGTGTATATTTTCTTTTACCCTAATGATAATTTCTTTCTTTAAAAAGTAGAGGGAGCAATCAAGAAAACTTCCTATTCTGGACTTGACTGGACAATAAAGAGATTGGTAAGCTAAAAATAATAGAAGACATAAAAAGAGATGTCCATTCAATCTTGGGATTCATGGTAGAGAAGAAAGCTGAATATTTTCTAACATCCACCATGGCTTTTCAGGAGAATGGATTTTAAAGAGTTCAGATAAAAGATAGAGTACGACTCAGTGAGCTAATATCCTACAGAGATAACTGGCCCAAGGAGGTTGTGAAGCTCTTCATAACAAAATTCTTAAGACAGCTTGAGGAAGAAAAGAAGATTTGAATATACAAGGAACTCATCAATTAAGATTTTTCAGATATAAATAAAAAACAAAGAAAAATGAAAGACACACATGGAAGATGGCAAGGAAAAGCAATGAAGAAAAATGCAAAAGAAAGACATGATCTAAGGATAAGGTGTGGGTGTTAAAGCTCTGAATGATTTCATTGTACTGGTGAATTTTAAGAACTACAAAGAGGTAGTTTGTTTTTTTAGCTATTTGCTGGGACAAGAAGAAGATGGAAGAAAGGATCCAGGCCCTCTATGATTGAGATGGAGTAGATGAAGATAATGGAAGGGGAGAAGACGGAATTAACTGCTCTGCTTCTGTGAGAAGAGTGATCTTCTGAGAGGGAGGAGAAAAAACAAACAGCAGAAGTTAAGAACAAATAATGGCTGGAAATTATTTGTTAGCAACATTGTAGAGGAGATTCTAGAGAGGTATTGAGCACAGTCCTGGTCATGGGTTATATATGTCTGTCATTTGAGAACTAGCCTAATAAGTTCACAGTGACACAGCAACCAAGTGGTGTTCATACTTTCTTTTTACTCATTAAACCATCTATAAGGTGTGCAAAGGTTGTAATGTGTGCTGGCAGGGGAAATACCCAAATGAATGGAATTATGTATCCTAGAAGTGTAATACAGAACTATTATATTCAATTCACATTTTCCCTATAAACAGAATAACTGTATAAGAAAACCATCAATTTTATTTGTACTTTTGAAAATTTAAAAGAAAAAAAATCATTGGACCCAAACCTTTGTTACTCTCATATGGTCTAAATAATTGATAAACTTAGTTAAAGCTTGACTAACTTATTTTAATCATTTGAAAAATACTGACCACAAATTTTTTATTATGGAGGTAATTTGTGTTAAAAATGTTTAAGTCAGAACTCCCAATTATCCTTTTTGCATAAAATACCACATCTTCAGAAACAAATAGATTTTGAAGTCAACCAACAGAAAATTCTATTAACCTTCACACAACATGATGATTAATGTTCTGGTTGAGTCATCAAGAAGCTGTATTTTAAGATGTCACAAGATAAAGTAGTATATTGGAAATCAGAAACAAACCTTGCTGCTTATGTCAGCTCTCTTGTTTTTTAAATAGATAGGGTGATCCTGAAGTGAACCCATTAACCTCCTATTTTGTTCCATCTGTTCAGTAGACCACCCAAGCCCTGAGGGTTAAGGAAGTGGGAGAGGGGAGCAGGCTAAGCCAAAATAGAGCTCTCCAAAGGGTATATTTGAAAGTGTGATTAACTAAAGAACTGGCTTGCTGAGAAAAATAAGGCAGAATTTCTTTGGCCTTCTGGCCTGATACCTGAGAAGAACCCTAAAGTATATCCAAAATACTGATGAACCACAGACAAAGTTGAATGAGAAGAAGAGCATAGGTGTAACAGTTTTCAAATGACCCAGCTACATATTGGGAACTTCATACTCCCCTCCCTTGTTCCCCACAAATTATCTGGTAACATTTTATCTGTCACACAAAGTGTCACCAACTCCCTTCACAAAGGTCTGGCTCACAAGGCTCAAAGAATAAACACTTTTATTTGCAGGTCAGTGAAAATAAACAGAATCCATCTTGGAACCCACAGAGATAACAATTCTGGCTGGTCAATAAATTCAAAGTTCTTCAGTGGGTGATATCATCCCATCCATGTAATAGCATACAATGGACAAAACTTCCATATAGTTCTCCTATGTGGGAGAATTTATTTCATTCCTCCTGTTGAAGCCCTACAATACCTCCATGTCACTCTGTCTGCAATTATATTGCTTCTTTGGGGCAATTATACCCTTTTGGAAGGCAGTAAGATACAGTAGACAGAACACTGGATTTAGAGTCAGAGGACTGAAGTTTAAATGACTCTATGATTTATTCTCTGTATGGTTTTAGGAAAGTCACTTAATGGAAGTAGACCTCAGCTTCCTCATTCATAAAAGGAAGGGAGCTAGACTAGATAACCTCTAACTTCAACTCTTCCAACTCTTAAGTGTATGATCCTATGAAGTTCATTTCCCTGAAGATGTGTCCTAACATCATCCTCTGCTGCCCAGTCTGTGTTTTAAGTTTTATTGATGTCTTGAGTTTTGAGATCATAGCCGTTTCTGAATGTCTCCTTCCCTTTCCACAATAAGAAGAAAGATAAAGAGGAAGAGGGAAAGAGAAAAGAGAGGGAAGAAGGAAAAGCAGTAAGTGGAGGGCAAAGAAAGGAGAGAAGAAAAAGGAGAGTACAGGAAGGGGAAGAATGAGGAAGAGGAAGGAAAGAAGAGAATTCAATAGCAGTAGTACGGAACCCGCAGTCAGAAAAAGTAGTTCCAATCTAGCATCAAACCTGACTGACTGTGTAACTCTGGTCAAGTCACTTAACTTCTGCCTCAGTTTTCTTAAATGAGGGTAATGATTTCACTTACCTTCCAGGGTTGTTGTGAGGATGATATGAGAATGCTTATAAAGAATTCGGCAAACTTTAAGGAACTCTATAAGTGACAGTTATGATTGTTATTTTACCAACAACATTTGATGGTGTATAAAACTTTCCATGTCCATAGTCCTCCTTATAATTCAGTTTCTTTTTTATTTTTCTTTTTCATTACATTGTTATAATCCTTATGTATATTGTTTTCCTAATCCTGTTTACTTCATTCAGCATAAGTACATAGAGGTCTGCCCATGTTTTTTCTGAATTTTTTGTATTTGTCATTTGTTACAGTGCAAAAAAAACATTCCATTACATTCTTATATCTCAAACATTTCCTCAACTGATTTTCGTAGAAGTTTTGTACAGATAAGAATTAAGCCTATAAATTGCTCTCTTATTTGTCTTGTTAATAGCAAAATAATCTGCCATTTTTCCCCTCCAATTTAGTTCATATACTTTGAACACAAGGTCCCTCGATACTTTCAAAATTCTGTCTTGCTGGCATTAATTTCCTCCAGTTGCTTTTTTCCCCTCTCTGTCATCTTCAGTGCCATTTTCACTTTCTAATATAGGACATCAGAGGATGAGATGTTAAAGACAAGAGAGAGTGGCTCTATCCTCATCAATAATGAAAAATGTTTTAGAAATGCTGACAGACCTGATCCACTTTTGGTCTTGTTATGTTTCTTCAAGTTTCATCTGTAAATGCACTTGGAATCATCTGGCTTTGTTGAGTTTCATACCAAACTTTCTGTAAATTTGTTTTCCCTTCCAATGTCCTTTGCTACTTGTGGGATTATACTGATCACAATCTTTTACCATTCTTCCCCAAATCATTTTGCAGATGAACTCTTGGCTCTCTTATCTTTCTGTTTGATGAGGTCAAGTGTCATTAGCTGTTGTTATTGTTTGTCCTTCATTCTCAAAGAGGACCATGGCATCAGAAAGGTGATGCCATGACTTGCAAGTGGATTGGATGTAAGCGAGGGAGGACTATGCAGCATCATCAGTCTCACTTTCTTCTGCAGAACAGTCTATTCCCTTTACCTTTGTAGAGATGGAAAATTGCCATATAACTTAGAAGATTTCAGTCAACTTTTGTGTGAGCAAAATTTCAGTCAGTTTATGTATGAGCAATGTAGGAGATTTATCCTTACCGTGTAAGTCTCAGCTGGAATAAAATCAGCACCAGGTGCTTTGCCACATGAAAGGAGCTTAATGGCCCTCAAAACCTCTTCTTCAGTTCAGCTAAGGTGGGATTGACTTCAGCCTGAGGTAAATGGTCAATAGCCTCAGCATTGATTGATGATGGTCTGTTGAGAACACAATGGAAGTGTTCAACCCATCTCTCTAGGATCATGTCCTTATCATTAAAACATGTGGCCCCGAGTAGTTGTGATGCACCATACGTTTTTCATCCATAAATAGTTTTCAGGGAATCATAAAAGCACTTTGAGTTGTTCCTATCAACATAAAACCGAATTTCATCTTTCTTCTTACTGAGTCAGGAATACTGAATCTCTCTAAGCTTTTCTTGTACTTTGCTTTTGACAGAATTCAGTGCTCCCTTCTTAGAGGTGGATGAAGTATCCTGCTGGTATATCCTGTGGAGTTCTTGTTTTTCATTTAGCAGCTTCTGAATTTTCCCATAGTTTTCATCAAACCAGTCTTGGTGCTTGCGAGTGTTCTGACCTAGATGTGCTGTGCACCAAATCTCTGAGAGCCACCCACTCCTTTTCTGCTCCACTGTTGCTGTGTGTTGGCTCAACTTTCCCTCGAATTCAGCAACAAACTGTTCATGCTGAGAGAAGAGCTCTAATTTGTTGACATTAATTCTTCTGGTAGTCATTTTGCCTTGGGGCTGGCACTTTTGATGAATGCAGATATTTAGCTTTGAAAGGATAAGTCTATGATCAGTCCAGCATTCTGTACCACACATTGCCTTTGTCACTCTCATATCTTGTCTGTCTCTTCTTCTTACTATCACATAGTCTATCAGGTGCCAATGTTTTCTGTGAGGGTGCACCCATGAAGTTTGATTGGGCTTAGGTAAACAGAAAACAGTGTTGGTGAGAAGGTCATGCAGTGCACAAGTCTTCAGCAGCAAATGACCATTGCTATTGCTCTTTCCAACTCCATTCCTCCCTAGGACTCCCTGCCAAGTCTAATAGTCTGAAACTACTCTAGCATTAAAGTCACTCAGAATTATAAACTTGTTCTCTTTTGGCAAATTGATGATAAGGATCTCTAGATCTTCATAAAATTTTTCTTTGATTTCATCAGTGTTCATCATGGTGGGAGCATAGGCACTGATTATGATGATATGGCAGTTTCCTGCAAGTGGCAATCACATTGCCATGAGCCTGTTATTCACTCCTTTTGACAAGCATACCAGCTTGCTGACTAGATTGATTTTGATTGCAAAACCCACATCAGTTTCACAGCACTCCCTTTTACTGCATGCACTCCAGAAAAATGTGTATCCACCTCCATCTTCAGTAAGGTGGCCTTCATTTGCCAACCTTATTTTACTCAGGGCTGCTATTTGGATGCGATTTGTTGAGTTCTCTTGCAACAAGAGCAGCTTGTCTTTCAGGTCTACTGGATATTGTGTTGTCTATAAGTGTGCACACATTCCATGTGCCAATGGTGAGTGAAATCATCTTTGCAGATGTTTTTGTACATTTTGTACATTTTTGCGTGTGTTTTGAACACATAGTGGGATTCCCTGCCTACCATGCTAATCAGGTCAGGGTTGGGTAAGCAGACAATGTTTAGGACACCTTTTCTAGACCCCTTCCTTGCACCAGGAGGTAAGCAGTGCCATCCTTAAAAGGCTGCTCTGCCAAGTCCTACTGCTGCTTCCAATGAGAAACGACCCTATAGTCTGGGGTGCCTGTGTGCAGAGTTGCAACTACAGTTCCCAGTGTATCTGCACCTGCTGTTTCATGACTTGCCTGTCGTCACAGAACTTTGAGGCATAGGGTGTGTTCAGGGAGGACCAGTACCTTTGGTGTGATGGCTTCCAAGTCCTCTTTGGGGCTCTTTCCACCTTTGGTGCTCAACTCTCACCTGTGACTCTAAGAAGCTTCAGCGTGCACAGCGGCCATGCTTCAATAAACGAACAGGCCAAATGAGGTTGAGGATAACCAAGGGGTCTCAAACCCATTAGTGAGTTATAGGGGTGTCTATCTCAAGCATGTGAAGACCTTCCCTAGTGGAATGGGTGGATGAGAACAATTTGTTGTAACGGCCATGAAGGGAGCTGAAGCAGACTATGTGGAGCACTTAGAGCTTGGTTAGACATGGAAGACACCAAAGTCATCCACTGCATCCTGAGCCATTGTCAGTTATCTTGACTCTGTCCTGCCACCGGACTATGATGACTCTGCAGAAGAGAGTGAGGCTGATGACTTCATGCAACTCTATCTCTCTTAAATTCAATTTACATACAAATCAAAAGACATCACTCATACTATTTTACTATTAAGATGAAGGAGAAGGAAAAGAAGGAAGAGGTGATCTTGCACTATGGAATGATCAACTGTGATCTAATGAAACTAAAAACTTATACTGAGGATAGAAGTATAAATAATTCCAAGGAAAAGATATTTTTTAAAAACCTTCATATTTGGAGGCAGAGCCACAATAGTAGAATAAAAGGAAGCAATATTGCTCACACCCATCCACAACTCCTCCAAACAGATGTATAGAATGTACCAGACCAAATCCTAACAGAGAAGTCTGGTAAAAGTTGCAGTGAATCTTTTGTCTGGCCTAGGTAGACTAGGGAAACAGAGAGGTCTGCAAACATTGGGGATGGGTTTGGAGCAGCACATGGTTTTAGTGCCCAAAGAAACACTGGGCACCAGCATAAAAGGAGTTCCCCAAGCTCATTCTGGGGCATCCCCCCACTAGACTCATAGAGGGACATAGCAATTGAGACAGATGCTAACTGACCCTGAAAGTGGGGTTACATTTCTCAGGAAGGGAAGACTTGGGAAGCATACAGAGAAAGTTAGGAAGCTGAGAAGGCAGCAACCACAGCAGTGGTATGACTCAGACACTCAACTTAGACTAGATCTAATTTCCAGCATCTAGCTTAACTTGTAGAGGAATAATCAAGGCAGGAAACCTAGACCAAAGGGGAACCTACAATTCTGCCACTTATAACAAATAGAGTTTTCCAGTTGGTTAATAGGGATGGAATCTAGCTTCTAGATAGTTTACTACTACTAGATAGTAGTCTATCCTTGAATAGATCCAAACCCAGATCAGGGACTTGCAGAACACAGACAATGGGGGCAAGCAAACTTTGCCCTAGTCCAGACCCTTTTGGGAGCATTGTTAGTCCCTAGAATGTCCAATGAAGCATGCTACCCATCTCCTGATAGAGGTAAGTAAATCACTTACTAGTTATATGACCTGGAAAAATTATTTGATCTCTTTGTCCCTAAATTTCCTAATCTATAAAATGAGAGGATTGTGACCTCAAAGATCTCTTCCCAAACCATGATCCTATGAATCTATTTTTTTGCAACCATCATTATAGTGGAAAAGATATGGGTAATGTTGTGATACAATCTGCTTTTGCATAATCTTTTCCCCTCATATTTCCTAATCAAAACTTGTACCTTAATAGGCTGCCTACAATAGTTTCAGTCCTACTTTTGCAATTGTTTTAAATTTTTTTTTTCATATTTCTAAATTATGTAACATTGACAAGTAGACATGCCACATATCAAATAGAGATACAGTCAAAGGATGCCTCAATGGAATATGTCTTTGAACTGAAACTCGGGCATTTGCATTGACTACGTTGATTAAAATGTATTTATTCCATCTGCAGGGCTGTTATCTCTTTGAGAAATCATACAAAACATGTCAGTTCTCTTCTGTTGTAAATAGAAAATTTTTGCACTAGTTATCTAACACCACTGGTAAAGCTACTGGCTGCACAATACTTTTTTGAAGTACTAGCATCATTGGGTAGAAAGTGCTTATACGCTTTGAACTTATTTGCTAATAATTTATCAGGAAACTTGAAGTTTTCTTAACACAATTTCATTCTATCCAAACTTAAAACTGGAAAGAAGCTAAAAGGCCATTAACCCCTACCCTCTTGTCTTACAGATAAGCAAACTGTGGCCAAAAGAGGTGAATGGACCACTGTTTGTAAGTGACAGAGCTACGAGTGGAACAAGGTCGCTTATGTACTACTAGACCAATTTTTGTTTTTGTTGTTGTTGTTGTTTTACCTTATCTTGTTGCATGATGACTCTGTCTCTGTGTCTGTCTGTCTTTCTGTCTCCCTCTGTGTATCTCTGTGTGTCTCTGTCTCTGTCTTTCTCTTTGTCTGTCTCTGTCTGTCTCACACAGACATGCACACACATGCTTGCATGTATACACTTTTTGAGTTTAACTACTTTCCTGATAATCAGATGGTGATTCTCAATATCTGTAGTGATTTGATTATAGCTGAATTTGAGAAATGTTTTTAGTTGTAGGCTTTCAAATGGACTAGAGACAACAGTGAGGAAATTATTGTAATTCATCATTAAAATATTCACGTTATAGTTGCCCTGGAAATTTAATTTTCTTTGGATATAGCATTCAGAGTGTTGCTAATGCAAATGTTGCATGCAGAATGACATAGATGGAATGTTGTATCACATCCTATAGAATAGATTCTTAAAATTTACTTTTAAACATGATCATCCGAGTTTGGTATTTTTGATATTTGGTAACAAATTTACTAATGTTGGCAAAAAGTATTTTCTAATAGTGTCCACAGTTACTCTTATTAACATCAACATTATTAAAAGTACCAGTAGTTTCTGTCCAAAACATCATAGAATCATAAATCTAGAAGGGACTTCAGAAGTCATCTAGTCCAAAACTCTCATTTTATAGCTAAGCATACTGAACCCTAGGAACTTAGGCTTAAATGACTTGCCCAAGGTCAGAGAGGTAGAAAATACCAGAAGTAAGATTTAATTAAAGCCCAAGTTCTTTGACTCTACAACCAAGGTTTTTGGTTTGTTTTTATTCCCATCAAACCATTGTTTCACTAATTGCTATTGTTTTATTCATGAGACTTACATGTAAACATTACATTTTTAAAAATGAATATGCATGTGGAACCCAGAAAGTTTACATTTTTATAATAGTAGGACAAAAGAAGGAGGGGATACCAAGAAGGGGCTTGATATGGGAAGGGGAATGGTGAAGCAAAAGTGGGAAAAAAGACAAGACCACTCTTCATGGGGAGGGGCAAGGTGATGGCAAAAGTCTCATTCTAAAAGCCTCAATGCTAAACTAAGAAGATAGGAGGTCGGGTTATCTGCAAAGAGTCCCAGCTACACAAACATCATCCCAGCCTGGCACAGAGTGGCTGGCTCCTGTCTTGCCTCCCAAGGATACACAGGAATTCCAATTTGGGCCCAATAGCAAATTATGTCAGCTCAGGTGGAGGCTTGTCCTTGACACATTCAGGCCTCCTATATGCTCTGGGTCCAGTGCTTCTGGAAATTATGAAAACTCAAGACTGCCCTTAATAGTTTGCAGATTAATTAAAAGGTATACATAGAACAGACAGTTGTTGGCATGGAAATTTTGAACTCCTTGAGAGAACGGACTGTCTTTTGCTTTTCTTTGTATCACCAATGCTTTACATAGTGCCTGGCACATCATAGATGCTTAATAAATACTAATTGACTAACAGAAGAAGAACTAATATCCTATCTTAGATAGCAAGATCATAGTTAAAGACCACTTTCCAGTGAGTGTTTATTTTCTCTTATCCAAGTGTTATTTTTCTCTTATCTCTTATTCAGTAATGTGGGTCCCACAAAAATTGTGGCAACAATTAGTCAAGTAACTGCCTTATATATTGCTGTTACAGATCCTGGACCCCACATAGTGGCAACTGCCACTTCCTTCTCTTTGGAAGTTGTCTTCCCTTGGCCTAGTATTCACTGGCTTTATGATGGCTTCTTTATACCTTGCTACCCCTGTCATCTTTCAGCACAGTCCTTCACTTTCCTAATTGGCTCAGTCTCCTTCCTATTCTGGTGTGCTGTTATGCCAGTGACTTGCAACCATCATTACCTCCATCCATGAAGGTCCATCTTCCTCATGACTTTCCTTCCCCTGAAGCTCCCTGCTCCCAGTTTTTATTTATTTTGTTTTTTGGGGACGTGTCTACAGACATTTTTCAGGCCTGTAAGTGGTTTTGTGGGGAACAAAAGAAGAAATTATGCTTCCACAGGATTACCATTACTCCCAGCTTTGCAGGAGTGATAATAGAATGTGAATGAGAAGTAACTGGTTCCAACAAGAGCTGTGACCTAGCAGAACCAGGCTTCTGATGAAGTAAAAGGTCAGAGACTTGTATGCATGCTTAATGAGCTTCTTAATATTATACAACACACCCCCAGGATGGTGCTAGCTAATTTAAATGCACATATGATGCATGACAAGGTAGGAGGAACATATCAAGGAGGAGAACATGAAATGGGAGGTTCAGGAAGTTGCATCCTGTCAATGGGGAACAAGGAGGGAAATTGAATCAGGAAGAGGAAATAAATATCCTTGTATTAGTTTTAGAAAGTGTGCTCCTTTAGGGAGTTACCCATTCATAAGGAATGTAAAATAAAATAAGAGCCTTCCAACAACAAGTATCGCACTTTCTAGAGTGAGCAGGCTTCTCCTAGGAGAGAAAAAAGACCAATAACCCTAAGAACTAGTTTTTCCCACAAGAATCCTCTCAGCATATGGTTGTTATAATGGATCACCCTCCCTCGTCTCAAAAAAAGGAACTAGAATGTATCTTAGAAATCATCTCCTTCCAGAATTCTTTGGAAACCTTTGGCAATCTGGTGAACCTAGGGACCTCTTCTCAAAATAAGGTTTTTAAATATCTAAAATAAAATACATAACATTAGCAAAAACCAAACCAAACAAACCAACAACAACCTAATTATACTAAAATGCATTCAAAATATTTTTTCAACTTTACACATCCCTATATCCCAGATCAAGAATCCTTGACTAGTTGAACCTCTTCATTTTACAAATGAGGAAACTAAAGGCTAGAAGGAAGAACTAATTTATCTAAGGATATTGATAGGCAGTAACTAGTATAGCCCAGATTCAAATCTGGCTCTTCTGACTCTGAATTCAGTGCTCTCTCTATTCTACCATGCTTCTTCAAGGATGGCATTGGAAGAAATGAAAAAGGTGCTAGACAATATTAAAAATATTCATTTCTTAACCAAACAGGCTCTGATCATTTTTAGGTTGATTTTTATAGCATTTCTCACAGAAAGTCTTCAATAAACCTAAGATCTCACTAATATCACTTGTATCCCCCAAGGATACAAACCATAGCCCAAGCCCATGTTCTAACCAAGGATGCCCTATGAGTATTGATTATTCTGAATATTTTTTAGAGATGAGGAAGTTTCTATAGATCAGTAGCTATTGATATTCTCTGTCACTTTTTAAAAATAATATTTCTGTAATTTTTAAGTCAATGCCCTCAAATTTATATCATATCTAGTGCTGAGCTCCTCTGTGGATGCTTGGTCTGGTCAAACTGCTCTTCCTTTCTCTAATTTCTTTGAATACCATTTCTACTTCTTTATAACATGCACCAGATACTTTGATATTAGAGTCCAAATGTGGTAGTTCCATTTTCATTGATGGATAAAAGTGTTTGTTATAGACATCTTTAAATATCTTTCCCATTTTTCATCTGTCTCTTGTTCTTCTATCTGCATCATAGCTATATGATCTCAGATTTTGTTGAGTCTCTTACAAAACTTTGTATATACTTGTTTTTCCTTATGCTACTTTTCCTTGTTTTGCACAAAGTGCTACTACTTGTAATCTTCATAATATACATACATATAACAGGTTTTTGTATAGTCTATAAGCCTTTGGTCACTTTGACTTATTACACCTGAACTATATTTTCCAACCTGTTTTTCACTGCCCTTCCTTATGCATTTAAGTAAGATTTAATTTGGAAGACCTTGATTTAATTTGAAGAACATCTCTACCACTTCATTCTTTACAAGAAGGTTAGTAGATACGCCAATTGGCAAATAGGTTACTTTTATTTTTAAGTGTGCTTTTTTGCAAGTAATTATTATGGGCAATGCAAGAAGAAATGATCAAGTGTCCTATGAAACAATGTTTCATGTTTCCTTTGGAGATAGGAAAAAAGCAGCTTCTTTCTGAGGAGAACTTATAACTATATGTCTAGCTGCAACTTCCTTTTGTCTTCTGATTTCATTTCCACGTCATTCATAGCAAGACTGTTAAAATTGGTAGGATTCAGATCCTCTAGCAGCATATATATATTTGGTCAACAGACAAGGATCTGTTAGCCAATCTAAGTTAATGTTAAAAATGTTTAAAATCAACCTAGAAACTATGATTATTAGTACCTTCTCTTTTTCTGTGATTCTGCCACCATCACTGCAAAAGGAAGCAGCACAGTATTGAGCACCATTTTGCATTTTCTTTTTAAATAAATAACATGGCCCATTCATTCCCAGGTAGTCAACTCAATGGTGATTAATCTCTCTTAACTTAGTTCTTAGGACATAAGGGAACCGTTATTTGGTTGTCAGATCTTTGTGTTTGTCAAAGAGAGTTGTGGACTTATCTAGTGTATTGTGGGATAGTCGAAAGTAGTATTTGTTAATTCACATCTCCTATGGAGAAAATCCAACACAACTAGCCCCTTAAGGTTACCTAGGTTGGTGTGTGGCAAGAACAATTTCTAGCTCAGTCTGGATCTATGTAGTGTTACCACAGCAATAATTTTAATTATACTGACAAGTTATTTTTAGCTAAGGAGTTGTTTTGTTATTTTGTTATCACAGAAGCAAATATTCAGGCTGCAAGGACTCTCACCTTTTATTTGATACTACTCACCATGGAAAAAAGAAGGAAAATATAAAATGGCACTTCTCATACATTTAGTATATAGTATAATCTAGTGCTAGATCTTATTATAGAAGGATTACAGTTGTGATGTCAGATGACTGGGTCATTCCCTCTGGCTTGCTTCCACTTTCCTTTACACAAAAGTGTAAATACAGGTCCCTGATCAGGTATTCTTACACTCCTTTAAAAAGGTACCCACCTCTTGGAATCAAAATTCTATGGAAAAAAAAAACCTAAAGAGTTTTTGCCAATTTGCTTATGAGGATATATAGGAATGGAAACCTAAGACCACTATGAATTCAATTCCTGTTTCTGTAATCCTTTCTCAATCTGCTGCATAGTCCACTTCACTAATACTAAATGCCTGCTCTGAATTCTCTAGACTAAGTCTTTAGTCTTCATTAGTGTAAAAAAAAAAAGGTCAATATACAAAGATATTAGCAATTATTATTTTAAAATGAAGTGTACCTGTGTCAATGTTCCTTATAGTGTTTCTAAACTCCAATTTAACTGAGTCATGTCTGAGGAAACTCTATAGAAGAGGTTTGGATTTTTTAGTTGGGAACCAACACCAGGGATCCTCTTCTCTTTCTGGCATTGTGGATTTGGGATGCAATATCTCAAAGATATAGGACTTTCCTACCCATTTTCCCTGCTCTGGGCACCAAAGATGATAAGTAGCAATAGATTTTGCTTAACAATCCTTTTGGGGGAGAGGGGGGAATCGTCGCAACATGAAACCAAACTGACCTTAGGAATTTGAATCATCAGTCATTACATACATATTGTGAGAAATCTGTAATGACAAATGGAAAGCAAGAGCCGACCAGGCTTGTGTTTCCATGACAATAAGAAGAGGATTGGACAGTGTAAATACAGAAGTCTCCCTTCCAATCACTTCCCACATTCTTCAGGAACTAGCTGGTGCCAAGTCCCACCTACCTACACAGGCTTTCCTCAGGGTAGTCGCAGGGCTATTCAGAGCTTGCCCACAAAAGTGCCCTTCAGTCCCCAAAGTCAGAGATAGAGCTATCCCTCTATTGATAAGTTGTATCAGATACAAGCAAGGTTGAAATCATACTATTCAGGATGAACTGGTTTTGGATAGGATAGGCAAAACACTTCAAGAATCCATTTATCAGGACCCAGAAGGTAATGGTGTATTCTGAGACTGACCCCTGGCCCTATTTGAATTCAGAGATTGCTTGTTTCAATTCCAAAAAAAGTGGATAATAGAATATCAAAAAGGAAATAAAAGTTCATCTCAAAAAAGACCTGGGATGTTTGAGTTAAGATCACAATTAATATAATCTTGCAGAACTGGAAATGGTTTAGTATTATTCCACAAGTTTTTTTAAATTATAGATTATACTAAGCCATCTCTAGGTTTTTCAGACACACTGTAAACAGCATTGACCCAGGTACATTTCATTTTAAAATAATAATTACTACTATCTTTGGAGATTGTCCTTTAAAAATATGTTTTTATCTCTTAAAACTTTTTTGCTATTATATAATATGTACTAAGCTCCCACAATGTGCTAGTTGATAGCCTTTTTAGAGACTGCAGAACCAAACAGTTTTTAAAATGGAAATTATTTCAATAGACTGGGGAAATACTATTACAAAAACAATGCACTGCTATATTCCATTTAAACTAATTCAGAAAGGCATATGGGTGGGAAAGCAAAAATAAATCAGTAAGATGAAAAGAAAAATGATTCACTTATTCACTTAACTATGATGCTGCTGCCATTACTCAAAATACTCTTGCAAGTTCTTTTCAGAAAAGAAGTTAGTATCTGCTAACTACATAGGTGGTGAGCAGAGAATCTTTGTCTTCCTAAAGATTTGGGTCCAAAGTTCTGTTTGCATATTGTCTGGTTTACAAAAATTGCATTCCCTTTCATGAGACTCTCTTCTATTTCTTTAAGAAGGAAGATGACCTTCCATTGTAAGAGTTTACTACTTAATTAGATGCAAAGAATCAGGAAACTGAATCCATTCATTAAGGTAAGATAGAGACCAGAAAAGGAATGATTTCCTCTACTATTCCTAATATTCTTTATAACATTTCCCTTTGATAATTACCTTACTAACCAGAAAGCTACTGGGAAAGGAATGTCATCAGATTCATTACAAATTAATTTCCCTACCACTAGTGAATCAAGTTGTTGACTACTCATATTCCTAAGACCAGTTTGTTATCACATTAGGATATACATATGTGCACATGTGCGCGCACACACACACGGAATTGTTGCTGTTGTTGTTGTCCAGTTGTGTCCAAGTCTTTGTTGACCCCATCTGGGGTTTTCTTAATAAAAATACTAAAATAATTTGCCATTCCCCTCTCCAGCCCATTTTACAACTGATGGCTAGGGTCACATAGCTTGTAAGTATCTGAGGCCAGATTTGAACTCAAGAAGATGGATCTTCCTTATTCTGGGCCCAATACTCTATTCACTGTGCCACCTAACTGCCTACACAAATTAATACCCACGCAAAATCTATTTCTATCAAGTTTGGTACCAGAATGGAGAGAGTGAATGGAAGGGACCTATATGCAGACCAGGTCTATCGCTAGTTCCAGGATCTCTAATGAGTTTGCTTTGGTTCTGAATCTCTCCTGTGCTTTTCTTTGTGGTTGAGTAGGCACAAGGTTTAGGTTCAGTTGCTGAGAAGCATAAGGTGGTTCTGGATAGAGACCCAAATCAGCTGGAACTCACAAACCATTCTAGAATCCCAAGGGTCATTGGGATTAGATAATCAACAATGGAGAGGCAACAGCTGTGCACTCAAATAAAAAGGGTTTGATTACATTTCAAGCAATAAAAGAACACTTAGGACATTCTCTTGATGCTAGTAATCACTAACAAGTGTAGCTGGCAAACCAGTCCTTGGAAGTCTGTGACAGGAGTGTGGAGGTGAAAAGTGTAGAATCCAGAGTGATAGAGTCATAGCTCTCGACAGTGTATATGGAGCTACTGAGGCAGTTTAAAGGACAGTTGATACTGAGTGATTATTATTAGCACACTGATATATTAGTGGAAGGAAAGGTCATTGTTGTGAGTTTGGGCATATGTTTGGACTTGGGGGCATGTATCCCAGTGTTTGAGTACTGGGATCGCCCAGCAATCTGTCCTAGGGTGGGTCACTGAGAAGACTGGTTTTCCCTTTATGGTAAGCCTTGATCTGTATTTTCTTCTTAAAAAAAAATTTTTTTTACCCATTCCTCTTTTAAGTCAACACTTTATGATTAATTTTACTTAACATTTATTTTATCCTAATCTGTTCCCATATTCTTTCCCCTACCCCACTTTCCTATCGAAAATTCTTTGGATTTACTTAAATTGTTTATTTACATTTCTTTTTATTTTGTACCGCATTTAATTTATCCTCCTTTTTTTCTATCTTCATCTAGGCTATTCTTATTTCCATTCTTTCATTCTTGGGCTACTCAACTTACAGTTCCTTCTTTATTTTCTCTCTATCTTTTATGAACAATAGGACTTCTCAAATATAAAAGTTGGGCCCCTTCCTCTATTCTATTCCTGTACCTATTCATCTATAGATTTTGACTCATCTTTCCCTTCATTATCTTTGCCTTTTTGTTTCCATGTATTGCTTGTTTTCATTGGGCTATTTTGCTGTGCTTTATTCCTAGAAATAACCGTTTAGTGAAGGAGAGAATGAACTAAAGGTCATCTTATAATTCCAAGTCATTGTGCATGATCCAACCCCACCCCCCTGCCCTTCCCATGACCATCTTGTGACTTCTAATATACTATTTCTAGAACGATGGCCCCTTTACCAATCTGGATTCTTATCTTTCTCCCTAGGTTGGAATGCAGCCTTATGAAGCTTAAGTCATGTTAAAAGAAAGTGGTTTCTCAAGGTGACCATTCCTCTCCAGGTGAAAACCATTGTGATGCCAGTCACTGTTACTTCCATGACAATGTGTTTCCATTGTACTTCTTTTTCCCATCTACAGAGAGATCAGCCTCTCCCTGTTCTCTTCCCTTCACTCATCTAAATGCGTACGTACCTCTAGTTCTTTTATATATCTTACCTCTCCTTTATATATCTTACCTCTCCTTGATATATAAATCAACAAAAAGTTGATTTATATATATATATATATATATATATATATATATACAAATGTTTAATATATAAAATATAAATTTTGTTGTTCTTTTCTTTCTCTATCAGTTTCCTCAAAATCATTAGCCCATCATATCTTTTTGGACCTTGATTATCAATTTGGTCTTTCATTTAACCCTTAATCAGATTGTTACCTTGCCCTAGACACATGAGGAATTGATTTTGTTAGTCTTTTCTTGGTAATTGTAATTATAATCTTGTGTTTCACTTTTTTGACATGTTTGCAAGTTGAACATTCTTCTCACCTTTGGTATATTTTGAAGGACTGATTTAAATGCCTTTCTTTTGTTGAAAGTCCATATGTTTCAGTTATTTTAGGCTATATCCATAGAATCTTTGCCTTTTGAAATATCATACTCCAGTTTCTTCTCTGATTTCTCATTGCTATGGAATCATCCTGGGTGGCTAGACTTGAGTTTCCTTTATTACTATTTGAGCAACAGCAAGGTCAGTGTCACTAGATCCAATAGTAATTTGGGGCAGGGGGGACAGGGGGAGAAGTAGAAGGTTTAAATTTTCTTGTAGTTTCTTATAAGATAATAACCATTTTAAAAACTTTATCATATTTTCTGGATGATTTATCCTCTTTTAATAACTTTTGTGATTCTTCTCTTCAGAGTTAGTTGCCTTGGCATATATAGATTTCTAATTCTTTCATAGCTGTCTTTTGTTATTCTTCTGTCAAATTTTCTTTGACTACCATATTTTTGAATTCCAACTCTATTCATTCTCTTTTAAAGTCACTAATATATGGATGGAATTTCCGTTGTATTTCTATTTTCTATTCTTTAACTTGCCTATTCTGTTGTTTGTCTTATTCTTTGGAAACTCTGATTTCCAATCTAGCTTCTTTTTAAAATGGGCAATTGTAAAAGTTTTTTTTTTAATTGTCCCAGAGTTTTTGCTGCTCTATATTCTCTCTGTACATTCTGCAGAATTTGTTGTCTTGATTACATTTTAATGTGGGATTTTTGGTTCACTTTCCCTTAAAAATCCTATTTTCTCATTGTTGTGGCCTTCAAGAACTTCTTATTGATTTTCCTTCTGATTTTGAACTTCACTGTTGGTATACCTATTTAGGAGCTAGGTTTATACTCTATCTTTTTCTCCTCATATATTCTGTTCTTTAGCCTTTTTATTCTATTTCCAGTTGTTTATACTGGACTTCTTTCCCTCCTTACTCTTCCACTATTTGTCCATATACTGCTGTGGTACACAAATTTTTGTTCCTTTATTGGCTGCTCGGTTTGAATGACCTCAGTCTCTTTGAGGTGAGGTCTCTGGCACCCTTACCTATATAAATTCTATTGGGAGAAAAGTAACCATATCTAAGTTTCTAGGGAGGGGGAAAGGAATGAGCATTTCTATAACCCCTGCTGTGTGCCAGGCACTATTGAAGCATCTCTTTTTTAAAACAAATATCTCATCTGACCCTCGCAACAGCACTATGACATCAGCACCATTATTATCCGCATTGTACAATTGAGGAAAAGTGAGGCGAACAGAGTGACCTGCCCAGCTAATAAGTGTCAGAAGCTGGATATGAATTCAGGTCTTCCCAACTGAAGCATTTTATTCGTTACATCTCAGGAATGGAACTCCCACTGATTGGCCTTGTTCTGCTGTCTCTTCACTTCCTGAGAATTATACCTTATTTTCCATCATATTGCTAACATTGCTGTTTTCTGCCTCATATGGAGTGGAAGGGAGTTCACACCACGTCACCGCCAAGAAGACTATGTGGATGCCATTGAAGTCATAACTTGAAATATAAATCCAATGTGCTCTTTGTTCTATTTTGGTCCAGTGCACAAAGGGGGAGTGGTTAGGGTGAATGGGAGCTTGGTAATCTAATTCTGCTATTATTTCTAAAGGGTTCACTTTGTCTAAAGGTGTTTCCACCTTTTTTTAGGGCAGTTTTAGTGACTATAAATTTGGCACATTCTATTTGGTTGTGAAGTTAAGGTGTAAGAGTTGTGAAAATGGCTATACCCTTTTACCAGTCCCACAACTCCATACCTTGATTTGTGAAATCATGAGAATGATTCAGAATTAAGTCAGTGCATGGAGGAGGGCACCCTTAGCCTATGGACTGAGTCCTAATGTTAATACCCCAAATGTTCTCCTAGGATCAGAATGCAGTCAGAATGAGAAGCAGCACAAGGTGACTAAAGCATTCTCCCAAGGTTCTCATGTAGGAGGGTGCATTTCATGTCTTTAGTCCTTCCACCAGGTGGTGCAGGAACAATGTAGGACTGACGGTAAGTTTCAGAGGTCCAAAGTGGGGAAGAATCTTGGATTGCTCTATTTTATGGAAGGAGGAGGAGGGAATTAGGGAACTTGTCCTCTCTTTCCATACCTGGACCAGGGGCAGCTACTTATGATGGTGATAGTACCATCACTACCGTAAACTACAGCTACCTTCTCCATCTGTGACTGACCAGAGTACACTGTCTTAGTAACATCTGGTTTGGTGGTCCTTTCCATTACATGGAGGGAGACCTAGAATCAGTAATGATAGTGGCATACAAAAGCCTAAGGCAGTTCCATGCTCTGTCTTCTCTAACCCTAAACAGCTGTTCCAAGACAGCTACCCATCTGGGGTTAACTGGGTTAACTGCCTGTATGCTGCCTCGCCTTGCTAACCATGAATTCCATGTTGGATATTTTTGCATCAGCAATAAAGGTGGAATCTGCTGGACTCGGAATATTCTATGGTCTGTATTTCCTCACTTCCATCCCTGGTTCTGAACTTGTCTGGTGCTGAAGATCCCAGTCACAGCTCTGGGAACTGATTACAAGTCCAGACAAAGGGAGAAATATGAATATCACGGTATTCTTCACATGAGAAAAATCATTTAGAATTGGGATAAGGGATAGAGCATGAAATTGGACCCCGTCGTCCAGGTGTGATCTTCAGAGAAGCAGCGTGAATGGATGACCTCTGTCACTAGAGATGACAACAGACGTCCTTCAGATCTACTGCAGCCACTGTTTAATGGGATTGGGTTTGTTTGTTTCATTTTTCTAGTGTTCCAGAGTAAACTAGCCACAGACTACAGCCAAACTATAACCATAGCAACCTCAAGAATAAAGCAAGTTAAATACCCATCTTCTTCTCTATCCTATCATTCAGTACCTAAAGCCACTCCATAGGGATTGTAACTTAGAGAAGCACTGTGATATTAGATGGTGCCATAGTATCTTGTATGAATGATGGAGTAGAGGACAGAAAAGCTTTCTCATTCTTCCTTCCCAGAGATGATCCAAGCCTTTCCCATGTACTTTAATTATGGGATGTTCTGACTCTAGAAAGACTTGGCTTTTTTTTTCCAACCCTCTGACCTTTTGATCAATAATCAGAATTTTTCAATGACATATTAGATTAGCCTGATATATTTTTACATGAACATATTCAAAGAATGACTCAAGTACTTTGATTTTTACTACACCTCTACTAAAACAAAGACTACTAGATTTCATTGATAAGTCATTCAAAGTCAACCTAATAAAAATGGGTTATGTTGTATATCAAAATAGTGCATCAAAGGCATATATATTAGACATCCAATCCAATATTCTAATTATTTAATTACCTTGATGGTTTTTGGAGTTCACCACTATGAATCCTCCCTAGTCTGTCTATGAATTTACTAAAGAGAAGCTTAGACAGGAAACAATGAAACAGTGCTTGGGCTTTCTAACTGATATTCCTTGCTCATTCTCCAGTCAGTCACATTTTCTATTAATGCATATCTTTGATGTATATTATGAGAAACACATAATGTAAAACTTATTGAACAGATCTATTGTAATTCCTTAAAATAAAATAGCCAAAATTTTTCCAAGCAAATCAGATGGAATTCATTTCAACTCTTGGATTTATATGTACTATGGTCAGCCTAGAATAATTTTAAATTTCCACATATAGAGAATAACATAAATTTTATAACAGCAGGAATTGCACAGAAGCATGATTTCTTCAAAAGAATCATCCTACTAAGAATTTATTTGCAAGAATGCTTTATTGCTTATGGATGCATTTGATGTTTTTTATTGACTCATAGCATTTAGAGTTGGATGAGACTTTTGACTTATACTCAGTATACTTATGATACTCAGATAAGGAAAGAGAGACTCAGTGAGGTGAAGAGATTCCCCCGAAGGTCATTCAGAATCTTCAAAATGGAAGAGATCTCAGGGGTTGCTTATCCAACTTGTTATCCAGAAGCCTTCCCTAATCTCCCCTATGCTAGTGTTTTCCTTCTGAAATTATCTCCAATTAGTCCTACATAACCTTGTTTGCATGTGGTTTACCTTTAGAATGTAAGCTTCTTAAGAGCAGATTTTTTTTTTTGCCTTCCTTTGTATACTAGTACTAGCAAAGTGCCTGGCACATAGTAGGTACTTAATAAATGCTGCTTGACTTGACTTGAATCTCCCCTAAACCATATCTGACAGTAATTTTCATCTAATAATTTTGAAATGGTAAAGGCAAGTCAGTTTAAAATTCTAATCTTAACATAGTATATATACTTTAATGTATGTAACGTAGCCAGGAACTGGCTCTTTCGTATCTTGCACAAGAATGAGCATGTGGTCACAAATCTTGCTTGCAGGGCTTCTTTTATTAAGCCCTGCTCCCACAGAACTTTCCAAGGCCTGATTCATACTCCCAGGGAGAAACAGCTCACAGAGTCATTCTTTGGGGTCTTAGGAGCTCTAGGATAAAGTGAAAGCTCTTGTGTGTTTGCTGGAAAGGGTTCAATCATCCAAGTATATGTTAATATGAAGGATTGAGACTAAAACTAAGGTTATTCACCTGGGGCAGCAGCTCTGCACAAATAGCTTGTCAGCTCTCATCCTGTGCCATCTTTATCCATGGTCTAATTTTTATCTACTACAGTATAAGGTCAAAATTCCAGGTGATAGAATGAGTGTTACTTTTAGTTATTATGTCTGTCCTCAAATTCTAAAAAGGGATACACTAAAATATTAGAATCCCATTTATCTCTTCATAAATAGTCTAGGTGCAAGTCTGATTTTTGTAATGTAACCAGCTAGGAACATAAACTTAACTGGGAGTGATTTTTAAAAAATGAATCTTGACCATGATCTTATTTTTTTAATGGGTATTTTTGAGAATGTTAGGCCTTAAATTAGAGCTTTCAGTTTTATTTGGCAGTACTCCTCCCTTCTCTTTGTCTCCATGTGGCCCTCATGTGAATCAACAGGGTATGGCAGCAAAAAAATCCCTTCAATATACAAGCAAGGCTCCACGAAACAATCCCCTACTGGCTCCTCCAAGTAGGCTCTCCAAGAGGGAAAGCATGATGTGACCACTGCAGGCCCTTCTCCCAGATCCCACAGCTCTTGAATTGTTGCTATGGAACATGAAATAGACAAATTTAAAATGAATGATATTTATAGCTCATGTTTAGGAGAGATGAGAAATTCCTAAAATCAGATGAGTTCTTTATATATCCTGGGTAATGTGCAGGACTGAGGGAGTGAGCTTTAATTGACTCATTAAGGTTAGAGCTTACATAGTTATGGAACAATTATTGCTCAGCCAGGAACTAAGCCTTTCTATTGTTTCCATGTAAGAAATCAGTTACATTTTCTTTTTTTACAAACATGATAATGCACTTCAGGGATTTCAGTGGCTGGGCATGGAATGCAGAGGCTACATTTATACTTGTTTTCTAAAAAACTATTATTAGGCCATGTGGCATTGCATGGGCAATTTAAAGAGACTTCTTTCTGAATCTAATGAGTTTAGATTTTCCATTAACTACAAATGTCAATACTGTCTATGTGGTCTTGAAATGAACCCTCTGTTCTACGCTGTATATAATCTCTCCCTTGAGGATCTTATCCCACTCTACCAATTTTAATTATCACCTCCATGCAGTTGACTCCTGGGCCTCTGTCTTTATTCCTTATCTTTTTGTCTGAACACAAATTTCTACTTGTGTTGATGCCCCAATGTCAGTTCAAACTTAGAATTTCTACATCTAAACTCATCTCTCCCCATTCCTGACCTACTCCCTGCCTAATTTCCTTCATTCCTTTTTTTAGTCAGTGGTTCAGTTCAAATTCAACAGATAGTAAGTAAGTCCCTACTATCTGCAAAGAAT
The DNA here is from genome assembly GCA_028658325.1 of Potorous gilbertii. Classification (NCBI taxonomy): domain Eukaryota; kingdom Metazoa; phylum Chordata; class Mammalia; order Diprotodontia; family Potoroidae; genus Potorous; species Potorous gilbertii. The sequence continues at coordinate 187,885,339 of CM053771.1, read as the reverse complement.
GGAACACTGTACTGAGTCAGTGTTAATAAATAATATAAGAAATAGATAAGATAATTATCTTATAATGATAAATAAGATATATTTTAAATATAAATATTTATTTATAATAAACAAATACGAAGTCATCTCTACCTTTAAGGAGCTCACGATCTATTCAGTTCAATAAGCTAACAAGTATTTATCAAGTATCTGTCGTGTAAGGGACTATGCTAGAAACTGTAATACAAAGACAAAATTGAAATATTCCCTGCCTTCAAAAAATTTACATTCTAAGTAGGAAGATATAAAATATTGCAGATATTTTAGTACATCAAGCACCTGTTTTTTCATCGGTGGTGGTGGTGGTGGTGGTGGTGGTGGTGGTGCTGGTGCTGGTGCTGGTGCTGATGGTGCTTGTGCTGGTGCTGGTGCTGGTGCTGGTGCTGGTGGTGATGAAGTAGCATTTTTATGGCCCCTTAAGGTTTGTAAAGTGCTTTATATATGTCATCTCATTTGAGCTTTACAACAGCCCTGTAGGGTAAGTATTATTATTACCATTTTATAGATAAGACAACTAAAGCTAAGAGGTTAAGTGACTTACTAATGATAACTAGTGAGGCAAGATTCTAAATCAGATCTTTCTGACTCTAAAACCATATACTCTGACCCCAAATTCTAGACATTCCTCTTCCTCCTACACTCTGTAATACAGATAAACTGGCTTTCTCTCTGTTCCTCATGAACAATACTCTTAATTCCTATCTAAGTGCTTTGTATTAGCTATCCCTGATATCTGGAATATGCTCTCTCCTTACCTCCACCTTAGAGAGTCCTTCCCTTTCTTTAAGACACAACTTGTATATGAAATATTTCTTGATTGGCCCCAATTTCTAGTGCCTTGCCCACAACTACCTTGCATTTAACTATTTTTATATTCATTGTAACAGCATTTACACAGCATTTTTTTATTTTGCAAATTACTTTGCAAATATTGTCTCATTTTATCCTCACAAAATCCTAGGAGATAGGTGCTATTATAATCTACATTTTATAGATAAAGAAGCTGAAGTAGACAGGTTAAGAGACTTGCCCAGGATCAAAGAGCTAGTTAGAGTCTGAGGCAGGATTTGAATTCAAGTCTTTCTGATCTAGGGCTAGCATTCTTTTCATGGTGTCTCCTAGTTTCCTATTTTTACTCTCTATATTTCTGCTGTATCTATTTTTATATATACTTATTTTCTTCCTCACTAGAATATAAGCTCCTTGTGATTTACTTTTGTACTTTTTTCTCTAGCACCCAACATGGTGCATGGCACCTCATAGATGTTTAATAAGTACTTGATCAATAGTCATCTTTTCCAGTGACATCTTCTAACACCTCTGCTATCTAAGTGAACGGTTCAGGTATTGTTCTTTTTTTGTTTGTCGTCATGGCTTATCACCACCAAAGTTTTAGTATGACCCCCACTCCTAAAACCTAGGTCAAATCCTTCTTTTTCTGTGAAGCCTCAGGCCCTGGCTATTTTAAATAACAACGATCTTTTCATTGTCTGAGGGAAGCAGTGTGATAAAGTGGAAAAAACATTGAATTTCAGGTTAGACCCTCAGCATTCAAATCCTAGTTCCGCTACTTATAACTTTTTTGATGTTGTACACATCAGTTAACCTCTCTTGGGCTGAATTTCTACATTTAAAAAATAGATTCAGACTAGATGGTCACTAAGGTCCCTTTCAGTTCTAAGCCTATGATCCTAGAAACTTCTATGGCCATATTATCTGTAATACTCACTTAGTACTTATTACAAGCTGTCTTATATTGTTATTCAGTTTTTTGAGTATGTAAATCATCTTCCAAACAAGACTATAAGCTTCGTGGTGGCCATAAAGATATTTTTATATTTCTCAAAACACTCAGCACAGTTGTGTTGAAATTATATCTTGTTATGTTTCCCTCCCCAGCCCCCCCACCCCACTGTATATAAGTAGCCAGTGTAAGGTAGCAATAAACAGGAATGAGAAATTAAGAGTAGAAAAGAAAACATAGAAGTCATTTGCCAAAAACAAAAAACAAACAAACAAAAAAAACCCATCACACTGCTTCCTGAAAACTTAAGGCCACATCCAGGCTATGACCTAAATTAGGAGAAGCTAGCTAGACCCCAGTAATAGCCCCACAGTCTGTGAGATTGTAATGTTAATTGTGTCTTCTGCACCCATTAATAGGCCTCAATTACCTTTTGCTCATTTCTGTTGAGGTACTGGGTCAGAGGGTCCTGCCTTCCAGCTCTGAAAAGTGTATAAATACTCTGAGGCGAGGTTTTACTTAGGGGCTTACTCATTGGAAGTTTTTGGCCAGATGAAACTCTGGGTAGCCACTAAGGAGACCCCAGGCTTTGAAAACTCAGATGTTGGTGCTTCTCTCTCTGATAACTATGTATATATGGTCTGATAGTTGGATCTGTCCGTTACTCTATAATGTATGTATTGCTTATTGTCAGGCAGCTGTAAGTCCTGTCTGTTGATCTTTATTTCTCTATTTGTATTCTCTCTGAAGTTCAGGGTGCTGATTTTTTCTCCTGAACTAAGTGAATGATATATATGCTTGATTCAAGTGATTACTGTCCCCTCAAAAGTTGCCTTTCCTTTTAGAAAAAGCAGATCTAAGAACCTGTACAGCAGGCCCTCCCATGTATGTCAGGGTGCTTGCTTTTGCAAAGCTACAGATAAACTCCAGACATATCCAATAAAACCAGAGAAATGTTACATAAATTAGGGAACTCTAAGATGATACTGATAACTTTGTTATATCCAGTATAGTGACATATGACTAAGAGTGAGGGCTTCCTCCCAGAATCTTATAAAAATGGGACCCCAAAGCCCTTCCTCTTGAGTACTCCTCTACTTAATATGGGCCTGTGCTGCTCAAGTACTCCTAATTCCTCTTCTATATTCTGGAGCTGACTCTATATGCCCTTTTGTCCTCCCCATTTCTTTGCTAATCTGTCTTTCTTTCACTCCCACTCCATTCCCCTTGTTATCTGCCACTCTTTGTGCCTTATTAAAATATGATTGATGCATTACTCTCCACTTGGTGCCAGAATGATCTTTTCAGGTGAATATCCAAAGAATCAGGCTTTTTTTTTGCCTAACCCAACCAGAGACCCTTTCATGGTTCTTTTCCTTTAGACGTAAACAGAGCACCAGGGCTGGATTTTTTTTGCAACCACACTTACCATAGGCAAGCATGGTACCCTGAACCATGAAAGCAAGGGCAGACAAAGGGGCCTATTGCCTGCCCCCATCCCATAGAGGTCTCTCTCCATGTTTGGGTCATAATAGAACACATAGAATAGATACACACTAAATAAGTGTTGATTGGCAGATTGCAAAGTTAGAAAACAGCAAGGAATTAATTTAATTTGTGCAGGTCATCAAAACACAAGGCATTAGGGTTTTGTTTTACTTTGTTTTTAGTGAAAAAAAAAATTCTTTATTAAAAGTCCAAGGTCAAAAAACACAGAATTCACAGAAGAAGAATAAAGAATGATATCCCATAACACTTACCTTCTAGAAATTGAGATCATACATCATGCTCCAGCATGTCATCATATAGGGGATAATCAATGAATGCCCAGAACACTGATCAATGTCTTGGCATTTGATTGCCCTGGACATTTCTGTCACAAGGCACTGACCTTATAAATTCAGAACTCTTTCCTTGTGGGAGACATTGGAAAAAGAAGCTGGATATGAGTGATGCTCTAATTCTGTCTCTGTGCCAGGCCTTCTGTATTGTTACCAGGCTATAATAATGGTAATTTTATGAGTACAGCCACTGTACATTGTCAATTAAAGTAAGCCTTAAAAAGAAATCTGAAATATATTGAAAATAACTTCAGTTAAAAAGTTTAAATCTTTGTGCATTCATGGCAGAGGAAAGATTCAGGAGCAGCTTCACACAGCCTGGAGTCAGGAGATTTGAGTTCAAATGTGGCCTCAGACACTAGCTGTGTAACCCTGAACAAGTCACTCTGCCTCAATTTCCTCAACTGTGAAATATGGATAATAAAAGCACCTATTTCTCAGAGTTGTGGAAATCAAATAAGATAATATGTGTAAAGCACTTAGTACAGTGTCTGGAACATTACTGGTGCAATATAAACACTTATTCATTTCCCCTTGTCCAAAAGGATACTAATAAATTAGAACACTGGGCTAATTATAAAAGAAAATTCAACAGGGATAAATATTTTTTAAAGTATCCCTAAGTTAAAAAATCTACTTCTTAAAAACACTGTTTTCATAAGTATAAAATAGAGAGAGCACGGTTTCATAGTACTGGAGATCACAGGATCATAGATTAATAACCAATAGGGACCTTAGAAATTACCAAGTCCTTTTTATAGATGTTAACTTCATTTTAAAGATGAGGAAATTGATCCTAAGAAAAGGTTATGTAATGTACCCAGCTCATTCAGCTGTGTATGCAAAGAAGTTTCTTACACAGGATTTGAACCTAAGGTTTCCTGACTCTATACCCAGAGCTATAAAACCACTAGTTTGCTGGAGAGGACAAACATCTAGGGGTTTGGATGGATTTCAGGGTCACAATGAGTCAGCATTGTGATATGACAGGCAAACAAAGCTAACGCTATGTTGGGCTATAGTAAGACAGGCATAGCTTCCAGTAATAAAGAAGTAATAGACCCTCACATAGCCTGTGCCAGATCTCATCTAGAGTATTGTGCTCAGTTCTGGGCTCTATGGTTTATGATAGATGTTGTTAAAATGGAGGGCAACCAGAGTAGTGAAGGGCTTTAAGTCTATGACATATTAGGATTGGTTGAAATATCTGAGGATATTTATTCTAGACAAGAGAAGACTCAGGGGATACATTATAGCTGTCTTCAAGTATTTGAAAGGCTGTCGTGAGTAAAGATTAGTGTTTAGTTGAGCAAGAAGGCAGTACTAAAAAGCAAGGGGTAAAATAATTAATGCCACTACTACTAATAGCTAGCGTTATCTTTATATAGCATTTTAAGGTGTACAAAGTGTGTTTTTTATATATGTTATTTCTTTTATTGTTCATAACAACTCTGTAAGGTAGGTTCTATTATTTTATGGATAAAGAAAGACAAGAGAGGTTAAATGACTTGATAAGGGTCACAGAGTTAAGCAAGTTCAAGTCCAGAACAAGATCTGAACTCTGATCTTCCTGAGTTCAAGTCCAGCATTCTCTATCTACTGTGTCATCCAGCTGCCTGGAAGCTCTTTTTTTTTTTCTTTTGTTAAAAGTTGCAAAGAGGAAAATTTAGGCTCAATTTATAGGGAAAAAAAAACCTTCCTAACAATTAGACCCCCTCAAAAAGCAGAATAGATTGCTTTTCATAGGGTAGGGTCTCTCCTTGGGTCACTACTTTTCATTTATGTTATAGTCAGGATTCCCTTAGATAGACTAGACCCCATAAGATTCAGTGCAACTCTCAGATTCTTTGAGTCTGTGATTTACAAAGAGAAAGAATAAAGAAACATGGAGTCAGTACTGCTTCCTTCATACTTAAATTCCTGGTTTATCATACATATTTGTCTTTTTATAAATATATGTGATATTTTAATGAAAATTCAGTTGTTATATTGGTTAGCTACCCTAGAGTCATAACTTTGTGGTCTATATCTATATGCAAGAAATTGTGTTTGTCCTTCATTCTCAAAGAGGACCATGACATCAAGACAATGACATGACTTGCAGTTGACTTTGATTTGAGTGAGGGAGGGCTGTGCAAGGTCACCAACCTCATTTTCTTTTCAGTTATCTGGGTCTAGTGGCCTGATATTCATCAGGATGACTAGAGATGGCCCAGGATGCATGTGAGACCCTGGCCCTTTCAGGCTAAGGTCATATCACATTCTCACTTGGAGTGAAATGCACTCATTCATTGAATAGGCTTCTTTAAGTTACTCAAGGGATGACCCCTTTAATCAAAAAAAAGAATCAAACTGGGAGGGGAAGACCCTCAGGGTTCCTGGGTAAAAGAGAAACAATGACTATTTAGTTATTACATCCACTCTGTGCTAGGTGGGTGGGGTTTTGTTGTCCAGTCTATGAGCTCAGAGTGAATTGGGTTTAAGGCTTGGTCTTTGAGCAAGAAATGTAGCCAGTAAATCCAAAGGAAAAAAAAATGGTTTTTAGCCATGGAGTTTACCTTCACCAGGGCAGAAGAGGGGAGAGGGTGGGGCAAGAAAGGGGAGGAGAGGAGCTGCTACTCACTCACAGGTTGTGTTTGTCCTTCCTTCTCAAAGATAACCTTATCTTGACCTCAAGGTAATGATGTGACTTTCAGTTGACTGATTTGAATGAGGGAGGGCTGTGCAAGGTCACCAACTTCACTTTCTTCTCCTGTGCCATCTGGGTCCAGTGGCCTGATATTCATCAGCACTAGAGATAGCCCAGGATGCAATGGGAGACCCTGGCCCTTTCAGGCTAAGTCTAATCACATTCTCACTTTGAGAGAGATTCACTAGTACTTGAACCTTCTTATCTGGGCTTAAGTCTGGGCTCTGATAGTTTGGAGCTCTGTGAAATAATTCTCATTACCATCTCTCTAAGCTTTACAAGAAAAGGAAATGCTTTGCTAATTGTTATATGATAAATTAATATAAATAATTATATCAACCAAAAAAGCATTTATTAAATGCCCACTCTATGAGTAAAATTGTGCTAAGGACTCAATATTATATTTTTATATTATATTTTTTCACTATTTTGTGATAGAAAGAAAAGAAAAAATGGGGCCTCTACATTCAAGAAGCTTACATTCTAATGAGAAAATTAATATGCAAAAACTATATACGTACATACATAATACACATTCACATATATACATATACACATGCATATGTACATGTGTATATATGCATATGTATAATGTGTGGAGATATATATCTATAGAGATATGCATGTATATATGCATACATATAACCATACATACACATACATATGTTTGTGTGCATGTATGGAAGTATAAATGGAAAGTAATCTCAAAGGGAAGTTGGGAAGACACTGATTGAGGGACAAAAAGAATGAACCAGGAAATGGCCTATTGCATAAGTGGGATTTGAGCAAATTCTTAAGAGAAGCTGTTTTAAATAATACAAGCTTAGAAATAGTGGTCAGATATCTTTATGAGCAGGTAAAGTAAGTGGTAGTTCAAGTAGGATGAGGAACCATGTAGGGGAGAGGGAGGGAAGGACATCCTAGCTCTCTGATACTTGAAAATCCAAAATTAGATAGTCATACTTTATTGCCAGCTAAATGGAGGAATCCAGTGGCATGAAAAAAAATCCAGAAAAGTAGTTTTGATATCTCCTTATTATATGAAGGTGACCCTGAGCTTTCAAAAAGTAAGCCAAAGAAGTCCAAGCTATGACAGGTTCAACCAGCCTGATAACCTTCAAGGATGAGCCTCATTAGAGATTGTATCCTCTGTCTGAGGACCAAGTAAGCATTTGTCAGGTCTCTGCTAGATATTTCTGAATATACACATCCTAATGTCTTCTAGAGAAAAAATATAAATTTTATATATATATATGTATATATTATATTGATAACTATCATTCCTACCTTTTAGTGAACTAGTTTCAAATAAAGTACAGATTGTCCTGAGAACCAGAGACATTGGATGAAGTTTTAGAAAGGAAAACTTCAATCAAATACAAAGAATTTTGTAACAAATAAAGCTGTCCTGAAATGGAATGAGGTGGTTCATGTGTTAACAAAGTGGGGACCAGAGGACCACTCATACCCCTTCCAACTTTTAGAACATAGGAGTCTATATAAGTGTTCTTTTCACAATCATTCCAATCAATTATGACTTTGAAAACACTATATACTTTGAATAGAACATTTTAGCTGCTAAGACCAGAACCAAGTGTTTAGAGGTTTTTAAAAAACATATTCATGAGCATTACATGAATTAAATGTATGCAGAAACATGACACTGACTAAAAAGGAGTCCTCCCCTGTCCTTGCCTTCCCTGACAGTTTAGAGAATTTTTGCTCTCCTGTCTAAAACCACTAAAAATAAGAGATGCTAAATTCTAAATACTTCAAGATCTCATATAACTTAATACTTGCAAATGTGGGACCTTTGCCCCCCTGCATAAGCTAGTCTTAGTAAAAGGAATATCTGGGAGTTAAGATTTCAATTCTTGTCTTGATTATCACATGGGCTGTGACCTTGGGCAAATTACTTGACCTCTGATGCTCCTGTTTCCCCCTCCAGAAAATGGGGATGATAATATCTATCCCTGTCTACATTATAATAATCAGCTTAAAAGGCAAAAAAGTGCAAAACTTTGAAAATAAAATTTCCACATAAATATTATTTAATATTATTAAGAGAAACTAGAACATCATTATCAACAACAAAATGCATTGTCTTTCTTTTATATCTTTCCTGATGAGACAAAGGAAACTCAAAGCTCTGCAAGGTATATTTTTACCCATCCTCTTGCTTAGTAATTACTTAGGTTGGGCCCCAAAGTGATGCAGGAAAGACAAAAACAAAGGACTTCTATGTTCCTCTCTTTATTAGAAACCAAGGATGACAATGGAAAAGTTCTCCCTAAATTCAATGGTTTACAAGTCTTTAAAAGTTCTAGGCAAATATCCAGTTAAGTGAGTAATAAACATGGGAAAGCAAATATATTTTTTAAATCTGTATCAATGATCCATTTATTCAAGAAAGAGATGAATTGTAAACTTTCCTTCTTGGACAATATTTCAAGGAATTGTCTTCATCAATGAGAATATTCTCGTTACCAAAACAGATTACAACTCTTCTTAGTGCCTTAGTGGATACTTTATGAATTGTTGTGGCTAACCCTATGGTAATTCACTTCTCTGAACTTTGTTGGGCTGGTCTTCAGATGACAATTAGGCAACATGTCTCTCAGACCATACTCAAAGGCTTTCCAGTTTGATGGGAACTGATAGGGGTCTGCTCCCCTAGCCTTCAAGAACCTCTGTCTCATCTTTCTGACATGATGTGGTGAGGCAACAGAGTAGGATTTTAGTACATGATTTAATTCATATCTGTTTTAAAATAGGACATATGCCTCCATCTATAATATAGTTTCAAAGAGTCTTTTTCCCCTGTGTTTGCAAAAAGTTAACAATGCTGCTGCTATTAAAATTACCTACCTTCTGTCACCCAACTGTGTTATTTCTCTATCATTAATAATTAGTCATAGATTTATTATTCATTCTTGTACACTCCTAAAATGAGGTATCACGAATGTGCTTAGATCCTTAGCAACAGAATGTTAGGTATTCTATGTAACTAAGATGTATGTATCACTTATTTCACAAACAGATCTGTTGTCAGGGTGGCCTAACAAAAATGTATTTTAAGACAGAAACAGACTCAGTATATTTCCTATTTCTATCTCTTTCAAACTCATCTAGAGGAAATTCCAAACACTGGCAACTTACTAACAGCCTCAATATTTCTTCTGGTACATCTCCTCTTAGCCTTGAGAGCTTCAGGATCAACTTAGGAGCTGGGAGATTGTGACCAAGGATATTGGGCAGCAGGAAGCATAACCACCTTGCACCAACAGCCTGGTGTACCCTAGGTTAGCCATAGAGTAAGTTTTGTAGCTGCCTCCAAGGAATGTCAGGGTTTTATTCAGATAGAATCTCAATAACCCAGCATTCCAAAAATGAGTAACTTTTGAAAAAATCACCACAGAACTGAGTAGGAAATCCCTTTATAGCTTTCGGCTAGAGCATTAGAAAGCACTACATAAAGCATTAACAGTTTTTGTGTCATGGACCTCCTTGGCAATCTGGTAAAGTCTACGGACTTCTCAGAATAATGTTTATAAATGCATATAATACAAAGAAGAACAAAGTAATTATATTGAAAAATTGTTATCAAACATAATTTTTAAAAATTCATGGAGCCCAGTTTAAGAATCAGTGCTTTATAGATTATATGTTTGTGGGGGGAGGGGGAGTTTGCATGTATATACACACACACCTGCTAGTTAAAAATATTTTGCTGTAGGCATGATCTTAATGCAATTTGCAATGCATTTAGCCTAAATCAAGTGCAACACCCCCCAAAAAACCCCATGAATATGCACAGATATTTCATTGTAGCATCCAAAATTAGGAGACAGGCATAATTAGAAACAGTGATCTCCCTGACCAACTGCAACAGAAAGTGTTTCAGGTTCACTGAAATACAGCAAGGAACACTACTTTTGTTTGAGATTATATGTTTTTCATATTCAGGAAATTCAGGAAATTTCAAGATTGGAGCAGTCATTTTATGGTGTCATGGAAATAGCACTATCATTAGAATCTTAAGACTTGAGTTCAAATACCTTCTCTGTCATTTATTAGCTGTGTAACCTTGGGCAAATAACGTCTCTGGTCCTCTATCTCCTCATCTGTAAAATGAGATAGTTGGACTAGGTGACTTCCAATGTCCCTTCCAGTTCTAAATTGATGATCCTGTAATCGTCCTCTCTGTCCTTTAAAATGAATTTCTTCTGATCCTAATATTAATTGAATTAATGTTTTACTGAAATAGCTAACGTTTCATTTATAGCATCACAGTTACACAGTGAAACTTAAGGAGCTGGTTTATTATGAACATCAAAATTTTTTGGCAACATTCATTTTACCTAACACTTCCTCAAATCTGCCAACTTGCTTTGTTAGAAAATACTGGATAGAATCTATAGCTTTTCAGGATTTTTTTTAATATTAGATTTTTTTCCCCTTTAAGCACCCTGGTCCAGTAGTTAATAGCAATCATGTATAAATGGGAGCAAATCAATTTTCATTACAATTAGCTCATTCCATATTGCTTATCTCAGATCCTTAATTTTCCTTGCCCATTTTTTAAGAGAACACCTTCATTTGCATTATTGTTTTCAAAGCTGATTATCTCTATCAAAATCACCTCCAAACAAATGGAACCATTTTCCTTTTTTTGTTTTCCATATCACTGGCAACATAACTGGTTATCAATAGCCAGGATAATTTAAGAAAGACATCCACTTTTCCTTTATCTTCAAGCTGCTTTTGTGTTTGCCTTCAAAGAGTTTACAATCCACTGGGGAAAATAAATTTGTTCTTTAGTTGTTTTGCACTAGTGCCCAACTCTTGGTGACCCTAATTGGAGTTTTCTTGGCAAAGAAACTGGAGTGGTTTGCTATTTCCTTCTCCAGCTCCTTTTATAGATGAAGAAACTGAGGCAAACAGAGTTAAATAACTTGCCCAGGTCACACAGCTAGTAAGTGTCTGAGGTTGGATTTGAACCTGGGGAAGATGAATCTTCCTGACTCCAGTCATGGCGGTTTATCCACTGTGCACCTAGCTTCCCAGGGGGAAATAAAACATGTATAGAAATAGCTACATTATTAAGGCAGTTTGACTTAAGTATCGCAAGTGGAGAAAATAAAATTCTATAGCATATCAGAGCACAGATCCATTACCTCCCCCTAGTGTGATGAGGAAAAGTTTCAAGGGCCTTGGACAAGTCTTTCACCTTCTCTGGGCCCCAGTTTCATCATTTGTGAAATGAGATTAGACTAAATCATCTCTAAGGTCCTTTCCTGCTTTAAATCTATGGTCTTATAAACCTATGAAGTAATCTAAAGAATACATAACATTTTCAAAAGCATAGGTAGAAAGTGTTGGGCACTTCAGGAGGAGGAGATAATTTGAGTAAAATACTATTAATACATGCTGACATTTATAGAGCACTTTAAGGTTTGCAAAGTACATTGCAAGTTTTATCTCACTTGATCCTCAAAACAACCCTGCCAATTAGCACAGGGGTGTGTTGGAAAATGTTTAACAACCAGCTGCCCCTTCCCCACAATCAATGTATGCATGACATATTAAAATTTAATCTGTATTACTAACATTTTCTTCATCACTTTCTTAAGTTTAGATAATCAACATTTTAATAAATCAATCTTGACATTTAGTAGATAATTAATAAATGTTTATTGATTGATTTATATTGTTTGCCAGTTTCTGAGGTGGAAACGCTCACTGAACATTTAACAGCTCTCTTTCCATTTTGAGTTGACTCCAACACAACTTTGAAGGAAGGTGCTATCATTAGCTCTCTTTTCAGATAAGGAAACTGAAGCAGACAGAAATTAATGGCTTGCCTGGGATCACACAACTAGGAAGGATCTGAGCCTGGATAGGTACTCAGGTCTTCCTGACTCCAGGTCCCATGCTCTTTCCATCCCTCCATCCAGTTGCCTAGGTGAAACTATAGAATAGTGAATAAACCAATGTGAGTGGAGTTGGTATAAGGCTGTTACAGAGAGGTAGTAGAAGATAAGTTTAGAAAGGTAGATTGTAGAATTATTTACTGCAAGGTTAAAAGATGATCACCTCTTTTGGGTAGGCAATAGGGACTTGCTGAAGGATTTTTAAACAATAAATGATATTTTCAAAAGGGCAGAATATGGACAGACAAGTCACATTAAGTCCAAATGTGAATTGAATAAAGACTTGAAGCAGAATCACAAGCAAAAGAAATGGAAAGAAAGGAATAGCAATGATGCCTTGTACTTACAGAATTTTTTTTACTGATTGGATGAAAGACAGAAGTCAAAGAGGACTCCAAAATTTAATCTAGGGATATGGAGGGAAGCTGCTGTCACTAATAGAAACAGAGGGGTCAAAAGGAGAAGCTGGTTGAAGGGAAAATGATGGTTTTAGGTATAGGATCATATATATGTGTACACACATACACACATATACACATACATATATTACACATATGCATACACACACACATATAGGGCTATATAAAGAAGAGCTATATAAAGAAGCCTCAGAAGTCATTTAGTCCAACTCTCTCCTTTTAATGAGGAGGAAAGTAAGTCCAACTTGGGAAGGTTAAATGACTTGCCCAAAGTCATATAGGCAATTGTGTTTCAGTACTAGATCTGAACCCAAGTTTTCTGACTCCAGAGCCAGTGCTCGTCCTCACTGGAACAAACACAAGACAGCCTGGTAGAGAATTACTCTGGTTAGTAGCTTATAGTTGTTTTTGCTATCTATTTTCAGTATCTTAAAATATTCTACTATAATTATATCTCAACTTGAAAATAGCAAGAAATCCTGCAGTTACTCTTTGGTTATTAAAGACTCCTCATGGCTTTTGTTTTTATGCAGTTATCCATCTCATTTGATGTAGCTGTCCCTTACAGCCAATCGAGTGGATTCACAGTCTTCCCCTTGACACTGATTTGTCACTAACCTGGGCATTTCTCCAAGTCCAAAGATAGTAGTGAAAATTATAGGCTCTTCCTACAGAGTTTTCTTTTTTTAGCAACAAGAACTGAGCTCTATGCTAGCAAGCTTTAACCTTTCTTGGATTTATAGCCTTTTTTCATACAGAATCACCTCCTCAGCTTTATCAAAATAGTCTTCAAAAAGAAACTAGACTCTGTTTAACAATGAAAAGAGGTGGTTTATATAATCCCCTATGAAACATATCTATGGTTTTCTAAATATTCGATCTGAATCAAGAAAATGTGAAATCTCATCTGAATATTTTAAGCTTATAGTTTTAATACTTGAATTTTAGAACAATAAGTTACAATATCCTGCATTTTTTTTATCTGTGAATAAGTTATATTGCTCTAATAGAATGAAAACATCTTGAGGGCAACCACTGTCATTTTTAGCTTTTTCTCCCCATTGTCAAGCTCAATGCCAGAGACATGGTGGGCAGTTAATAAATGTTTGCTAATTTGTATGTGTGTATACATGCATGTATATGAATATATATATACCCACACAAATACATACAATATGTGTGTATAGATTTATTTATATTATATGTTATCATAAGCTTCTGAGAAGACAAAAACAAATCTATAACTAAATTTAGCCTTCTCAATCCACAAATCCCAATCCACAACTCACAAAAAAAAAACAGATTCATAACTAAATCTTACCTTCCTGATCAACAAAAAGTCCTTTGCAATTAGATGGAGGACTAGACATTTTCTCTGATCCTCATGACCTCTGAAAAATCTCTGAATTAGGAATTATGAAAAAGAGTTCAAACAATTTCTTCTGTCTCTACAATGTTGAGCCCCAAGAACCCTAATGAAATAAAAATCCAATGTACTAATAGCAGAGAAGGCTAATCCCTAACCCTTAACATTAACTATGGAAACTGCTGCTGGGCCCTAGGGAGCTGGGATTCTCATCATCCCTATCTCTATGAAGGATCCTCTCTCCTCTTTGGACCCATGTACACAAGAAGACCAGGTTCAGTCCTAGGGTTTTCTGACCCCTAAAGGGAGGGTCAAGCATTTTTCTTGACCTCTGTATTTTCCACCCCAGAGGTCCAGAGAAAAGTACTTAAATTCAGGTTAGTGTCCTATTTAGAATCTCCCAAATAGAATGAGTAGAAAGGTACTCAGAATACAATGTAGATCAGAAATAGAACAATTATTACTTTCTCTGCATAAAGGAAATGATAAGTACACGCAAGACCCACAGGGTGACACTGACAAAAAGTTAAAGACAGCAGTAACACGACTGCGATTATACTCTTTTGGAAGGCGGAAACTGCAGAATATTAAACAGTTTGTGGGAATACTGAAAAGATTCTTTCCAATTTACCATGGCCCTGCACTGTATAAACACTTTTTTCTGGTCAATCTGCTCTCTGAAGAAACACAATTTTAAGCTTAATCTACTTTCTTAACATTTTCTCCATCACTTTCTTAAATCTAGACAATAAACAAAACTATAAATGAAGTTCTGATTTGTAGCATTTGCCAATTTCTGAGATGTCAGTAGTCACACTAAAGTCTTTAACTGTCAGCTCTCATGAACTGGAACAAGCTACCTTCAGCACACCCCTGCTCCAGGTCTGTGTCTCCCAACATGCCACACCAGGAGTTGGGCTCATCCTTCTGCTGATGATCATGTTCTCTGATTCAGACTCATCTTGCCTCCAGTTACTTCTGACTGAGGGACCTACGGGAGGTTAGCTCACCTAGCCACGCTCTTACTGTAGCTGCTCTGTGCTCACAAAGACCATGCTTTTTGGGGGTTGAGGAAAGTGCATCCTCTTTCCCAATATCTCATGGGAAGTATAGAGAGAGAAATCTTTTTGTTACATAGGAAGGGCTAAGGAAGAGAAAGAGCCAGAAGCTGTCTCTGCCCCTTCAACTGACACATCGTATTCCATTCCTCTGTTTCTGTCATGGGAGAGGGAGATGACCTAAAGTTGAATTTGCCATACCAAAATACTCAGTCCTTTAATCATGAAGCCACAGATTTTCCAGGAAGTGGCCAGGGTAAAGGTTCAACACTCCATGAGGTATGCTCTAGAGAAGACAATTTGTCCCTTTTCTTATTATATTTTTATTGCTAGTACTTAGAACAATGCCTGGCCCATACCTAATAAATAGTTTTTGATGATGACATAGAATGATTTGAGATATCAAGATTGGAAGAAGACATATGATCTCAAGTTTTCATACTACATGTACATATGTATGTGACAAATAAAACACTGTTCTAGACTTTATTACTTTCTTAAAATTTCTTGATTTTTTTCTTTTACTATATTTCAGTCCCAATGTAATACACAGCCTATTCTTTCTTGTTGAATCTGATGCATGCAAAACATTTCCTCATCCTCTTGACTAAACTATTCTCAAAGGGATATATATATATATATATATATATATATATATATATATATATATATATATATATATATATATATATATTTCTCAGGAATACAAGTGATTCTGCTAATGGCATCTCAATCGCAAAGAACATATCAACAAATCTCAAAATGCTCAAATCACTTGTACTCTGTGGCATATCTCATTTCCCCTTAACTGATGCTATAGGCTGTAAATTGTTTTTCTGGTCCTTGCCAATATCCTCTGAATCATAATTTTCTCTTTGCTATACGATGTTCAAGAGGTGGATGGTGTTTATTCTACTTCTTGTCCTCAGAACAGCAGTCCTCCTACGGAATAAGAGAAGCTGCTCCTAAATGTTTTCAAGATTGCAGTTAAACAGTTATTACTGGAAGACAACTCACTTCCAGACTATCTAGAATAATTAACTTCATCAAAATGAAATCTCAGTGGATTCTGGGAATTTTAATTGGTCAAAGCAAGAGAGAAGCAGAAAAAAAATGAGCTCAAGTTTCCTAGATTATACTCACGGGATTCACCTGAAGGGTCATTAATTTTCAATTAAAAAGCAAAAGATGATATTTTATTAAAAATTTTGAGAGAAGTAAAATATTAAATGTAGGCATTGATACTGCTTAGAGTAGCTGTGTTTCATACTCTTTGGGAATAGGCTCATTTTTGTCTAGATCTTTCTGAGGCATGATGTAAGCAGGTAAGAGGCACATACCTTCCATTTCTATGGAATATCTCTGCATAGGAGTCACTTTCCCCTGCTACTTTTTTGTTTTCCCAAATGAGCATTAATCTTTTACTATTCTGTATTTATATTGAATATATAAACCTCCCCTCCCCCCCAAAAAACCCATTGTTCATTTCCTTGTTTTGGCTTTTTAAAGATCTGGTAGTGGAAAAATCAGAGTAGTGGTTTGCTCTGGGTTCTTCTTATTTGACCCTGAATGATTATTTCTGTACCCGGCTGCCATGGTAGTTGTTTTGGTTGCTTAGAGACTCTTTCAGCAGTCTTACACTGGGGACATAAACCTGCCCCTATTAGAATATATCATATGTTCTGCTAGACTAAAAAAAAAGCAAACATGATGGAGCATCAGTTCTAGCTACTGTGATATGTTTCTGCATTTTGAGATTGGGACAATGTATGCAAAGAACTATATAAATGTCAGCCCTATTATCATTGCCCTCAAAATCAGGGCATCGTAGCAGCCATATTGGGAAGGAAAAAGTAGAATCACAGAATGTTAGAGATGAGGAGGAACCTTAAAAATCATCTCATCCAAACTCATCCTTCTATAAGAGGAGAAAACTGAGGAACAGAGAAATTCAATGACTTGTCAAAGGTATACAGCTACCTAGCAACAGGAGACTCACTTCAGTGATCTTTCCACATATAATGAGACAGAAAATGGAAAAACACATCTGACCCAGATCTTGAGCAAACATGGGCCTAATTATTTATTTCAATAATCTCTCATTTTTAAAAAATGGTACTACCCTAATAAATTGCCCTAAAGACATATATCCTTTTCCTCTCAGAGGACTGAAAGGCATATAGCAATCTGTTGTTTGTATTTGAGTACATTAAAATAAATTGTGCTTTGAGATTTTTATAATACTTCTTTACATAAATATAAGCAAACTGTGGCACCCCAAAACTAAATTTGAAAATTAATAATATTCTGTCTTGAAAGTTTATTAAAAAGATAAGAAAAATTACAGTAATATAGTCCTGATATGTCAACAATTCTCATCTACACATCTTTTTCCAGCTACTGAAATCTTATCTGCCGCATGACAAATGACATTTTCCTTTAGATGGATAAAGTGGCTTTCCTTTTTCACCATAATTTCATTTAATCTAAGAAAATTAGATACATACACACACACATACACATATATATAAAAAAGTAGCCTCTGTAGTATGGGAAATCAAGTCTTGACTCTGATACTTAGTAAATTGTGGGACATTAGACAAGTTACTTAACCTCTTAACCTTAGCTTAAACCATCGGCACAGTTTCTTCATCCATAAAATGGAGATAATGGTATTTGGACTTCGTACTTCATAAGGTTATTGTTAAGAAAGTACTTTGTAAATCTTAAATAATATAAATATATATGTGTATATATATGTGAGCTATTGTGTATAATTAATTTACAGTAATCTATCATATATGCCTTCACATCTCGATTAATCAATCAATAAGTATTTATAAATTCCAATTATTTATGCTAGGCATTGTGCTAGGAGGTGGTGATACAAAGACAAGAGTGAAACAATCCCTGACCTCAAGGAGCTTGCAATTTCTCAGGGCCAATCATAAATGTACATCTATAAGTTTATACAAATTAGAAACAAAGTGTTTGATTGAAAGAGGGAGGTGCTAGCAGCTGAAGGGGGAAGAAGGATCAGGAGAATCCTTATATAAAAAGGTGGTATTTGAGCTTAGTCTAGAAAGAAACTAATGATGGTATGAGGCAAAAGTGAAAAGGAAGTTATAACTGCTAACATAAGACAGAATTTAGAACCATTGGGGGATGGGGATGGAAGTGGGAAATGAAGCAGAGGATGGGCTATTATAAAAATGAAAAAAAAATCCTCACCATTGATTGGGAAGATCACCCAGCCCCATTTCCAGGATAAGTCAAAGAATGTTAGCAGAGGTGGTACAAGAGGACATTCATTTCTTTCATAGTTGACTGAGAACAAAGGAAAGCATAGAAGTGACTATTTTTAAGCTTCTTAAAAGGATTAAATCAAACACAGAAATACACTTTTTTCTAAGTCTACTAGGTAGGTAGGTGATGACTACCTTTAGATACTACAAGCTGTTAGGATTCTTTTAAAAAGGAATGTATATAAGATGAAATCCTTCACTTAAAAAAGCTAAGAAAGAAGTTATTTTCAAAGAAACAAAGCTGAATTTACATACTTGCCACATGCTAAAAGTAAGTGTTTGAGGTATTGATTTTTGAATCGTATAAATTTCCCCATAGTTTCTAATAACAGAAAATTAAATACTTAGACAGAGGTAGGTGAAAGATGAGACAGAATGCTGACTCTGGGGTGAGTAAGAGGACCTACCTGGGTTCAGTTCCCACATCTGATACTTACTACCTGTGTGACCTGGCCAGCTCAGAACCTCACTTCTCTCATGTTTAAAATGAAGGAGCTGGATTAGATAGCCTTTGAGGCCATCTCTACATCTAGCTTTGAATCTATGATCCTGTGATCTTATGGTATATTAGGTTTTTCCATGAGTTTAAAGGACACCCTGTGGAACATCTAAAGAAAAATGTGGATTAAAACTGCTTTGGATGGATTGGGATCTGCTGTCTTGAAGGAGAATCCACATCGATGAGATTACGCCTCCAAGGAATGTTGAAAGAAGCATATGTTGCTCTCATAACTGTCAATGTGGTTGCTGACTTTCAGTCAACGTGGTATTGGAGTGTCTAAACTTCAAGTTCAATGAACATTAATAAGGTGCTTGCTGTATGCCAGATATGCATCGATGTGGAGGAGTGACTAGAGAACTAGTTCCAGGATCAGGGAGACTTGAAATCCTGCCTCTGAAATAATGTCCAGCTGTGTGATCCTGGGCAAAGACTTAAACTCTCCCTGCTCCAGACAGCTCTATCAGACTATCAGTTGCATAGCAGTTTCAGATTTGCGTTGGGAAAGGGAGTTTTCCCATTGGAAATTCGGTAATACAGTGAAACAAATCCTGTTTAAAAATACACACTAGGCATTGTAGAAGATAGAAGAATAAATAAGGTTCAGGTTCTGCCTACAAGGGGTTTACAACTGGTAGACTGGAACTAAAAAACATAATTAAGTACTTTTAAGAGAAAGTGATTTGAGAAAAGAGAAACTATTTCTAATAGGAAGGAGATGGCAACGCAGTAAGTTCATGAAGGATGGAAAGAATTTCAATAAGCAGAAATAGATGCTATGAGCAAAGGCATAGAGGTTAGACTGGGTGAAATGATTTCAGGGAACACTGAATAATTTAACTTGGATAAAGCACAGGAATAAGTGTGTAACAAAGCAGAAAAACCTGTTGGGTCACATTTTGTAGGACTTGCATTGGTTAGCTACAAAATTTGTATTTTTTTCAATAAGCAACAGGGAACTATTGAAGGTTTTTGAGCAAGGGAGCACAATGACCTCAGCACTGTGCCAGGCACAGGAGGAAACATAAGAGAAATACAAGATATGATCCCTAACCTCAGGGAGCTTTATCTTTTTTCAGAGAAGCTTTATATTGTTGGAGAAATGGCATTTATACATGAAACAATGTTTAAACAGTGATATTTTCACTGTTCCTGCTCTGTGTTCTTGAATTCAAATAATAACTATTCAAATACTTGGGGTGATGATAAGATGGGGTCTTTATATTTCAATTATAATTCACAACTAAAATGAATGGCAGAGACACCCAAATACTAGAGGAAGCCCCTAACCAGAAAAGCCCTCTGACCGTTATCTTTCTGATACGTATCCACACTAATCTTATATCTAGTCTACAATGCCTTGAATTTCCCTGAAATTTCCAATATCAGAATAACTAATAATAAGACATAAAAAGGCGACTTAGAGAATAAGTTTTGCTTCCAGAAGACGAGAGCAAAATACCCCTGTGTCCTTATTAGCATATTAGACAGAGATTAATTTATCAGATTAATTGATTTATACTATGAGACCTGGAGGAGTGGGATTCAGTATGAATATGTTTATATGGGGGAAAACCTGATAAAGGCAAATATTGGGTAAAGGTGGAAGCATGGTCTATACAGAGACTCCTGAGCATTTGTTCAGGAGTAATAAGATCTGAGTTCAAATCCCAGGACTGCTACTTACTAACTAGGTGACCTTGTACAAATTACTTAACTACTAAAAGGAGGGTAAAGATTACATAATCTCTGACAAATCCCTTCCCACTGTAATGTGGAACAATGGGTAAAAAAAGGTTTACAAAGTCCAAATTTTGGCTGCAGATGCAAAAAGGGATGATGAAGCCTTGAGGCTCCTGCTGCTGCTGTGTATTTATATGTCACCTTAAGGTTTGCATGGCATTTTACAAAGCAAGGAGTGGTGTCAGCTGCAGTAGATAGGGAAGGCTTCAGACACTTTATTGGGCATGGTTCCTAATAGCAATCAAATGTGGCCCCCACCTACAGCATCCTAAATCTAAAACAAATGATATTAATCCTTGTGTTTTGAGGGCTTTTATAATAAACTCAGAAGATTTATTTTTGTTTGCTTCCTTTCCAGGTCAGGAATTCTTAGAACCCTCAAGTCTGAGTTGATACAAACTAGATTTGATCATGCATCATCTCTCAAAAATCTTTCTCTTGCCTCATTTTGTCCCTATCTGTTGTCTCTCTGTAAATATCAAACTACAGATTGTATAGTTTTTTGGTCTTTTACCAAAAATGTTAAAGGGTCCTCAGCTCCTACTCAAGCACTTGAGCTAACAACATATATGTATTTATTTCACCCTAGAGAAAACATGAAACACAAAGGTTTTATACCTGAGCCCGTAACAACTCTCCTATCTCTGGTGTGATGACCTAACCAATGAAAGCTATGACAGTTGCTGTTTAGGATCTTTCTGTATTGTATTCTGTATTTGGCAAGAGTAACTCGGAATCCTTCAGTTGGCTCTGGAAAAACCAATCAAAGATTGGTAGATTTCATGCCATTCCCTTTCTCTCTCACAGAATGTTAATTCCCAGTTTCCCATTTTGAAAGTCTTTTTAAAATCTTTCCATAAAAGGTTAAAAGAAGTAAAATGTTGCCCTCTAGTGTCACATAAAAGAATTGAAGTAAGACTAATGAAACCTATGTTGCTCAAAAACTGCCTTCATAAAGCAAAACTAGAATTAAGTTTGTAAATGGGATTTGCAGGTAAAAGAACTAGGATACCTTTATCTGGAACAGTAAGCCCTGCAGGAAAAGAGTACTCTTTTGGTAATCCTAACTCAAATCAAACTGAAGTTTTGTTTATTTGTTTTTCAGACAGTGTATGAGCTATAATTATCCCTGCATTGCTTTTATATAGACTTTCATTTTCACCAGTTAGAGAAAGAATTACTTCAATGTTGCTAGAGTGGCCATTATATTTTATCTGTATATGTAACCCACTCTCTTGAGTCCAAAGCATTGGCTGTTCATAGAAAAGCAAGACAACTTTGAAAGTTACAGATTAAATATATTTATTTAAAAAGAAAATAAAAATTTGAGTAACAGATATTTGTAGTTTCATGTTCCACAATGTATATGGAAATATTTATTTTACTTGGTATTTGTTAAATCAGAATTAAAGAATAAAATAAAATGGAAAAAATAGTTTAGGGGAAATGAATATTCTAATAATAACTCATAATTCTCTATTTCATTTTGGTTCCCATTCTCTTTTCTTTTTCCAATGAATTCTGAAATAACAGCATATAGACTACATGGCACTTAGTACAAAGGAAATGAAAGTGAAATATATTAATAAATTCCATGTTTTTTCTGGTAGTTCCTATTCACTCTCACAAACATTCCCAAAGATTTTTGGCTAATCCATAAACATCACTCCTGTTGTACAGTATCCCTAGTATCAAAGACACTGGGTAATGTAGAAGTTGTCCCTGCTCCAGCTAGCTCTCACAGAAATTGCATTTAATTCCTAGCCAGCTATCGTACTCAGTACTCCCACAGGCTTACCTTGGAAAAGTCTCTCCAGGCCTTTCACATAATCTGATGCCTTTTTGCCCCACTATCACCAGAGAGCCCTGAGAATCAGTGGGAGACTAGAGACAAAACCCTGCCAGGCAGAACAATAGAAGCGTGAGAGGAGGGCTATGTAGGCCTTTTTTGAAAGTCCAGGAAGAACTAAATAGCTTAACCTCTGACAGGTGTCCTTGAGGGTAAACCTGGGCCTTTTCTATCTCTTTGTCACTTAAAAAATTTTCCAGATGAAAACATCCGCTGCCCAAAGGATGGCTGTTGCTTGAAAGATTATGTATTATTAGTGATTTTAAAGTCCTGCATAGGACAATGAAAAACTTGGTGGCACATTGATATTTTTCCTTTTTTCTCCCAAATAAAGAGATAACTAGTAAGTTTGGACAGTAAGCCACTAAAAATCTCCACAGGCCTCAGTTACTTCATATATAAAATTATAGAGTTGGACTAGTAGATTTTAATGATTCCAGACCTCATGTTCTATCAGTCTGTGAGTTATCTTCTGAATCCATACCTGTACTGACATCTATCTGGTAGATAATTCTTTAATATGCTAATATCGCATCAAGTTCACCATGTCTAAAACCAAACTCAGAGATTTTCTAGTTTGAATGAATTTTAGGGCTCATCTATCTCATTTAATAGATAAAAAAGCTGAAGCATAGAGAGGATAAGTAACTTCGCCATGGCAAATGCTCAAAGTGGTAAAAAATAACAGTATTTATATAGTACCTACTATGTATCAGGCATTGTGTTAAGGGCATTACAAATATTATCTCATTTGTTCTTCATGACAGTTTGGGAAGGTCAGCTGCTATTATGATACCCATTTTACAGTTGAAACTAAGGCAGATAGGGATTGAATAATTTGTTCAAGGTCACATAGCAAGTAACTGTCTGAGAGAGAATTTAAATGTGGTCCTTCCGGACTCTAGGACCTAGAGTCTAGGCCCAGTGCTCTGTCCCCTGATGTTGTTTGTTCTTCATTCTCAAAGATGACTATATCATCAGGGAGGCGATGCCATGATTTGTGTATGAATTAGATTTAAGTGACGGAGGGCTAGGCAAAGTCACCAGCCTCATTTTCTCAAGATATAGATCAGAACGACTGGGGATGGCCCCCTCTGTCCCCTATACTACCTTGTTGACTCCTGTAGTAAAACTCCAAAACAATTTTCCCGATTCAAAATTAACTGATTTTTCCAGAGGATCAAATTTAAGCTATATGTATATATGTATGACATATCTTTTTAAAAATGTCCTATACATATATATATGTATATATACACACATATATAATTCAAAAAACGTTTACTGAAAGCCTATTATATACAAGAATCCGTGCTTGGTATTGTAGGAAACACAATGTTCTGCATATATTCCATAGCACTTGAAGATGCTTGTCCAGGCTCATACATCAATCTACTTTGAGTGATTTGTGATCTCACTGATGTGGGTATACACTCCATTTGTTCAGATTTCAATCCTTTCTCATTTTGCTGGACTCATATCTCTAACCTCCTAAAAACCCTCTAAAGAAGGTGTCCACTCAGAATTTCTGGTAGTTTTAGCTGTGGACACAGATTTGAAGAAGCTGGGTTCAGATTCTAACTCTGCTAATTGTGTGTGTGTGTGTGTGTGTGTGTGTGTGTGTGTGTGTGTTCATCTGTCACTACCAAAAAAGACCATGTCATCAGACAAATGATGGTATGAGTTGCACTTGACTTTGTTTTGAGGGAGGAAGGGCTGCTCACATTTCCTCCAGAGCCATCTGAATCCAGTGACCAGATATTCATCAGGATGACTGGAGATGACCCAGGATGAGGCAATTGGGGTTGTGAATTGCCCAAGGTCGCACAGCTAGTGAGTGTCAAGTGTCTCAGGTCCTCCTGACTCCTGCACTGGTGTTCTATCCACTGTACCACCTAGCTGCCCCTCTGCTAATTGCATGACAGAGGACAAAGTACATAATCTCTGTGGCCTTCAGTTCCCTGTCTGAGGGAAGTTAGACTGAGTGACCTGCCACAGAGAAATCTGAGATCTTATAATCTCTTAACCATATGTAGATACCAATAGAATAAATGGGCTGACCAAGTAATTTGCTATCATGATGGGCCACTTCCCTTTCTGATCATGTGTTTCTCTGTTGATAACCTGCCCATCATTTCTCCTGAGCAATTATTGTGGATGATATGTTATAGCTTACTCACATCTGATACATCTTTCCATTTCACTTTGGGATACTGGGATCATAAGGATCACATTCTTTTTAACATGAATTTTTATTGATATCTTTTCTCTTTATATTACCTAGATTTCTCCCTGTATCCTCTATCTTCCTCTTCTTCCCCTTCTCAGAGTGCTATCCCTTGTAATAAGACTTTTTTTGAGAAAAAGAGGAAGAAATTTTTAAAAAACAAAACCAAATAATATATTCAAAAATCTGAAAATACTTTCTAAGTTCTGCACTGAGGGAATCTGTTCCCTCAGCAAAAACATTGGGGAAGATATGTCTTCTTTGGAGCCATGTTTATTCTATGCAATTTTGTAATATTCTTTGTAATTCATTTTGTATTATTTTGTGGTTGATAGTCTTTTCATTTACATTGTTTTAGATATTGGTTGGGGCTGCTGGTTGGTACAGTGGGTAGAGTGCCAGGCCTGGAGTCAGGGAAGACCCTTCCTGAGTTTAAATCTGGCCTCAGACACTAGCTATATGACTCTGGGCAAGTCACTTAACCCTGTTTGCCTCAGTTTCCTCATCTGTAAAATGAGTTAGAGAAGAAAATGGAAAACCGCTCCAGTATCTTTGCCAAGAAAACCCCAAATGGGGTCACGAAGGGTTGGACACAACTGAAATGACTGAACAACAAGTCATTGTTCATATTGTTTCCTTGGCTCTGATTAGTTTGCATGGGTTCATGTAAGTCTTTCCAGACTTCTCTGTATTCATCATATTCTTCATTTCTTACAGAAGAGTAATATTCCATTACATTTATGGACCACAATTTGTTTGGCCACTTCTCAATCAATAGATGTGTACCTTGTTTTCATGTCTTTGCTATAACAAAAAATATTACTATAAATATTTGGGTATATATGAAGAGCTAAAAAAAAATGGCCCCCTTGGCTAAATGCCTACTAACAGTCCAGGTCCAAGTGTATGGACATTTCAGCCACTTTAATGGAATATCAGTTGACCGAAAATCACTTAATCTTTCTAGGTTTCGGGTCCCTCATCTGTAAAATGGGGGGTTGAATTATATAACATGGATCAACTGTGAAATCCGGATGCAAAAAAAAGGACTGCAGTCTTTGGTAGCATCCAATTCAATGAAGCAGGCATTTGTTAAGCACTTACTCTGTACAGGCAACTGAACTACATGCTAGAGCCATTAATTGTATTAATTAATTGTACTCATCCATAGCTCTACCAACGATACTTTAGAGAGCTTCTATTTCCATAATTTTTCCAAAACTGACTATTCCCATCTTTTGCTGTCTTTGCCAGTTTGCTGGGTGAAGTGAAGCCTCGGAGTTGTTTTGGTTTGGATTTCTATTAGTATGGTTTCTAGTTATTTGGAGTCTTCTCTCATGATTTTAATAGGTAGAAGCTTTTTCTTTGGAGAACTATTGTTCCTTTGATCACTTATCTATTGCTGAATAGGCTCATATTTTTAAGGACTAAAGATTTTTTGTAGGAAAAAAGCACTTAAAGTGGCACCTGCACCTTCTTCCAGCCCAGTTTTCTGTGAATTGACTTCCTTGTTGTCACTGATCATTTCCTTAGGGAACAGGTACCTACTGCTTATTTTGCTCATCAGAGTTCCCCATTGAAGCTCCTGCTGTCCAATTAGTGGCTGCTGCCAGATTGCCTGTAAATATAAGAGCATCAGGTGGCTTCCTTCCCTAGCAACACTAAGAAATTTTGATGGGGAACAAGGCTTTTTCAGAGTTGATGTTAATCCATTACTAGCTATACAAGCTTAGTCTGAAATCTTGAAAAGTACAGAGGGTAGAAAGTATGCTCTACTTAGAGTTAGCCCTGGTTATGCCACTTTCTGCCTGACTGTGTGAAAATCACTTAACAGCTGTTTGCCTTAATTTTCTCATCTGTAAAATGGAACCATTACACTACCTATTTCAAAGTGTGTAGTGAGGAATGCATTTTGTATTCTGTGAAGTGCTATTTAAGTGTTAGTGACAAGATGGTATAATAAAGAGAGAGCCAGCCTTGTCAGGATGAATTGGATTCAAGTCCAAACTCTGACCTGCTGACTGTGTGACTGTAGGCAAGTCAGTGACTTCTGAAAGTGATCTAGGATTATAAATTACAGTAATGGTGTTGATCTACATCGGTAGAGAAAGAACCTACTTGGGACCTTCTTAAGCTAATGAAACCACAAATCTGTTTCTTTAAAACAGGGAGAGGTTTCTTCCCACTATAACAATAAAAGGTCACCTATTCTCTGAATACATTAAACAAAAGAGAACCAGCTACTTCCTGAGGAAGCCTAATCCACTTAGGGATCATTCTAATGGTCAACAGTTTTTTCTTTTCCTTATATCAAGCTCAAATTTGGCTCTAACTTCTATCCACTGATCCTGGTTCTGTCTACCCCTGTTCCACATGAAATCATCTCCAGTGCTTGAAGTCAGTGGACATTATGTGTCTCCTGCATCTTCTCTAAGCTAAATGTCCTTATAGGGCATAGTTTCAAGACCCTTTACCACCCTGATCACCTTTCTCTAAATACTTTCCAGTTTCTCATTATCTTTCCTAAACAGTGCCATCTGAAATAGAACACAACACCCCAGATATGATCTGAAAAACTTTCACCTCCAGATCCTATAAACTATGTGGTATGAGTGCCAACTCTGAAATCAGTTCAAATCCTGTCTCTCATGGTTACTACCTGTAGGACCTTGAGACAGTCACTCTCTGGACTTCCTTATCTGTAAAATGAGGAAATTATACTAGTTCTAGTACAGTAATTGCATTAGAACTAGACTCTAGTTGAGATTTCATCATGTTTTCCACCAGTGGTCCTTTTAATGTAGCCAATGTAAAATCAAAGTTTTTGACTGACTGCCATATCTCACTTTTAAATCATATTCTGCTTGTAGTTCACTAAAATCCACAGATCTTTTCTAAACAAACTACTTCCCTCAGCTTATACAGGTAAAGCTGATTTTTAAAAACTTGAGTGTAAGGTTTTATCTGTATTAAACTTCAATTCAATTTTGACAAAAATTTATTAAGTATATAGTATTTGCAGAGTATCATGCTGAGTTAGTATAGAAATGAAAGAGTAGCTCTATAGAATCTTAGTCATTGAACTGGAAGGGACCCTCCAGCTTATCTAATCCAATGCTCTTATTTTATGGGTGAGAAAACGGAGGCTCAAATGGTTTAAATGACTTGCTGACAGGATTGACAAATACCAGGCATCACTGAAACTAGAGTCTCTCTCCTGCTGGGGTTTTTCCAATAAACCATAAAAGTCCTGCCATCCACCTGCTTTGGTATATAAGGAAAAGTGTGGAAGAGAAGAGGTATTAGATTGACTACCAAAATGAAGGTCAACAGAACCATTGTGCTGACCTCATTGTTGTATGACTGTGAAAGCTGGGCAGTATACCAGTACCATTCCAGGAAATGGAATCATTTTCATTTGAATTGTCTTAGGAAGATTCTGAAGATCACATAGCAGGATAAGTTACCAGACCTTTCTTGAACTAAACTGCCAAACATTCAAACACTGCTTCAGAGAGCACAATTCCAGTGGACTGGTATGATGGCAAGCAAAGTAGGATCTTGCTGTTTTTGTTTTAGTATAATTAAGTGCATCTGATTGAAATCTTGCCTTTGTCAACCAAGAGTCTTTACTAGGAGTAAAGTATACAACCAAAAATTTCTTTGACTAGAAACAGTATATATATACTTTTTGCCTACACACACACACACACACACACACACACACACACACACACACACACATATATATATATATATTTGTGTTGTTAATTATTTTAATGTAATTAAAGATCTTCTCCACCCATTAATGGGCCTGGGAAGATTTGTAGAAAGGCCCACATCTTTTGTTAATGAGGCACTGGTTCTCAAGGTTGTGTTGCCCTCTGTCTTTAAAAAATGTATAAATACACTGAGGGTGAAGTTTTACTTTGGGGCTTAGTTTTTGGAAGAAACTTTGTGTGCCAGATGAGACTCCAGGAAGCCACTTAGCAGCCCCCTGGCTTTGAAAACCCAGATGTTGGTGCTTCCCTCTCTGGTAACTAGATATATATGGTTAGGCAGTTGCATCTGTCTATTGAATTGTGATGTCTGTATTGCTTACTATCAGATAGTTTGGAATCACTATCTGTTGATTTAGATTTCTCTGTATTTTCTCTGATGTTCAGAGTGCTGACTTTTTCCCCTGAACTAAGCGAATGATGCATATGCTTGATTAAAGTGATTGTTGACCCCTCAAAAGTTGCCTTTCCTTTAATAAATGCAGATCTAAGAACCTGTGATAGCAGGTACCCTTTGTATGTTGGGATGCTTACTGCTACAGCTGACCATGTGTTTTGAATGCAAAACATTGTTGTACTGTGTTTGTCCTTAATTTTCAAAGAGGACCATGGCAATATGGAAATAATGACATGACTTGCAGTTGAATTTGATTTGAGTAAAAGAGGGCTGTTCAAGGTCACCAACCTCACTTTCTCCTCCAGAGTCATCTGCATCCAGTGGCCAGATATTCATCAGGACAACTGGAGATGGCTCAGGATGCAATGGGAGTCCCTGACTCTTTCAGGCTAAGGCCTTTTCAGGTTCTCACTTTGAGTGAGGTGATACCCATTCAGTGAATAGGCCTCATTAAGAAGTGAGTCAATGAATTAAAAAAAAACAACTGGGAGGAGAAGACCCTCAGAGTTGCTGGTCAAAAGAGAAACAGTTACTATCGACGTTCACTCTGAGCCAAAAAGCCCTAAAATATAGCTATTAAGAGGAACTTGGGAAAAATGTGTGCTTACCAAAAAAATTATTTTATGGAGACCTCACACAGGGCAAGTACTGACATGGTGGTCAGAGGAAGCGATACAAGGACACTCTCAAGGTCTGTCTTAAGAATTTTGGAATTGATTTTGTGACAGTATTGCCCAGTATGGCATGTCCATATCAGAGAAGGTGCTGTGCTCTATGAGCAAAGCAGAATTGAAACATCTCAAAGGAAGCACAAGGTACCCAAATGTAGAGTATCCACCCCAAATGTTCACATGGCCTTTCCATGCCCAACCTGTGGGAGAGCATTCCAAGCTCATGTGGGTCTCATCAGCCACAGTTGGACCCACCGAAACCTGATTCCAGCATAGCGATGTCATTTTGGTCCTCTTCAAGAGCAAAGAAGGATTAAAAAAAAAAGCATGGAAAGACAGTCTGTATGATAAAGGGTTTAAGTTGGGCAAAACTTCCTGACAGTGAGAGTGGCTCAAGGGCCCAAGCAAAAACGATATAGTAGAATAAACACTCAATCTAGAGCTAGAGGACCTGGGTTTAAATCCCAATTCTACTACCTACTGTTTCTGTGTGACTTTTTGGGAGCCAGTTAACCTCTCCCTGTGCGTCTGTTACTTGGTCTATAAAATGATGGGGGTTAGACTAGAAGACCCTTTTAGTCCCTCCCAGTGCCACGTCTATAATGCTAAGAGATTAGGAGTTTTGTTCCTTCTTTCTTCCTGGAAGGGACAAGCTAGAGACTCCCAGATATTCAGTTACCTGCCATAGTCTGTTATAGAGAGTTCTGAGCCTGGAGCCTGTGAACTTGTTGTTTTTAGATAATTTGCTTAGTGCATTACATTATAATTAGTCTCCTTTGTAATTCTACGTATCTTGTCTTTGCATTTAAGAACATGCAAATAAATCAATCAATCTAATCATTATGAGAGGTCCATCAGCGTCATCAGAGCGCCTAAGGAACCTGTGAAAGATGCAAAAAATGCTAAGAACTGATATACAGTCCCCACTTTTACTAGCACTACTGCTACCGCCTTCCCCATCGCTGTGCATGGCCCTGTGATAAGTGCTTTACAATTATCTCATTTAATCCTCGCAACAACCCTGGGAGGTAGAGGTTGTTTTATCCCCATTTTACGGATGAAGAAACTGAGACAAGTACAGGTTGATTTGCCTAGGATCACATGGCTAACAAGCATCTGAGATAGGGTTTGAATCCAGGTCTTCCTGCCTCAGGCACAGAGCTCCCCACTGCCACCTCCCTGCCCCCAGGGGCTTTATAGAGGGCTTTCAGATTTACAGCATTCTTTATACACGATTTCTCATTTGGGCTTCATCATAATTCTAAGAGGTAGGTGTTATTACTGTGCAGCATTTTACATCTGTGCTAGGTGGCACAGTGGAGAGAGTGCTAAACCAGGAGTCAGAAATAGCTGAGTTACATGACTCTGGGCGAGTCACTTAACCTTGCTTGTCTCAGTTTCCTCATTTGTAAAATGAGCTGAAAAAGGAAATGGCAAACCACTTCAGTATCTTTGCCAAGAAAACTTCAAATGGAGTCATGAAGAGTCAGATGTGACTGACCAACGGCAAAATTTTGCAGATAAGGAAACTAAAGCTCAGAAAGGTTTATCTACTTGTCCAGGATCATACAAGTTATGTGTCTGAGAAAGAATTTGACCTAAGGTCTTGGGGACTCCAAACCCAACTCTGTCTCCACTGCACTGAAGGCTGAAGGCACAAAGGACTCTTCCAGGACTGTGGTGTATACCCCCATTTGTGGGGGGAAAATAGTATTTTACTCTGACCCTATCTCTTTCCATTTAAATAAAACAATCAATAAGTCAGTGTCCTGGATGAAAAATTGTGCAGACTGAACAGAAGAGAATGGATACAAACAAAAAACCTAATAAATATTTATGTGGTTGGTGTGTGGGAGGCGTTGCCTGGAGTGTTTCCCACAAAGCCTTGATGATGCAGCCTGAAAAGAACTGTTGCAAAAAATATATTGAGAAAGAAGCTTTTAAATAGTATGGTGGGCAGCTGGACAGCTTTGCGGGGGGGGGGGGGGGGGGG
>CM053771.1:187836874-187853687 GCA_028658325.1 Potorous gilbertii | reverse complement strand
CACCTGTATTCATTTATTTTATGTTTATAGAGCTTAATAGGATGAGTTAAGGTTTCCCTCATCATTCTGAAAAATGAATGTTTCTTCATTTCCCTACTGTGTCCATGAGACTTGTGATATACTAAAGTAATATTCATAAAAGCTGCCTTATGTATCTAATATTAATCATTTATGTGGAGTTGGACACTTTGTTACCCATATTTGGGAAACCCTAGGCAAGAGCTAGGTCTAAGCTTTATTCCAGGGATTTTTGCAGAGTTTCTGGGGTAGGGGCAAAGCCTAGATGGATCAGTGAATAGAATGCTACACTTACTGTGTGACTTCGGGCAAGCATCTACGTCACAGGGTAGTTGTGAGAAATGAACAGGATATTTATGAAGCATTTAGTACAATGACTGATTCATAGCAGAAATTTAATAAATGCTTGTGTTTTTCCTTTCCTTCTTTGACCATGACTCTGTATGGGATAGTGAAAAATTTGACATCTGTAAAAGGTCTCTAAAAGCACAATGACCAAAAATTAATTAAAAATTAAATATATAATGAATCCGAGGTGCATCTGGCAACTCATCTGTGCTGTATCACACAAATTTACTGCAGCCTTGGTTCTAAACACACAGCATATGTACTTTGTGCTGCATATACCATCATGCCAACAAATACTGCTGAAAATGCCCAAAGGGGCTTCAGTGGAAAAAGTTTAAGCAACTCTGAAATCTAGATTATACATGTTTATACTGAAAACTTTCCTTTTCTTTCCTTTTTAAAAACTTTGCTCAGTGATAGAAGGGTAGTGGAAGGAGCTGATTAATAAAAGAAAAGTGAAAAATACATAAGGAATGGTTCTCTGGGAGGGCTCAGGGGGAGGTATACAGAGGGAAATCTGAGTGATATAAAAATCAATAAAATTTTGTTTAGTATTTGTGGATTAAAAGATTGATAAACCCAAATTCTGTACTAATGTAGAAAGGCTTCAGCTTTGGATTTCAGAAGGAAAAGAATTATTGTTTAGATAAGAGTAGTAAAAACACGCAAAAGGTATTCCTGGTACCAGAAAACAGATGTACCTTTTTTGAAGGAATTTCCTTGAACCCAGGACTGACCAGAGAGAGCTTCATCTGGAGACTTCTTGGGACTGAAAGCATTTAAATATCAGCATTGCTTACTCTCCTGCACTCAGTTAAGTGATGAAAAATTTGTAAGAGCGGACAGGGGCAAGTGACTTTGTAGGTAAAAGCTTGCAGTAGAGCTCTGAGGTAAGGTCAAAATGCTCTGAAGAGACTGATATGCTAAGGAATGGATATGGTGATAGGTTTAAATCTATATATGGAATCCAAGGGAAAAGTTGATTTTCTGTAGATTCCAAGATTATAGTCTCTTCCTTCTTCCACCTCCCTGCTTGGGATCTAAGGAAATATTAATTATGTAAATGCTTTGGGATTCTGTTTACAGCACTCATGTGTTTGTGTTAGGAGATCTTTGGAAGCACAATAATTATAAAGTGGATGAATAAGTAACTTCAGCAATGGAAGAAAAATTGAAGCACCTTGGGTAGATTTTCTGTTATGAGCAGGTCCAATACCTATTACTTCAGGGATGATGTTAAAGTGAAATGAAGTGCTCATAAAGCAGTAAAGAGTTGATAAAAAGTGGTTTACTTACCACCATAGCAAGGATATGAAATAAGGAGGGAGGGAGGGAGGGAGAGAGAGAGAGCGAGCTAAGTCATGTAAAGGGTGAAGAAAAAAGAATTCCTGCTAAATACAGGACCTGTAGCAGGGAACTAGGTGATGCAGGGGATACAGTGCTAGACCTGGAGTCAGGAAGACTCATCTTCCTGAGTTCAAATATGGTCTCTCAGACACTTAGCCAGCTGTGTGACCCTCGTCAAGTCACTTAACCCATTTGCCTCACTTTCCTCATTTGTAAAATGAGCTGGAGAAGAAAATGGCAGAACGCTCCAGTATATTTGCCAAGACCGCACTTTTAGAAAGCACTTTCCTACAACTGCCCTTGTGAGGTGTGCAGCCCGAGTAGTATCATCTTCATTTAACGGAAGAAGAAAATACTTTCAGAGAGGTTAAATGACTTGACTGATCACACAGCTATGAGTGTCAGATTCAGTATTCAAACCTAGATCTTCTGTCTCTAAAGCAGTATCCCTTTTTTCTTTTAAAAATTATATGTATTGATTTAGCATTTATTTTATTTTCCTCCTTATTTATTTATTTTTGACATTCATTTTTAAAAATTTTGAGTTTTAAATGCTCTCCTATCCTCCCATTCCTTTCCCAACCACTGAGAAGGCAAGCATGATATCAATTACATATGTGAATCCTGTAAAACATTTCCATATTAGCCATGTTGCTTTTTTTTTTTAAAGAAAGCAATATAAATAAAGTTAAAGTGCAATGTGCACTCAAAATTCTTCAGTTCTCTGGAAGTGGATAGATATTTTATCATGGGTCCTTTGGAATTGACTTGAATCCCTGTCTTGATCTGAGTAGCTGATCTACTTAGAGTAGTTGACCATCATGACAATATTGCTGTTGCCCTATGTTCTCCTAGTTCTGCTTCGCTTGCATCAGTAAGTCTTCTCAGGTTTTTATGAAACTCTTCTGCTCATCCTTTCTCATAGCACAATATTCTGTCACAAGCATATACTCCAATTTGTTCAACCATTCACTAACTGGTAGGCATCCCTTCAATTTCTAATTCTTTGCCATCACTAAAAGAGCTTTGATCTCTTTGAAATACAGACCTATTAGCAGCACTGCTGGGTCCAAAGAACCCAGGCAAGGTTCCACATTGTTCTCCGGAATGATTGGACCAGTTCACAACCCCACCAAAGGTGCGTGAGTGTGCCTATCTTTCCACATCCCCTTCAACATTTGTCATTTTCCTTTTCTGTTACGTTATCCAATCTGATAGGTATAAGGTTGAACCTCAGGGTTGTTTTAATATGCATTTCTCTGCTCAATAGTGATTTAGAACATAGTTTTGACAACCTCTTCTGAAAATTGCCTATTCATATCATATTCATATGCCTTGACCACAATTTTATAAATTTGACTCGGTTCCTTGTGTGTTTGAAAAATGAGGCCTTTATCAGAGAAAATTGCTGTAAATTTTCCCCCAGTTTCCTGCTTTCCTTCTAATTTTGACTTCATTGATGTTGTTAGTTTAAAACCTTTTTAATTTCCTGTAATCATAATTATCCATTTTACTTCCTATGATCCTTTCTGTCTCCTATTTAGTAATAAACTCTTACCTTATTCATAGATCTTACAGGTAAATTTTTCTATAGTAGTTTACATGTAATATTACCTGTAATATTTTTTAAAATAACCTAGGTAAATTACCTAATTCACCTATAATATTATCCTTTATGTCTAAATCATGTATCCATATTGACCTTATTTTAGTATACAGTTTGAGATGTTGACCTATGCCTAGTTTCTGACAAACTGCTTTCCAGTTTTCCCAGCAATTTTTGGCAAATTGTGAATTCTTTTCCCAAAAACTTGGATCTTTGAGTTTATCCCATACAAGACTACTACACCGATGCACCACTTTTTCTTAGTACCAGATATCTTTTTGTGTTTACTGTTTTGTTTGAAATCCAGTACTGCTAGACCACCTTCACATTTTTTTTCATTGATTCCCTTAATATTCTTGACCTTGTGTTTTTCCAGATGATTTTGTGATCGTTTTTCTAGTTCTATAAAATAATTCTTTTGACTGGTAGTTTAATTGTATGACACCGAATAAGTAAGTTAACAGATAGGATTATTATTTGCATTATATTGATTCAGCCTATTCATGAGCAATTAATATATCTCCAATTATTTAGATATGTTTTTATTTGTGTGAAAAGTGTTGTGTTCATATAGTCTTTGGGTTTGTCTTGGCAGGTAGACTCCCACATATTTTATATTGTTTGTAGTTATTTTAAATGAAATTTCTCTTAGTTAATTGCCCTGCTGGGGTTTTGGGGTTTTTTTGGTAATATATAGAAATTCTGATGATTTATGTGTGTTTATATTGTATCTTGAAAATTTGCTAAAGTTGTTCGTTGTTTCAGCTAGTTTTTCAGTTTATTCTCTGGGATTTTCTAAATATACCATCATATCATCTACAAAGAGAGATAGTCTTGTTTCCTTGTTGCCTATTCTTATTCCTTCTGTTTCTTTTTCTTGTCTTACTATTATAACTAGACTTTCTAATGTTGAATAATAATGATGATAATAGGCATCCTTGCTTTACCTCTGATCTTATTGGAAAGGTTTTTAGTTTATCCACATTTCAGATAATGCTTACTCTTGGTTTTAGATACATTCTATTTATTTTAAGAAAAGCTCTACTTATTCCTATGCTTTCTAATGCTTTTAAAAGTAATGGGTGTTGTATTTTGTCAAAAGCTTTCTATGTATCTTTTAAAATAGTCACATGATTTTTGTTGCTTTCTTTATCAATATGGTCAGTTATGCTTATAGTTTTCCTAATATTGAACCATTCTTAGTATAAATTCCACCTAGTAATAATATATGATCTTTGTGATATATTGATGTAATCTTCTTGCTAGTATTTTATTTAAAATTTTTGCATCAATATTCATTAGGGAAATTGATCTATAATTTTCTTTCTTTATTTTTGCTCTCCTTGGTTTAGGCATCAAAATCATATTTGTGTTATAGAAGGAATTTGGTAGGACTTCTTTACCTATTTTTTCAAATAGTATATATAGTA
Organism: Potorous gilbertii; assembly: GCA_028658325.1. Taxonomy (NCBI): domain Eukaryota; kingdom Metazoa; phylum Chordata; class Mammalia; order Diprotodontia; family Potoroidae; genus Potorous; species Potorous gilbertii. The sequence continues at coordinate 187,848,938 of CM053771.1, read as the reverse complement.
TTAGAATTATTTGTCTTTTGAATGTTTGGTAGAATACATTGTAAATCTGTCTGGTCCTGGGGATTTTTTCTTAGTGAGCTCATTTATGACTTGTTCAGTTTCTTTTTTCTAATAGAGGATTATTTAAGTAGCCTATTTTCTCTTCTTTAATCTGGGTAATTTATGTATTTGTAAATATTCATCAATTTCATTTAGATTGTCAGTTTTGTTGGTGTATTATTGGACAAAATAGCCTTAATAATTGCCTTAATTTCATCTTCATTCATGACACATTCAGCCTTTTCATTTTTGACACTGGTAAATTGGTTTTCTTCTTTTTGAAAAATAAAATAGCCAATGGTTTATCCACTTTATAAGTTTTTCTCAAAACCAGCTCCTAGTTTTATTTATTAGTTCAGCAGTTGTTTTTACTTTTTATTTTATTCATATCTCTTTTGATTTTCAGTGTGAATTTTAAATTATTTTTTCTAGCTATTTTGGTTGCATGTTCAGTTTTGCTCTTTGTTTATTGATGTGAACACTCTGGCTACATTCCACAAATTTTGGTATGTCGTCCAATTGTTCTCATTATCTTTAATAAAATTATTGATTGTTTTTATGATTTATTCTTTAGCCCACTCATCCTTTAAGATTAGATTTAGTTTCCAATTAGTTTTTAATCTATGCTTCTAAAGTCATTTATTGATTATAATTTAATCAAATAATAGTCTTAAAAGGGTGCATTTAATATTTGTGCTTTTCTGCATTGGTTTGTGATTCTTCATGACCTAAAGCAGGGTCAATTTCTGTGAAGGTGCCATGTGCAGTTGAAAAAAAAGGTATACTCTTTTCCATTCTCATTCAGGTTTCTCCAGAAGCCTATCATATATAAGTTTTTTAGATTCTATTCATCTCCTTAACTTCTTTCTAATTTATTTTGTGATTATATTTATCTAGTTCTGAGATGGGGAGAAAGTTGAGGTCCCCACTAGTATAGCTTTACTGTCTATTTCCTCTTGTAACTCATTCAACTCTTTAAAAAATTTGGATGCCATGGCTTTTTGTGTATATATAGTTAGTATTTATATTACTTCCATCTCTTATAGCAAAATATAATTTTCTTTTTTAATTAGGTCTATTTTTATTTTCACTTTCTCTCAAATTGTGATGGCTACCTCTGCTTTTTATACTTCAACTGAAATATAATAAATTCTGCTGTCGTCCCTTATTTTAACTCTGTGTGTGCCTTTGTCTTTCAGGTGTGTTTCTTGTAAACAGTATTGTTTGATTCTAGTTTCTAATCAATTTTGCTACACACTTCTGTTTTAGGGATGAGTTCTTCTCATTTATATTCACCATTATAATTACTGTGTATTTCCCTTTATCCTATTTTCTTCTGTTTATTCTCTCTCTCTCCCTCTCTCTCCCTCTCTCTCTCTCTCCCTCTCTGTCTCTCTCTCCCCCTCTCTCCCTCTCTCTCCCTCTCTCTCCGTCTCTCTCTCTCTCTCTCTCTCTCTCTCTCTCTCTCTCTCTCTCCCTCTCTCTCTCTCCCTCTCTCCATCTCCCTCTCCCTCTCTCCCTTATGTATAAGTTCTTATACATAACTTTAGTGTGTGCATTTGGGGAGGGTGGGAGGGGTGGTCAGGGTAGGGAATGAAAATATTCTGCTACTACTGACTCCTGTAGCTCCTAGGCTACTTTTGTGCTTCATATTTACACAAAACCAGTTACCGCAGTACCCTTGGCTCTTAAACATGAAACTTTTAGCAAACCTAAGATAAAAGCGGTAACAAATATAGCATTTATTAAGTAGAAGGCAAGGCTAGGAGTAATCATGACATAAATCAAGACCATCCTCTTCTACCAGTGAACAAAATATTCATGGGGAAGAGGGGCACTCATAGAAACTTAGCTGGAAGCTATATGTAGGTGGGAAAAACTCCTATACCTGGGCAAGTCACAGCTCTGGTCTGCAGGACTTGGTGTCCTTGGTCCCTGCAAGAATAATATTAATCATCCTCTTTTTCTGCTAGCTATTTCCCTTTCCGGTCCTCCCTGCTGTCCTGCTGACCAAAGCTACTCTTCTGTTTTTGAGCCAATGAAAACAGTGATATTCCTTTTTAACTCACAGCAACCTTTAACAGAATACTGAGAAATTATTATACTACAGTGACAAAAGTTCCTTTAGACAACTGCCAAGCTCCTCAGACTTGCAAACTGCTTGCAAACATCATCAGTAAGCCTCTTGTAAAAGCAAAACAGATGTCAAATCTTGCTTTTCCCCTCTCAAAGCAGAGTAGAAGGTAACATAGGCATTCTTGGAAAGGTTTCCTTCCCATTAGTTGGCAGATGGCGCTAGAGAGCAGTAAGTCCTGACAACTCTTCACCTTACAGCAGGATTCCATTCTCTTCCAATGACCTTCTACCAACTGTTCCAGCCTCTCTTCAGCCAGTCTCTTCTAACCAACAAGCTCCCAGCAAAGCAGCTGAAGAATTAACTGACTTAGCTTTGAACCACATGCATCTTCTATGCCTACAATGCTCAGCTCATTCTCCTACTTCTTCTGTCTTACCCTACAGCTTCTCAAAAATTCCTAATCCCTTCTAATGTCTTAAATAAGAATTTCCTGGTGATCAGTAACTAATCTTTACCTTATGAAGTCAAATTAAAGAAATCTATCCATCCATCAGTTTTGAGCCCAACAGTCCTCGTATAATTTTCCCATTGTCCACAAAGTAATTTGGTTTATGGTGGTATCTTTTATAAATTCCAAAACTCTAAAAGAAGTTACATTCAAATGAACTGATGGACCACAGAGCCTTGTAGACATTGCTACCTCAGTCATTATTTAAACAGGTCTTCCCAATACATTCATGTGAGGGGCAAGTGGATGCCTCAGAACATCTGGTCCTCAAGAATGTTCTGTGTCTCTCCTCGAAATTTTATTTGAGAGATATGTGTTTTTTCACAAGGTTTTTTAAATCATTGTAAAAGATTAAAGATTTAATTTAAGATTTAAAAGATTAAAATCATTAAAAAAGAACAAATGTTCTTCTGCCCCTTTCAGCAATAACACTGTTCACGTACGAAAGGTAAAATCAAATTTTCTTTGATAAATCAAAGGATATTTGAAATGCATTAGTCAATTCACTATTTGAAATGTTTATCATGAATCCTTTTGTAATATAAGTAATCACAGATTATTTTTTGTGTAAAATTGATTATTATTATTGGGTTTTCTTCAGCAAAAATATTCCTCTAGTTGTCCTGTTGTACTATTTCATCAGCTATAAGCATTTCGGAAAGGGATAGCAGTGTGTTAGCTTTGGGGAGGGAATTGCAGAAGGATTTTGAAAGATGTCCGTTCCAATTCTCCATCAAATGAAGATAAACAATCACATCGCCTTAGCCCAAATGAATTTGATAGTTATTAATGGAGTGGATGACATGTGACTAAAGCAGAAACAATCTTGGCTCTGTTCCAAGCACAGTCATCACGAAATAACCAGTTTGGGGCAAGTCATTCAAAGTCTTTGAATTTTTTTTCTCTTGTAAAATTGAGATAAGAAAACTTCAGGTCTAGCAGTCTTACAGAGGATTAAAAAGTTGTCTGCCAACACCTTTTGACACATCAAAAGAAAGCGCAAGATGCTGTATGGCTTAAATCAGTTGGTGAGAAAAACTTAAATATGCTTGCTGATAATTTATGGCTTGTTTTATTAATTTTCCTCAAACCATTTCTTATCCACCTTGCAAAAAGTATTCACTTAAGGGCAGTTAAACTAAGTGATTCCTCTCTCTAAATTCTTGTAAGAATAGAAAAAACGTGAGGGCATGTGTGTGCGTGTGTGTGTGTGTGTGCGTGTGTGCGTGCGTGCGTGCGTGCGTGCGTGTGTGTGTGTGTGTGTGTGTGTGTGTTTCTGGAGAAGAGTTAATTCATCATTACTAACCTCGTAACAATTGGTCTCATTCTCATGCTATAAGTTGTTTTCAGATATTTTAGATTCAACACTGTACACTTCACATCATTGCAAATTAAATATTTTAAACATAGGAAAACAAAGAATTATGATTGAAAGTTATATATTTTCAAGTAGCTTTATGTATTATAAATACATAATTTAACAATTACCTGATACTTTATCTGCAAAGAAATCAATTGACCTCAGAATTAGTAAAATTTTGCCTCACTACTTTACAGATTATTTAAAGATAAAAAGAAATGAGTGAAACTTTTTAAAATTAAAGAAAAATCATGAAACTCAAAACTAGATAAGATCCTTAAGGGCAAGGACTATTTTTTTTTAGTCTTTTTATCCCTAGGACATAGAATACAATATACAATCTATTAATTGTTTGATAGATTGGATAAAATTGAAAAAGCATAAAGAAATGAAACAATTTTTATATAACATTATTAACCCAAATTTGTGTTTTCTGTGGCTTTTTGAAAGGACTGCATGAATAAAAGTATTAATCCTTCAGGATTTCCCAGGTTGATGAGTATCTCCTTTAGCAAACACGGAAATTTAGTAGAAGCAGAAAATGCTACATAATTTTCATAGTATTAGATCCAAGGGGGACTTAGCTATCTTCGCTTTGAGCCTACACCTCCATCCACTGCAGTATTCCGTGACTTATGATGCCAAAATTAGACACTTGTTTTTATCACTGAATTTGCAGGCAGTTATTAAAAGCTGTGATTAAAGTACCAAAATAAATAATCTGAGGGAAATTAACAACATTGACTACAAATTAAGCTGATTGTCAGATATTCTATCTGGTGATTTTGAGAAGCTATTCAATATTGTAAATTATAATTCTAAAGCTATAATAAATGTTTGTTGGATAAGACAGTGGAAAAATGGCCTACACAAAACAAATTCTTCAGGAGAGGTAAAATCCAGGCCATATTAACATGTGTTGTCAATGTCATGCAGGCTCTATGTTATAAATGGATAATTACTAAAATGTGCCAAAAGACCGAAGTGAGGCTACTTTTGTGTTGCAGAGAATCTTGCTTTTTCATAAAGCTTTTAGATCAAGATGTCAAATCAATTATGCATCCAGAAAATTCCCTGTTCTTGACACAGAGAACCATGTGATAATGCTCTCTTTTTGTATTTTCTTAAATCAGTAAGTTCTTGCTTCTGGCAACTTAGGATCTAGGCTTGCCTGGTGAAGCAGTTCTACCAGTGTGTGGCTGTTGTACGTGCTACAGCTTCTCGGAGTCAGAGGTGAGGGCTGGGTGAAAGGTGGCAGGTCAGTGTGGTTATAATGTGTTAAGGGGAATAAAATATTTGAAGAATTAAAAGACAAGAAGAGGATAGTTTGTGAAAGACTTTAAGTGTCGTACAGGGGATTTTATACTTGAACCACTACAGTTTATTGACTAATGAGTGGAGTGACATGGTTAGACCTGCACTTTCGAAAAAACCAGTTGACATAAACAGAGAATGGATTGAAATTGGGGGCACTTGAGGAAGAGGTACTAACCAGAAAGTTGTGTGAGGTGATAGAGTCTGCTCCAGATGTGAAGTGATGAAGCTTGTTCTAGAATGGTGTTTGTGTGAGTGAACAGTTGGAGATGTATAGGAGACATGTTGGGAGGGTAAAACCAAGAAAACTTTGCAACAGATCCGATTTATGGGGTCAATTCAAATGATGAGACAAGGACATTGACAATGACATTAAGGGTTGTGAGCATGGGTGACTAGGAAGATGAGGATGCAAAAGTAATAAGAGGAGAAGATTTAAGAGCAAAGATAAAAAGTTCTGTTTTGGGCATGTTGAATTTAAAATGCTTACAACGCACCACACTAGTACAAGGTAACATTACCACTTGTCTGGACTGTCTTAATAGCCTTCTAATGGATCCTCCTGCCTTCACCCTCTCACTTCTTCAATCCATACCTTACACTATTGCCCAATGATTTCTTTATGCACTGACAGGGTCATGTCATTTCTCTTTCCAAAAATATTCATTCCTGCCCTATTGCCAATCAACTAAAGTTCCAATTTGCTTGACATTCAAAACCCTCCACAACCTGTCACTCTACATTTTCAACCTTATTTCATATGTCTTCTCCCTAATATTTATTCTCCAGCTAAATTTAAGCATTTCTCTGACCCCTGAACACAGAACATTCTATGTTATGCCATACTAAATGTTATGCCTTTTCTCAAGTCTGTTCCATATGGCTAGAATGTTCTTCCTCTTCTTTGGTGAATTTATACTCATTTTAAAGCCTAAATCAAATGTCACCTCATACATGAAGGCTTCCCTGCTTCACCCTATAGGTAATGATCTTTCTTTTCTCTCTAAACTCACATAGCACTTTCATTCCATACTACTCCAAAACATTTACCAAGTATTATAATAATGTACACCATAGTTATCTGCAATAAGTTGTTTGTTACAATGGATAGAGAACTGAAAGGAAAGAAACAAGCATTTATTAACTGTCTGCTATGTGCCAGGCACTGTGCTAGGAATTCACAAATCTTACCTCATTTAATCCTCACAACAATAAGTGCTATTACTCTTCCAATTTTATAGTGAAGGAAACTCAGGAAGATGGATTAAATGACTTGTCAAGGGTCACACAGCTATTTAATATCTAAGACTATATTTGAACTTAGATCTTCCCAACTCCAGATCCAGTGATTTATCTACTACTGAGCCACCTAGAACTGTCTTCTGAGTCAGAGAGACTTGAGTTCAACACTTGCCTTTGACATATTTTGGTCATGTCAGTAGCCTCCAAAGTGGGCCAAATTTCCATGAATTGATCCATAGGTGTATATGATCAATCAATTGGAAAGTAGAAAGATGGCTCCCCTTTTATCCTCCCACAATAGGCAGTTGTGGGGTTTGTCCCAACCCCAATACAGCCCTACCCACCTTCTCCACCATTCTGCCCTACAATTTCTCCTTTTATGAGCTATATGTCAGGCCCATAGAATAATTACAAACACCTTCCTGGGCACCAACAGAAATAGTTATACAGGCACCATTTTAAAAATTAACATTTTTTTAACTACAAAATTTTTATGCCCTAATATATGGTCAAATTTTTATAAAGATACCATGAACCACTGGGAAAAAGGTGTTTTTCTTTCTGTTTCCATTCAGTTCTTTCTAGATATCTCATATATCTAACTTATTTAAAATTCTATTCACTTCCTTGACTTTTTTCTTATTTATTTTTTAGTTAGATTTATCCAGTTCTGAGAGGGGAAAATTAAAGTCCTCCACTACTATAGTAGTACTATCTATTTTCACCTGTAATTCATTTAACTTTTCTTTTAAAAATTTAGAGGCCATTTGGTGCATATAGGTTTATTATTGATATTGCTTCATTGTTTATGGTATCTTTTATCTAGATGTAGTTAGCCAGTTTATCATTTCTAATTAAATCTACAGTAGCTACTCCTGCTTTTTTTTGTATCAGTTGAAGCATAATAAATTCTACTCCAGCCCTTTTTCTTTTTTAACTCTATGTGTATCTCTTATTTTTAAATGTGTTTCTTGGAAGCAGCATATTGTTAGTTCTGATTTTCAATCCATTCTGCTACCCATTTTCATTTTATAGGTGAGTTTATTCCATTTACATTCAAAGTTATAATTACTATTTGTGTATTTCCCAACATACTATTTTTCCTCACTATTGTCCTTCTCAGCCTCTTTTTACCCTATTCTTCCTCATGTGTCTAGTTTACTTCTATCCACTACCTCTCTACTCCACACCCTTTTAAAGAATTCTTCCATTACCTCTCACCTTATCCTTCTACTCCTTATTCCATCCACCCCTCAAACAGTCCCTCCCTTAACCTCTTTCCCCACCTAAATCTATACCCTCTTCTACAAATCCCTCCCTTATGTTATGGAAATGCTTGTTTTATATCTTAAATTCAAAATAAAATGTGTATAAACATATTTAAAACAATAACAATTATAAATAAAAAATTCCACACACAGAGGGATCAGTTAATGGGAATTTGACCCCATTTTGGAGACCAGCTTATCCAAATCCACTATCCCCCAGATCATCTCATAACTTTACACAGGTACCTCTGTGATAGAAGGCTCAGCTCTCAGAAACACTAACAAGTAAGTCAGAATCCCACTGCCATCCACCTTGTTGTTTTGAGTGGAACAGAATTAGTTTTACAGGATGAACAGGCATGGATGGGTTATGATCTGCTTTGCTATTCTTACCATATCATATAACCCACTCACAACCTCTTGCTTTGTAACTCCATGGGTGCACCGTCATCCTTTGAGTAGTCCAGGGTCACATCTTTGATATCATCCTTATGCTCATTTGATCCACATATCCAATCAGTTGTCAAATCTTGCCATTTCTACCTCCATAGTATCTTTCTTAGGGCACCTAGGTGGCTCAGTGGATAGAGGGCCAGACATGCAGTCAGGAAGAACTCATCTCCCTAAGTTCAAATTTGGCCTCAGAAGCTACCTTTTTGCATGCAATCTTATATGGGTTATATACATACATTCCTATTGAACACATTTTCACATTGGTCATCTTGCATAAAAGAATAAAAATGAATGGGAGAAACTATGAGAAAAACAAAATATAATATCATGAAGGAGAAAATAGTTGCTTCATTCTGTGTTCTGACTCTATAGTTTTTTTTCTGGATGTGGATGGCATTTTGCATCATGACTCCTTTTGAAATGTTTTAGGTCCTTGCATTGCTGTGAAGGGATCTGTCTATCAAAACCAGTCCTCACACAGTGGCTGCTATTGTGTATAATGTTTTCCTGGTTCTGCTCACTTCACTCAGCATCAGTTCATATAAGTCTTTCCACTTTTTCTGAAGTCCTCCAGTTTGTCACTTCTTATAGCAAAATAGTATTCCATTACATTCATATACCACAACTTGTTCAGCCATTCCCCAGTTGATGGGCATCCCCTCAATTTCCAGTTCTTGGTCACCACAAAAAGAGCTGCTATAACTAGTTTTGTACATGTGGGTCCTTTTTCCATTTTAATGAGCTCTTTGGGTTATAGCTCTAGGAGCAGTATTGCTGGATCAAAGGGTATGCACATTTTCATAGCCCTTTGGACATAGTTCCAAATTGCTTTCCCCAATGGTTGGAACAGTTCACAGCTCTACCAAAAATGAATTAGTGTTCCAACTCTTCCACATCTTCTCTAACATTTATTATTTTCCTGTTTTGTCATGTTAGTCAATCTGATAGGTGTGATTGGTACCTCAGAGTTATTTTGATTTGCATCAACAGTGATTTAGAGCATTTTTTATGTGACTGTAGATAGATTTAATTTCTTCCTCTGGAAACTGTGTGCTCATATCTTTTAACCATTTATCAATCATGGAATGGCTTGTATTCTTGTAAATTTGACTCAGTTCTCTATATGTATATTTTAGAAGTGAGGTCTTTATCACAGACACTAGTTGTACAAATTCTTTCCCAGTTTTCCGCTGTTTGTCCAAAAAAATTTCAATTTAATATAATCAAAGATATCAATTTTGCATTTCATAATGTTCTCTATCCCTTATTTGGTCATAAATTCCTCCATTCTTCATAAAGCTGACAAATAAACTATTTCTTGCTCCCCTAGTTTGTTTATAGTATCAGCCTAGATCATGTACTGATTTGGATTTTATTCTGATATATGGTGTTAGGTATTGGTCTATACCCAATTTCCACCACACTATTTTCCAGTTTTCCCAGCAGTTTTTGTGAAACAGTGAGTTCTTATCCCAATTTATTATATATTTTAAAGGAATAGGAAATTGTACAATAATAGATTTCCAGTGTCATGTACACTCATCTCTTTTATTACTCTACTATGTTATGGGAATGCTTGTTTTAGTTCATAAATTACAAATAAAACAAATACAAAAATTTTAAAAGTCATGGAGAAAATGCAAAATAAACTGAAAGTTATATCCTGAATACTTTTTTTTTCCAGAGAGTTAGTGTCACACAATTTTATGGACCCCTTTGGCAGTCTAGTCTGATGACCTCTTCTCAGAATAGATAAGAAAAAAATTTAATGTATAAAATACATAAAATTACAAAGGAAACCATTATATTGAAATACAATTATGCAAAAAATAATTTTAACCAAGGTTACAGATCCCTAGGTTAAGAATCCTTGCTTCAAGAATATAAACTGCACAATAATTGCTTGTTTGCTTTGATGGAAGAAGTTTTTCTCAAGATGAGTTCCCTATACCAAGGAAAGCCGTGATCCACACAAAAATAATATCCATGTTTGTGTCTTACCTTTCTACCTCCATCACTAACTTCTAGTCCCAGAAAAGCAGAAATTATGTCTTTATCCAAGCTATTTATCTTTCTCCCTCCCCACTCTACTAGTAGAATTTTGTTTTTAATACAATAAAAAAAAAATCACTTTTTGAATTTGAATAGCTTATAGGACATCCACAAAGATTACTTTCCGTTGAGCTTTTTGCTATTCATCAGTGAATGGGAAGTGAAGTAATAATCTCCAGAAAGCACTTCAAATCTTTTTTGAAGCAGGAAGAAATATGTAAATCACAGGTAAAAGATGTGCAGATAGATAAGTAGGTAGAAAACAAGTCAACAGAAAATAAACAGTCTAATTGGTAGGAAATCTACTACCTAATAAAGAGATTCCAACATTCAGACATACTTGTTTTCCAAAACTTTGTAAGTCAGTTGTTAGTTATAACACATTTTAAAAACTTATTGAAGTTAAATATGGAATACTATACAATTTACACTGAAAAACTGTAGAAAATATTGTTGTGACTAATGATTAAAACAGAAAACCTGTAAAATTGAATTAGAAATAGTTTCTAAAAATCTATTCTGATAAAACATATCTTCCACTTCTCAACAGAGGTGTAATATAGTATATACTATCAGATCCTACAGCCATGACAGCTGCTTTTCTTTATTACAAGAGAGGGCACAAAAGAACAGATGGTTTAAGGGGAAATACCTGAGTTGTAAAAACAAAAGGCAACAATAAAACTTATTTTAATGAACTTTAAAATGTTTTTTTAAAGAAAAGAGATTCCATGCTTAACATTATTGCTTAGGACAACATGGTATGAATGGAAAATTGAATTGAACAGGGAGTATCAGAAGACTGGGCCTCTAGTCTTGTTGATAAATAGTTGAATGACCTTGGGCAAAACATATAATTTTTCTGGGTCTCAGTTTCATATCTGTTAAATGAGGAAGCATGTATAGTCTCATGATCTCTAATGTGACTTCAAGCTCTAAAATTCTGAGTCCCTGAAAAAAACAGACTTAATGAGAGGGAAAAGATGCAAACGTGTGCAGAAATTCTTTAAGAACTTTCAAGGACTTTGGAGTTTGATTGCTGGGGTCTTTTATTATGTCTAATTTGACTTCTAAAGCAGTTTTTCCTTTTCCTTGATGTGAGTGTTCTTTGCTCATCAGCCATGATTAGGGATGCCTTTTGCCTCAAAAAATGAATAAAAAGAACAGAAGATGGAAGGAGAGATGAACAGAGGGAGAAAGATCTTCCCATGCTAAGTGGGCCAGATTTGGAAGAGGGAAGGGAAGGAAAAAAAGGAGGCAAAAGCATGTGTGTGTGTGTGTGTGTGTGTATGAACAGTGTTTGGGGGCACAATTATTAAAGTACAAGCAGTGAAAGGCAGAGGAAGAAGGGGTGCATGCTGTCTGTACGGTCCTTCTGAAGAAGTGAGAAAAAATAGGGGATGTGTTTGTCCTTTGTTGCGGAAGAAGCCCATAGCATCAGAGAAATGATGACATGACTTGCACTTGACTTTGTTTTGAGTGAGGGAGGGCTGTACAGGTCACCAGCCTCACTTCTTCTTCAGAGTCATCTGAATCCCGTGACAGATATTCATCAGGATGACTGGAGATGACCCAGGATGAGGCAAGAGGGGCTAAATGACTTGCCCAAGGTCACACAGCTAGTGAGTGTCGAGGGTCTGAGGTGAGATTTGAACTCAGGTCCTCCTGACTCCTGCACTGGTGCTCTATCCACTGCACCACCTAGCTGCCCCAGAGATTTAGTAGCAAAGAAACAATGTCAGACAGTGGGG
>CM053771.1:187816762-187836774 GCA_028658325.1 Potorous gilbertii | reverse complement strand
AGCATAACCAATCTCCAAGTCGAAGCTCCTTCCTCCCTTCTCCCAATGCTTAGTCCTCCTCTACCCAGTTAAGAAATCTGTAAAATTTATATAAAATATAAAAAATATATAAAAGTATACATAAAATAAAATTAAAAATCTATAAAAACCCACCAGACTTTACTGGTTAAAAGTCCCAATTCTAAAAGTCCCAGTAACTCTGACCTTTGTCCATAATTCTCTCTGACTACCCTTTGTATTGTAAATGTGTTCACTTAATAAAACAGGCCTGTTTTCCTATCTTGTTTGCTCCATAATTCTTTGCATTAGACTTTGGTATTCTACACCTTCCAAAGGCTACATCAAGACAACCAGCCACCAGGGAGCCACTAATCCAGCCCATGTTATTACTCTCTATACTAAAGTGAAAAATGGGAGTTGGTGGGTGGCAAAGGTAGGGAATAACCTTCATTTTTGAAGGAGGGAACATTAGTAAACCAGGGTTCTCTAAACTGAGGAGTGTATGTGTCTTTAGTATACATTTGATTTTCTCATTTACAGATAAATATAGTTATGTATTCCCCTAGTATGTACTTAAAAGTGTATTAGAAATTTTTGTAGTATATACCAGTCTTCAAAGTTGGGGGCCCAGCTCTCTGGGGGCAAAGACATATCTCTAAAAGGGGGTGGTGGCACTACCTCAAGGGATTAGTAATCAACTTGTCAGAAGGTGGGAAGATGGATGCATCCTACCCTCCTCGCAATGTCTCCATTGCAGTCATATGTACCATTCACCCATTAGGGGCCCAGTGCTACTCACAACCTTCCCTCTCTGATTTACAGGCATTGGCCCCTTTGGACTTAGAGACTGGGCACTTACCATAACAGCTATTCTATCTACGTCTATGTCTATCTAATCTATCTACATATCTCTCTCTCTCTCTCTCTCTCTCTCTCTCTCTCTCTCTCTCTCTCATATATATATATATATATATATATATATATATATATATATATATATATATATATATATATATGAGAGAGAGAGAGAGAGAGAGAAATATCTCCATACTTAATTGTAGCCTTCAGTGGGCAAGGGCGAGGGGAGGGGAAAGACAAAGTAAAAAGTGCACAGCAGAGAACAAAAGAAAACTTACAAGGAAGCAAAGAAAAAATGAACAGCTCTAATGTGTAGTATTTATCATACAGACTTCCTTGAAATGAAAATTTGTTGCTATATGTTTTTAATCCTGTCTTATGTTCTGCTTTATACATGACATGCTTTTTTTTCTTTTCTTACTTTATATTTAAGTTTCAATATGTAAGTATCTTTTTCTTTTATTCTGTATTTGAGTTTTGGTATTTGAACCTAAAATTTAAAAAAAATTAATTTCTTAAAAAAAAAAGCAATGAAGTATATGCAATTATACCCTTACTATTTTTTAGTGAGAGCAAAAGGGAGGGATTATACTGTTAAATATATTTTAAAATTAAAATTTCATGTTTTCTAATGTTCAAAATATATTATTACAGACTTACCTTATGGAATTTTTATAGAAATACACTTACATTAGCCATGCATACTCAAAAAATGTTTTACTGATTGGGGTGAGAAATCAAATTAGTTTGATCTCTGGTTTATACCACACTTTGAGTCCTGAGACTTCAGTTTGCATCTTTACTGAGGGTCCAACCTTTATTGTCAATGTGACTTCAAGCAAGTCACTTACCTTTATGCACTCCCACTTCCTCATCTGTAAACTGGATTTGGATTACTCAAAAGCAATTGTATATTGTATATTTGTATATTTTTGCCTTAAATCTAAAACCAAATGTGAATTAAGATGTATTCCATGCTTCAGTATCACTATCTGGTCCACATCTTCCCCTACCACCATTTTTACCCATTCTGTTTAGTAGTGAATGAGTAAATCAGTGGTGAATTCAATAATGAGATAATGTATTATTTTGGAATTGTATGTTTGAAGATTAGTTTAATTTTACAATTTTCCTATTATTATATAGTTAATCACTGAAATTAGAAAAACATTCTCCTGTCTTCCTCAGATTATAAAGTAATTTAAAACAAAATATTTCCAGAATTTCAAAAGGATCAGCTGAATTTTCTTCACTTTTTAAAAATTACTATAAATAATACCAGCAAATATGTTTTTGAAAAAACAAAGGGAAAGAGATAATACTTTTGGAGCACCCCTCCCTGGGCTATTTACCCAACTTTGTCTTCCACTAGCGTGTTTCAAATTAAGGATCGGAAGACAATTTTATTTTAGAAAAGGCATTTACTAAGATGCCATAGTAAGCACAGTAGCAACAAAACATCCCTTCAGTCCTAACCCTGGAGTATATACTCTCCAACAAATACAAACATGAGTAGGAAATACAAGTGACCAAGACAACTTACAACCTCAGAACTTCAGCAGCCTTGATGGTCTTTCTTTCCTTGTGTAGGCCTCACAAAGCTCAAATCTCAATAGCTAGGATGAAGTCCATAGCAGACTCTTCTTTGCTGTCAAAGATCTTGCACTTGAAACTGGTTCTGGCATCAAGTGATGGTCTCCCTGTATTCATGTCTAACTGGAGAATATGTATGTGTGCTTCCTCAACTGCTCTTTCAACTGATTCTCCAATTAATGTATTGGGTGTCTTTGGATGAGTAGTGTCATTGTTAGATACCCATTGATGAAGGAGTCTTCTCTTCTAAGAGATGAAGAATTGCATTTTTCTCCAGTTGCCGAATTTCTCTTTAGCCGTCTCAAACAGGCAAGACTTATGTTTTTGAAGAGTCACAGACTCAATCAAAAAGATGTTCATATTTCACAAAGACATAAGGCTGTTAACACCTTGTTAGCAAATTAACACCTCATCAAAATGTAATTATATCCTATGAACTGAAGGGGAAAATAAAATCCTTCCTACCTTTTGATTATATTCCAATTACCTCACAGTGTGGTGAAGAAAATGCTTTGTAAAGAATTGTAAAGAATCAATTGGGGAATGGCCATGTGTTGATAGGTGAAAATGTAATAGCTGCCCTTTCCATTCCATACTGGCCACAAGTCCAGAAACAATGACATTCCTGAAACCTTTCTTGCTATCTCCTTAACCCTAGAAGACATAATCTATTTGATGTTTAATTAAGTTTTGGGTCTGGTCATAGAGGAAGGAAACATCTCACATCTTTGATATTCACCCTCAATTAAGTCACATCAGATCTGCCTCAGGGTTCAGCTCCGTACTGAGACAGGTAGGTGGCAAAGCTAGAGCACAAGAATTGGAGTCAGGAAGACTTGTGTTTGAATCCTGACTCAAAAGCTTTTCCTGGGGTTGTCACTTAATGCTTCTGCCTCAATTTCCTCATCTGTACAATGAGAATAATGACAACACCTACCTTCCAGGATTGTCGAGAGGATTGACTGAATTAACATTTGTAAAACACTTGTAAACCTTGAAGTGCTAAATAAAGTTGGGGGTGGGGGTGGGGATGGTTTCAGGAAAGTCTTTGTTCTTGGACTTCTAGGCAGTATAGGAAGGGTAGCCATCACATTCATACATCACAATTTGGTTATTTCTGAATTCATTGTCCTTCATTTTTAAGCTTTTATTTAGTATTTTATTTTTCCTCAGTTACATGTAAAAACAATTTTTAACATTTGTTTTTACAACTTTGAGTTTTAAATTCTCTTCCTTCCTCCCTCTCCCCCACCCCCCATTAAGAAGGCAAACAATTCCATATAAGTTATCATTGTGTAAGTCATGCAAAACATGTTCATAATAATCATGTTGTGAAAGAAAACATAGATAAGAAAACAACTCAAGAAAAATAAAGTTAAAAAATATGCTTCAATCTGTATTCAGACACCACCAGTTCATTCTCTGGGGATGGATGGCATTTTCCTCATAAGTCCTTCAGAGTTTTCTTGGATCATTGTACTGCTGAGAATAGCGCAGCTGATCATCTTACAATATTGCTATTACTTTGTACACAGTATATTTCACTTTACATAAGATCATGCAATTGTTTCCAGGTTTTCCTGAGAGCATTCTTGCTCACAGTTCCTACAGTATAATAGTATACCATCATAATTACATAGCACAACCTGTTCAGCCATTCCCCAGTTGATGGGCATCCTTTCAACTTCTCATTCTTTGCCCCCAGAAGAGAGCTACTATAAATATTTTTGTACGTATAGGTCTTTTTCCTTTTTGTTTTTCATCTCTTTTGGGATACACACCTACTAATGGTATTCCTAGGTCGAAGGGTATGCATGGTTTATAGCCCTTGGGCATAGTTCCAAATTGCTCTACAGAATGGTTGAATCAATTCACCACTCTACTAATAGTGCATTAAAATCCCATTTTTCCCACATCCCCTCCAATATTTTTCATTTACCTCTTCTGTCCTATTTGCCAATCTAATAAGTATGAGGTAATGTCTCAGAATTGTTTTAATTTGCGTTTTTCCAAGTAATAGTGAGAGTATTTTTTCATATGGCTATAGATAGCTTTGATTACTTCATCTGAAAACTGATCATATCTTTTGATCATTTGTCGATTGGGGAGTAGCTCTTATTTTTATAAATTTGACCCAGTTTTCTATGTTTGAGAAATGGTGTCTTTATCAAAGAAACAAGCTTCAAAGTTTTTTTTAGTTACTATTGCTAACTGTATTTCCCTCCAGCCTATCCTCCCATTTATTCTATTCTCTCTCTCCTTTCACCCTGTCCTTCATAAAAAGTGTTTTGCTTCTGACTACCTCCCTCCCCCAATCTGCCCTCCTTTCCATCACCACTCCACTTTCTCTAATCCCACCCCCTCCTACTTATCCTACTAGGATAAGTAAGATTTTTTTTCTCTACCCAATTGAGTATGTATGTTATTCCCTTTTTGAGCCAGTTCTGATGAGAGTAAGATTCACTCACTCCCTCCCACTTCCCCCCTTCCCCTCCACAGCAAAAGCTTTTTCTTGCCCCTTTAAATGAGATAATTTACAAGTATTTGGGGAGGTTTGAGGGAGAGCTCTGGTGAGTCCCTGCCTTAATCCACCATCTTGAGTCCACCTCCCATTGTCCTCTATTTTGATTTCTGTTCTTTGCAAAGCGTTTTCTTCACTACCCTTGAAGGTAAACTTAAGGGAGAGGAGATTAATGTACCATAAGAAATACTGATTATGATAAATTCAAGACACTTGTGTGAATTGATGCAGAATGATATAAGCAGAACCAGAAGAATTCACAATATTATCACACTGATGTAAAAGAACACAACACAAAGAAGTCAGCACTCTGCTCAACATAGGGACTACTTATTACTTTAGATATAGGTTTCCAAAGTGGGTGATACTACTCCCTGGAGGGTACTGGAACAATCCAGAAGCAAGGTGCACCTCAGGTGCAATTGGGGAGCATTAAATAAAAGCAAGGGGGCAGTGGAAACTTAAGGAAAGAAACAAGAGGAGAAAATTTTGAAGTTAGTACATGTTTCATCTGTTGAATAACAGAGTTAGTCATAGCGATTGCATTATTTTCCAAATAAATACGGAAAATGCATGTTATAACCCATCAATAAGTCCATCAACAGGCCTTAACAAGTAAATGTTAGGCAAGTATATTGCTCATTGTTGGGAAGTCCAAGAATTGGCAGGAATATATGCATATAATGTTTTGTTTACAATGCAATTCTATAAGGTTACATGTTGTGTTATCAAACTTGGTGTCATCAAATATTGTGTTATCAAAATTTCAATACAGGAGAAAACTCATAAATTTACAATAGATTTCAAGGGGGAGGGAGCTGAGTAATTTTGTTAAAGGGTGCAGTAGGCCAAATAAATTTGGGAATCTCTGTTTTAGAAGAAGCTCTGTTTTAATAATGACGTATATTTACCCCTGTTGGCAGACAGGTTAGACTACAGATAAAGATTGAGAAATCTTTCAAACAGGGCCAATGTGCTCAATTATTTTTCTTAGTTATAATTATTTATCACAAAGGAGTGTTCTTTTAGGGGTAGGAGGAATTAGTGAGAAGAGACAGCTACACTAAGAGGAAAGAAATCAATAAAAGAAAAAGACATTTTCTGAACTATAAAGTACTATAAAACATGATTAATTATTGTTATATAGAAGTTATTCACAGAAATTGCTATCATATGTTGAAATTACAGGGAACAAAAAAACTATACCCACAAGTAAAACCTTTTCCTGATCATTTCAAAGACTAAGTGAACTTTTAATGTTAAAGATATTATTTCTCTGTAGAAAGTATGCTTTCATTTTTATTTCTTTCAACGTGCAAATTTTTCCCTCCTGAGTCACTGTCATCTGACTGGACCCATAAGAAGATATGTCAGTTTCTAATTTATAATGAGGGAGATCAGAGAAGTTTTGAGCAGGGACTTAACTTGGGTTGAGCAGATTATACAGGAGAATGATTCGTCACAGATGGTTATTCATGCTAAATTATTTTGCTAGGAATTTCTAACAGAAAGATACGTAACATAACCATACCCTATGTTTGACACAAGGAAGATAAAGCATGCTTTGTGGCCAAGGTTTTTAGCAAAGAATTTTTAAAACTATGAAAATAAATTAACTGGGGTTTTTTTCTGCCTGCTTTGAAGGTACACATTTCTCAGAGCCACTGGACAGTTCAACAGAATAAAATACACATTTGATTTATTTTCATTTACTAGGGACTAGATATAATAATTTTCAGTAGCTCCCTACTATCTCCTCAGGATCAAATATAAAATCTTCTGTTTGTCTTTTAAAAACCTTCATAACCTGGCCCCTTCCTACGTTTCCAGTCTTCTTATTCCTTACTCCCTTCCGTTTACTCTGGGATCCAGAGACACTTGGCCATTTTCTGTTCCTCAAAAACACTTTATTTCTCAACTCTGGGCATTTTCATGGACTGCCGTGCCTAGAACTCTCTCATCTCTACCTCCTGGCTTTTCTAGCTTCCTTCAAGTTTCATCTGAAGTCTTACTTTCTGAAAGAAACCTTTCCTAGTCTTTACTTGATCTTAGTGTCTTCTCTCTGTGATTATCTCTCTTCTATCCATTATATTTCTTGTTTATGCATAATGTCTCCTCCATTAAATTGTGATCTCCTTGAGAGCAAAGATTTTTTTTTCTTTCTTTGTATCCCATATTTAGGACAGTCCCTGACACATAGTAGATGTCTAATAAATGCTTCTTGACTATCTGTTGACTAGCTATCTATCTATTCATCCATTTATTTGTTTAAATTACTGAATTCTTATCCTCACTCAAATGCCAACCAAGGGCAAATTACACAGTTCCTGAGCATCAACCATTCCACAAAAATACATAAAAATAATTTAAATTGTTTTAATCTCTATTCTCAGGTACACTGGAGATCATGTAACCTCTCTTTTTCATATGAGGCTGAGTCTCAGAGAGACAAAGGGACTACTAGCTAGTTTACTGACTCTCTTTCTCTACACCTCAATTGCTGCTATCATTCTTGTTGAAGTCAACATTCACATTGATGTTGGGTATTTTTTTTAAGTTTTATTGCTGTCTTTTTTTTATACCTTCCTTATATGCCCTTCTTGTTACAGAGCCTTTATTAATATGTGATAAAGAAAAATGGTAAGTAAAACCAACTAATCAATGACTATATCAGGCAATGTATGTAACATTCTATACCCATAATTCCTTCCTCTGTTCCACAAAGAAATGTCATTTTTGTTTCAGCCTACTTTAACCCCTACTTTGCCTACTTTAACCCCAGACTGTTCTTTGATGATATTTAGTTTTAGTTTTCAGCATTCATTTCCACAAGATTTTGAGTTCCAAATTTTCTCCCCATCTCTCCTCTCCCCCCACCCCAAGATATCATGCATTCTGACTACCCCTTCCCCCAATCTGCCCTCTCTTCTATCATACCCCTCCCTTCCCTTATCCCCATCATCTCTCTTTTCCTGTAGGGTAAGATAGATTTCTATACCTCATTACCTGTATTTCTTATTTTCCAGTTGCATGCAAAACCAGTTCTCAACATTTGTTCCTAAATCTTTGAGTTCCAACTTCTGTCCCTTCCTCCCTTCCCATACATCCCCACTGGGGAGGCAAGCAATCCAATATAGTCTATACAAGTGTAGTTATGCAAAGACTTCCATAATAGTCATGTTGTGAAAGACTATTTATATTTCCCTCCATCCTATCCAGACCCCCATTCTATTCTCTCTTTTGTCCTTGTCCCTCACCAGAAATATTTGTTTCTAATTACTCTCTCCTCCCATTTGCCCTCCCTTCTATCATCCCTCATACTGCCCACTTGTCCCCTTCTCCCCTACTTTCCTATAGTATAATATAGATTTTCATACCAAATTGAGTATGCATGTTATGTTATTCCCTCCTTTAGCCAAATGTGATGAGAGTAAACTTCACTTTTTCTCTCTCATCTCTCAGCTTTTTCCCGCCATTGAAAAAGCTTTTCCTTACCTCTTTTATGAGAAACAATTTGCCCCATTTCATTTCTTCCTTTCTCCTCCCAATATATTCCTCTCTCATCCCTTAATTTTATTTTTTTAGATATCATCCCTTCCTCTTCAACTCACCCTGTGCCCTCTGTCTATATGTATATAATCCCCCCAAATACTGAGAAAAGTCTCAAGAATTACAAATATTATCTTTCCATGTAGGAATGTAAACAGTTCAACTTTAGTAAGTCCCTTATCATTTCTTTTTCCTGTTTACCTTTTCGTGCTTCTCTTCATTCTTAGGTTTGAGAGTCAAATTTTCTATTCAGCTCTGGTCTTTTCATCGAGAATGTTTGAAAGTCCTCTATTTCATTGAATCATCATTTTTTCCCCTGAAGTATTATACTCAGTTTTGCTGGGTAGGTGATTCTTGGTTTTAATCCTAGTTCCTTTGTCTTCTGGAATAACATATTCCAAGCCCTTCAATCCCTTAATGTAGAAGTTGCTAGATCTTGTGTTATTCTGATGGTATTTCCACAGTACTTAAATTGTTTCTTTCTGGCTGCTTTCAATATTTTCTCCTTGACCTGGGAACTCTGGAATTTGGCTACAATATTCCTAGGAGTTTCTCTTTTCAGATCTCTTTCAGGAGATGATTGGTGGATTCTTGCATTATTTTATCCCTTGGTTCTAGTATATCATGGCAGTTTTCCTTGATAATTTCATGAAAGATGATGCCTAGACTCTTTTTTTTCATCATGACTTTCAGGTAGTCCCATAATTTTTTAATTGTCTCCCCTGGATCTATTTTCCAGATCAGTTGTTTTTCCAATGGGATATTTCATATTGTCTTGAATTTTTTCATTCTTTTGATTTTGTTTCATAATTTCTTGGTTTCTCATAAAGTCATTAGCTTCCATCTGCTCCATTCTAATTTTTAAAGAACTATTTTCTTCAGTGAGCTTTTGAACCTCCTTTTCTATTTGGTTAATTCTGCTTTTTAAAGCATTTTTCTCCTCATTGGCTTTTTGTACCTCCTTCAACATTTGGATTAGTCTGTTTTTAAAGGTGTTATTTTCGTAAGCATTTTTTGGGTCTCCTTTAGTAAGCTATTGACTCGCTTTTCATGATTTTCTTGCATCACTCTCATTTTTCTTCCCAATTTTCCCTCCAACTCTCTTGCTTGATTTTCAAAATATCTTTTGAGCTCTTCCACGGCCTGAGACCATTGCAAATTTATTTTGGAGGTTATGAAGGAAGAAACCTTGACTTTGATGTCTTCCTCTAATGGTATGCTTTGTTCTTCCTCATCTGAAAGAATGGAGGAAAATACTTGTTCACCAAGAAAGTAACCTTCTATAGTCTTATTTTTTTCCCCTTTTTTGGGGCATTTTTCCCAGTCAGTTACTTGACTTTTGAGTCCTTTTTCAAGTAGAGGGTATACTCTAGGGACCTGTAACTTCTTAGTTCCTCCAAGGTGGTGCAATCAAGGGAGAGGAGTTTACTCCTCTCGTGGCCTGTGCTCTGATCTGGGAGCAACCACAAGCTTTTCTGTCCAGAATCTGTGAGTAGGGTTCCCTCTCCACAACCGCCTCCAGCTTCACCGATCACTGCTCCTCCTCACCCCAGGGCCACCACTCAGGGCTGAGATTCAGATCACTCCCAGGGTCTTTAGGATGATTGCTCCAAAAATGGATGCTGCAGCCATCTGGGCCTGGGAGTAGGGCAGGAACCTGCTCCCTTCTCACCCAAGTGAAAGAGCTTTCTTACTGACCTTTGAAGCTGTCTCTGGCATTAGTGGGTTGAGGAATCTGGGAACTACAGGTGCTATCCAGGATTCTGCACCCTGAAGCTTGCTCCAGTCCTGTTCCTTCCACACCAAGTGACCAAGGCTGAGTTGCACTCTGTGGGCTGTGGTCTGCTCTGAACCCTATGTGATAGATGTTTCCTTTTGGCCTTCCAGGCTGCCTTGGGCATTTTGTGTCTTAGGCTGCTCTAGAATTTGTTTAGAATGATTTTTACAAGTATTTTATGGGCTTTGAGGCGAGAACTACAGCAAGTCCACCCTTCTGCTCCACCATCAGTCATAATGTCTTTTGGAATAACTCCATCTCCAAAGTCCCAAAGTCTGAATTTTCCTTCTTTAATCACAATCTCCTATCTTTTCATCTCTCCTACAAAACTAATTTTTCTGATCTACCTATTCACCCTCACCTTGACCTCAGTCTTTGTTCCCTTTTTGTCTTCCAAATCTATCATCTCTCTTCTGGTATCTCTTCACTTTCTACATACTTTTGACCCATAGTTAGCCGTTTCATCAAGCATTGTCTTCTGCCTGGAATCATTCTCCCTTTTGCCACTCCATTGTTCCCATCCTGCTAATCCTCACATCCGAGTCACCCCTAAAATTCGCATTCTCCATTCCCATCCCTAAGTCTAACTGAAATCACAATACCATGGGACTGAAGAGAATTATCATGTTCTTATTAAACATTCTTTCCTCTGAGCTAAACACACCTGATTCCTTTAGATGTTCCTCATAGAGCTGACTGTACCCTCTACAAATTATGCTAACTGCACATAGGCTCTCAGCAGTGCATAGAAATGATATGATTCCTTTCTAATTTCTGACTAACTTGTAATCATACTCCCAACAGTAGCTGTTCCAAACCTCTGTCTTCAAGGTGCCAACTCTGCCTTTTCCTCCTCCTCTCAGCAAATGATGTCCTTTTGCCAGTTACTAACTAGTATCCTCATCTCTCCTCCTCATCTCAAAACCTCTCTGTGATCTTACCCACCCTCTTAACCTTCTTTCCAGTCTCAAATAATGAATGGCCTACTGTTAGACTAGTGGTCTCATCAGTTGTCATCTAATGAAGAAAAATAAATGGTTTCCAAAAAAAAAAAGGCAAGGGTATTTGTATTGTATACTCTTTGCCTTGGATAGAGTAAACATCTGAATTATCATGTGTGGGTACTACATTTTTAAAAGGAAATTAAAAATCTGAGAAGTATAAAAAGAAAGTGACTGAAATGGCAAGAGTATCAAGACTATGCCAAATAAGGAACAATTGAAGGAATTGGGGATGCTTAGCCTGGAGGGAAAGAAAGTTTAATAGAAATATGACAACTCTCTTCAAGTATTAGAATGACTGTCAAATGGAATTGGAATTAGACTTGTTCTACTTAGTCCCAGGAGAGAGAGGTAGATTTAGACTCAAGAAAAAGAAGTAAAAGAAAAGAAAGAAAGTTAGGAAGTAAAGACAAAGTTCCTAAGAATCAATGCAACTAATAAGTAGAAAAAACTGCTTTAAGAAGCAGTGTTGCCCCCACTACCACCACTTTAGTGACCTTCAAGTAAATAAAGGGGATTTAAAAAAATTTTTCTTTTTTATTTTTTGTATGACAAGATGTTTCCTAATCCGATCCTTTCTTATTTTATATTTTAGAGAGAATTCTTGATTAGTTTATTTATGAGTTGGGTTAAATGATTTCTGAGATTTTCTCCAATGCTAAGAATATAAGTGTTTTGAGAACCTCCTAATAATTGGTCTCTATATTTTGATAACCTCCTAATTTAAGAGACTTCAACCCAGTTACTCCCCTCCCCAACTCATGCTTCACCAAGTTGCTAGAATAACATTCCTAATATTAACAGGTCTAACCATCCTTCCTCTGTTTAAATAGCTTATGTGGTTTTCTCTTCTATTCCTAGATCAGGGGTCAGAAAACTACAGACATTGGACCAAACCCAACCCTTTCTTTGCTTGTGTGTGTGTGTTGCTACAAAGCTAAGAATGTTTAGGTTTGTTGGGCTTTTTTACATTTTGAAATAAAGCTTTATTATATTTTAAAATGTAAAAACCTTTCTTATCTCATGGTAGGACAAAAACAAGTGGCAGGCATATTTGGTCCTTAGCATAGTTTGCTGACCCCAAAGGATAAGCTAAAAACTCCTTACAATGGCATTTAAGGTCCTTTACAGTTTAACCTCAATCTCTTTCTATAGCCTAATTTCACATTATTCTATGCTCAAGTCAAATTAGACTACTAGCAGCATCCATGTTAGTAAGCTCAAATGAGAGAACAAGTACAAAGCACTTTTCAAATCTTAAAGTGCTATATAAATGCCAGTCAGCAGCAGCAGCAATAAAGCAACAGCAGCATCTGATGATGACTTCATGCCTTGAGTCTTCTGTAAACTCCTGCCTGAGCAAAAGCAATGTTTATAGAACAATACAGGACTGTACTGGTAAATGCTTAACAACCAGCTTTCCAGAAAAAGAAAGTATGCACACATCCTTTTAAGTTTAATCTGTATTATTAATACTTTCTTAAGTCTGGAATACAACAAAACAATACATCCCACACCATATTGTTTTGGAATGGCTAAAAAGAGAAATGTGAATTATGGGAGAAAAATATTTATGGTCTGCACAAAAAAAAAATGAATGAACAGAATAGAAAAACTTTAATTTGTGAAGACAAGTCTCACCAAATAAAAGAGAGAGCAGTTAGATTGGGAACACAAATACACAGAAGTAAAGGACAATCTAAAAGAAGAAAAGCAAAAACTACACTTTATTTTCAAGGTCCAGCTCCCTGATCACCCACCACAGAAAGTAGCTTCCTTTTCTTCCTCCAATTTTCTTACTTCACTTCTCCTAGAACATTCTTTTGGCCTTAGCACTTTCTACCCAGTATCATAATTATTTGTTCACAAGTTTTAGCTTCCCTTTTAGATGACAGGTTCTATGAGTGCACAGGTTTCATTGTTTTTCATCTTCCTGTCTTCAGTCCCCGGTACATTGTCTTCTATGTTAAAGAGTGCTTGAAAAATATTTGTGGAGATGAATTAATTGAAGCCAGCAGCAGAACCCATATTTCCTAACTCCCAATGTAGGGCTCTAATCATGTCACTACACCACTCACTTTGAGTCTATAAGTTCTTTGATATGACATCCAAGTAGGCAACATGTTTCTAGTTACTTTTTATTCTAATTACTTCGTTAAAATTCATTCATTAATTGCATTCTGCATTTCAGGCCAGGATGATGTCATGTGTAACTAAGTAGGCTCAGTAAGAGATTTGTAGTCCTGTTCTTTCCTGGGTCAAGATCCAAAATTAGGAGGTCATGAAAATGTTTTTGCTGTCTGGTTTACTCTCTCTATCCATTTATTAAAGGAGTGCAAGTCCTTCTACAGCAGAGGTTCTTAACTTGGGGTCCATTAACTTGTTTTTTAAAAATATTTTTATGATTTTCAATGTAATTGGTTTATTTTGTAATTCCATCTACATTTTGTACATTTAAAAAATATTATCCTGAAAAAGAGCCCATAGGCTTAACAAGACTGTCAGAGAGGTCCAAGAAAAGAAAAAGGGTTAAGAATTTCTATTCTAATGAAAAAAAGCAGGTAGAAAGTACAGTGGATAGAATGCTGACCTGGCTGACCTTAGACACTTACTAGCTGTGTGACGCTGGACAAGTCACTTAACCTGATATGCCTCAGTTCCTCATGTGTAAAATCAGCTAGAGAAGGAAAAGACAAACCATTCTGGTATTTTTGCCAAGAAAACACCAAATGTGGTCACAAAGAGTCAGACATGACTGAAACGACTGAATGACAACAAAATTCAAAAGAAAACTCTCAGAGGAAAATGTTCTGTTCTAAAGAAAATTTCACTTAGTTCCACAGAGCAATAGTATTTTAAAAACTCTACGTCAAATATGTGTCATGTTGCTAATATCTCATGATCTTAGATTCAGAGAGCTTGTATTTTAATCCCAGTTTTGCTACGTAACATATTTGATCTTGAGCAAGACTATTAACCACTCTGGCTGTCAGTGTCCTCATCTAAACCACTCTGGCTGTCAGTGCCCTCATCTAAACCACTGTGACCATCAGGGACTCTCTGTAACTAGGTTAAACTAAGTGACCTCTCATGTCCCTTTCTGCTCTTGATCTATAATCCATCCAGGATTTCTAATTGCAGAATTAAACTACATTCCTGAGTGGATAGATGGCAATAGATCATTTTGTTAGAATACAAATCTAGTGTGTTAACTCTGGCATTTTTTAAAAAAGAAAACCCTTGCTTAATGAAAAAGAAACTGAACTTGAAAAGGAGATAGAGTGAATGAACTAGAAAGAAAGAAACAAAAACATAAAAGCAAAATGGAGATAACTTAAATAATACCTAAAATGAGGTTGAAAGAGAGGGTAGCACTTGGACTTAAAGAAAACCTTGAGCTTGATTCTTGCCTCTGACCATTATTAACTAGGTATCCTTAGACAAGTCAGTTAACTTCTCTGATCTTCAGGCAAATCACTAAGACATTAAGCTATAGAAAGATTGTTTATACTGGTTTACCTTTGATTCTACCCCCTCTCCTCTCCTTCAGCAGATTGCTCCTCAAGCATCCCTTCTCTCTAATCATCAACCCATTTACTTATTCCTTCCATGATGCCTAAAAATTCTCATGTCTTCAAAATTCTTTAAAAATCCTTACATGACCCAACCATCTCCTTAAGCTATCAGCTTAGATCTCTACCCCTCAAGTAGCCAAACACTTAGGAAAAGAAACCTATCTACTCTCATTTCTTCCATTTCCTCTCCTCCAATTCACTTCTTAACATCTTTCAATCTAGCTTTACCATTCAACTGATATTGCTCTCTCAAAAATGCCTTACAATTTCTTGTGTTTCTTGACTTCTCAACACATTTGACACTGTGGACTACCCTCTCCTCCTGGATAATCTATCCTATGTTTTGTGATCATTTTCTCCTTCTTATTCTCCTTTGCTCATATGCCATCCTTATCATGAATATTTTTTCCTTTTTATCTCAGCAGTCTTCTCGCCCTGGAGATACCCTCACTTTTGAAACTCCTCTTCCAGTTAGTGAGTTCCTCCACCATTTTAAGAAGTATCTAAGTCATCTATGTTTACTTCTCTCTCAGTTTCACTCCTGATTCTTCAGACATTTCCATTTTGCCCCTCATAATCATTCCTTTCCTCTCTTTTACCACCATTCCAGTTCACTATTATGAGTTGTCTTCTTTTATTAGAATGTAAGTTCCTTGAGGACAGAGATGGTTTCATTGCCTGCTTCAGTGCCTAGGACTCAAGTTATTAACAAATGATTCTTGGTTGATTTGTTTGGAGGAAGTTCCAATACCAGATCACATAGCACTAATGTACTGACGAATGAGATTAGAAGCTCAGATTCCCAAATGACTGAGTGGAAAACCAGCGTTTGAAGTTGTCCTTTCCTTCCAAATAGTTTAGAGACGAGGAAATTCAATTATTATCAAGAATCACTTCATTTGTTATATCCATTTATGTCATTCTTTCATAGAGTTCACATATTTCACTCTTGCAAAATAGTTTAATGAGAGCCTTGCATAAAGAAAATAGGCTACCTCCTCCATATTCTTTGTCACATGTCCTTATTCTTTTACCATTGGGGAAAAAAAGAAAGAAATATTTATTAAAGTACTTGCTTTGTGCCAGGCATTGTGCTAACACATTTTTAAAAAAGGAAAGTCATGACAAAAAAGATGGACTAGACATCTTTTCTGATGCTCACAATCTATCAGACCTCTTCAAAACAAATTTTGAACCAAAGATAGAGCCCTTCATCAATCTCTATGGTCTAGAATCCAAAAAAAAAAACTAAAAGAAAGGAAAACATGAACTGATACTTACCTTGAACTTTCTCAGTACCCACTCCTCCACTGTCCACTATGCTTCCTGTTATGAGGATGCAATAGCTGATTCAAGGACCTGAAACACAGGCCTACAACAATATCCCACCCTGTACTCCAGAGCACTCTCCCTCTTTCTGTGTAGCATGAAGATTCTAGGTCCATGCTGCAGTAGCTTCCTCAGGTTACAACAAACAGCCAACACCATAGCAGCGACATTCTGTGCCGCAAAATATCTCTATAGGAGAGTAGAGAAATATAGGGAAGGAGATAGGACATATGTATGGACTTGAAATAAAGCTCAGTCCCAAACCATTCTCTTCCAAACACTCAGAGACCCAAACTATAGAAGTCAACCCCATAGCACCAGCATGGCCACACTCTGAACTGGCAACAGTAGTTCAGAGAGCTACCATGCAGAACAGAAGGAGCAGGATAGACCAGTGAGATAAGAGATTATGGGCAGGATACAGGCGATCCTATTCTCCCCTAGTGGCCCAGTGCTGCTACCAAAAAGCCACCTGGGACAGAAACCTAATTCATGACGAATCATGAATTACCCAGCATGGGAATAGGCTAAGATATTCTGAGATCCAAT
Organism: Potorous gilbertii; assembly: GCA_028658325.1. Lineage (NCBI taxonomy): Eukaryota > Metazoa > Chordata > Mammalia > Diprotodontia > Potoroidae > Potorous > Potorous gilbertii. The sequence continues at coordinate 187,820,022 of CM053771.1, read as the reverse complement.
ACCTGGAGACACCACCATCAGAAAGCAAGGCATCAGAAAATGAGCTATGGGGGAAAGAAGGGGGGGGGGAGATTAAAATTACCAACAATCTCAGAAAGAATCTAAGCAAAGAAATCAACGGGGGAAAACATTAATAGCTGAAGGATATATGGCCAGATCTAGTAAAGGAGTTCAGGTATCTAGGAATAAATTTTGCAAAACAAAAGAAAATGACCCAACACTTAGTGAAACAGAGTTCAGAAGACTCTGTGGAATTTGAGGAGAATATGAACCCACAGCATGCTGTTTTTGAATGACTTAAAAGAGCAATGATAATATGGGGCCAGAATCTTTATGTCCTGCACAACCAAAAGAATGAACAGAAGAGAAAAACTTCAATCTGCGAAGACAAGCGTCACCAAAAAACAAAAGAGAGAACAATAGAATGGAATGCAAATACACATAAATAAAGGACAATCTAAAAGAAGAGAAACAAAAGCGATAACCTTAAAAGAAAATGACCGCCATATCAGAGAAAAACATATTGATCTCAGGATAAATAGAGATATAGCCTAAGGATCAAAGGTCTCCCAGAAGAACAAGACAAGAGAAAAAATGAACACTGCAATGCAGGAAATTGTACAAGAGAACTCCCCAGAATTTCTGAACACATAAAATGAACTACTAATTTAAAAAAATTATAGATTGCTTCCCGAAAAAAAAATCTAAGACTGAAAATGCCAAAACATGTAGTGGTTAAATTTAACAATTCAATTGAGAAACAAGTTCTGCAGGCTATCAAATACAAAGGAATGACAATCCAAATAATACAAGACTCTTCTAAATGCAGTGGAAAATTCAGGAGGGAATAGAATAATGTGTTTTAAAGAGCATAGGAACTCAGAATAAAGCCCACAGTGACCTACCAGGCAAATCTGAGCTTAAAAATAAATGAAAAATATGGATATTCAAAAATAAAGAAGCATTTGAAACATTCTTGGAAAGAATACCAAACCTGAAGAGATTATTTTATTTTCAAACACCCAGACAACAGAGATGCAGGAAGAATGAATGAATGGACAGCAACAGCAACAAAGTGACATAAGAGACTTCTTTCCAAGTTTATACAAGGAGACAGAGGTAAATATGGAAGTCAAGTGGAGATGGGTCTGGAGCATTAAGAACAGAACTTTGGAATACTCTGCCTACAAGTGAATCAAAAAGTTGTTTGTTTTTGTAGGAGTACATTACAAAAGGGAAAGGTGCATGAAAGGGCGGGGATAGAGGACAATGTGGGATGTGCAATGTGCCCTGGTCAAATTGAGGGCTAGCAGTGAAGAGAAAGTGACCCTTATGGTCACAGGAAGTGATGAACCTGCAGAGGACTAAGTAAGAACAAGGAAGGAAGTATTCAAAAGTGTGAGGGGAGGGGAGGAAAGGATTGCTTTCACTCTGAGAAGGGATTCCACTGGTGAATGCTCATATGAGTGAAGAAAGATGTTCTGTGAGAGGAAATGGGGACCTTGTTCTGGGTATGGTTTGGGGCCCTGCTGCTTGAAAAGACCACTCATCTTACCGCAGGATGAGGGGAGAGTTGGAACTCCTAGGAGCTATGGACACCTAGGCGACTGGAGGGAAGGGGGTGGCATGGACTTAGGGAGATTTTGAATCAAATAGGGGAAAGAAATTAATATATAAGGCATTGATCAGTAGTGGGTTTCATAAATAGCAGGATAGTTAGGGGTGGAGTCCTAGCATTGGGCAGTTTCCTCTCTGTCATTTGCAGAAATTGGCATTGTTCTGGGAGTGAGCCACAATGGAAAAGATGAAATCCCTGAGACAAGTTTTAGAAGGCAGCAGCAGAAACTATTTAGAAGAGAGAGATCAGAATGAATATCTTGGAAGTTTTGATTCCATGAAGACAACAGAGACTAGAGAGAGACTAGATAATTGTAGAGGTCATGAACCACAGAATGAAGGTCTAGAGCAAAGATTAGGAGAGGGTGAATAATGAAGAGAGTAAGAGAAATCCTTTCTAGAAAGGAGCATTTTTTAAATTCTAATAAACAGGACTAGTTTAACTGAGAGGAAAAAAGAAAAGGGGCAGAATTGTATGACTAGATAAAAGCAAAAGAGAAAAAGGAATTAATAAGCAAAATCTCAAAGGTAAAGTTGTAATAGATGAGAGGAAAGGATCAGGGTTAAGAAAAGAGCCAGTGGGAACGCAGCCACCTTAAAAAGGATTAAGATAAAGTAATGGAAGTAATATAATATTGTGTACACAACAGAAGAGGGGAAAATCTTAATTTGAGGGGAGATTATTAGAGACGGAGGAAAGCATAAATCTAATTTCTCATAACATTAAATGGCAATGGAATATATGACCCAATAAAATGAAAAAGAGTGACAGATTGGATAAGAAAATAAAATCCTACAGTCTGATGCTTACAAGAAATATCTTTAAAAGCAAAGAAACAGAGGGGCGGAGCCAATATGGCAGAGTAGAAAGACTCACATTTGCTAGCTCCAAACCCACAGCCCATAGATTTCCTGTAAAAAGAACTCCTGACAAATTCTGGAACAGTGGAAGCCATGCAGCAACACAGTGAAGGAGATTTCCGTTGCAGAGAGCCCTGAAAAACCGATCGCAAAGGTACCTCGGACGGAAGCGGAGCCCTGCCCTGCGGAGCCTCCCCTCCCCCTGCCCTGGCCACACCACACTGAGAGGGGTGAGCAGACCCAAGCAGGCTTCAGGGACCAGAATCTCAGGCGACCGCGAAGGTCCCTCCACCCACAGCCGCACAGGTCAGTGAGAGAGACGGGCTGAGAGGGGAGCGGGGTATCTCTGGGACTCGGACCCCCTTGGGAGGCGGCGGCCGCAGCAGAGGCAGAGGCAGCGTGGTCAGAGGCCCCCAGAGCAGGCAGGAGCTCACCAGCAGCTCCATTACAAAAGATCTCTGCATAAATCCCCTGAGGGAACTGAGCCTGGGAGGCGGCCCTGCCCCCACCTGAGAACCAACAGATAAGCTCCCATTGAATAGCAGTCAGGCCTGCCGCCAAAAGCCCTGAGGCTGAGGAGCAGCATTTGAATCTCAGACCCCAAGCACTAGCTGGGCAGATCTAGACGGGGCTGGAGAGGACTCTCAGAAGTCAAGTAACTGGCTGGGAGCATTTGAATCTCAGACCCCAAGGACTGGCTGGGCAGACCTAGACCAGGGGTGGAGAGGACTCTCAGAAGTCAAGTAACTGGCTGGGAAAATGTCCAGAAAAGGGAAAAAAAC